>OY982589.1:1078284-1428633 GCA_963859945.1 Euplagia quadripunctaria | reverse complement strand
TCACTCTCCTCTTTCGAACACTTACAACAACAGTGACAGTTATTTTTGACAGATTCCGTTTGACAGTTTTTGACAGTTTTCATTTCGCTTTCATTTTTTTCTTCCACAAACAGTTTTGGTTTTTTAAAAGACGCTGGTAACTCTAGCAGAGGAGTGCGTCTTTTTAAGTCTTTCGGTGTTTCGAGTAAGTAGGTTTTTGGTTTTTCGTTATTTGAATTTTCCGTTGTGAATGGATGGACAAGTAGTGTAGTTTTTTTGTTTGAATTTGAGGCCCTGGGTAGGGCCTCAAGTGGCCTTTTTGGATCCAATTTGAATGATTTAAGGCTTCCAATAAAAACAATTTTTATACGCTAATCTCTGAAAAATTTAAAGATGGAGTATTTATGACTTTTTGTTTCAATAATTTTATTTAGTATCACTTTTAAACATTCGCAACTTATAAATTCATTATATTTATTAGATACTAGCAGCGCCCCGCGGTTTCAAACATGTAAGTCCCGATCCCATGGGAATATCGGGATATTAAATAGCCTATATGTAAATCCAGGTCTCCAGCTATCTACATACCAAGTTTCATCGCAATCGGTTTAGTAGTTTTTGCGTGAAAGAGTAACATACATCCATCCATACATCCATCTATACATACTCACAAACTCACGTTTATAATATTAGTAGGATGTAATTCTTGAGTATTGTTGTAATTTTTTTTAAAAACAGCTCTCGCGTTAGTAGTGCCTCCTGTGTCGCGGGGGACTTTACAAACATACAAACAACGGACACAAAGAACACCCAGACTCGGGTGGGAATCGAATTCATGACCTATGGCGTAGCAGTCAGGGTCACTAACCACTAGGCCAACAGGCCAGTCATGTGTACATCTGTACCTAATTAGGAAAAAAATTTTTTGTTCACTCGACGTTTGGTTTTTTTTAAACATCACAAAAAGTACATTAAAGTAAAGTATTGATTGTATCTATGTGTGATACTATTCCACGGAAACTGTACATTTCTTCCGTAATAAAAAGTAGTCTATGTGCTATTCCAGACTATAATCTATCTCTGTGTCAAATTTCATTAATATCCGTTCAGACGTTCTGCGTGACTAAAGAAATTTTCACTTCAAAAAAAATTGCCAGTCATGGAACTGCCGACAGGAGTGAAAACTTAAACGAAACGACGAACTTAAAACGTCACATTAGCAGGTTGGTGACATTAATTAATAAGGAGCTGACAGAACTCAATGTTTAGATTAGCGCTCTCTAGTCGATCTATATATTATGTATTATTAGCGTGACCGTCACGAGTTCAGTGCTTTTTCCCCATAGCAAAAGTGCACAAACGTTCCTTTTATTAAGATTTAATTTTTATTTTTTTTAACCTTTTTCTTAAAACCTTATTCGGACTATTAAGAACATTTAAAAAGAATTTGAGAAGGGAAAACTTATTTTCTTATAGGCACGTTGGGGACTTTTGCTATGGGGAAAAGCACTGAACTTGCGTAACGGTCACGCTCGGATACATAATATTCCTCTATACAGATGTGTGTGTTTTCACTTCTGACGTACAGTCAACGACTAACAGTTTTTTTTTCTAATATTCTGTCCAGGAATTATTATTATCCCACTAATCCCACTAATATTATAAATGTGAAAGTTTGGATGGATAGATGGATGTTTGTTACTCTTTCACGCAAAAACCACTGAACCGATTGCGATGAAACTTGGTATGTAGATAGCTGGAGACCTGGATTAACATATAGGCTACTTTTTATCCCGATATTCCTACGGGATCGGGACTTACGCAGGTGAAACCGCGAGGCGCAGCTAGTGGATAATAAAAATAAAATATAATTTTGGTTTATGCAGTTTTTTATCTATTTATATTTTAGTATAAACATATTATAAAACATTAATTTTAATACCTTTATACTCTAAAGTTATACCAATTGTTAATAGCTTTCAACCTATGTTATATTTTGTTAAAAACATATTGAAATAAATTATTCAAATGGGGATATTGTGAGGCACCACGTTACAAGGTTTTTTTTTCATCAACAAAAAATATACGCCCCACGGTTTTACCCGCGTAAGTCCCGATGCCGTGGGAATATCGGGATAAAAAGTAACCTATGTGTTAATCCAGATTTCCAGCCATTTACATACTAAGTTTCATCGCCATCAGTTCAGTAGTTTTTGCGTGAAAGAGCAACAAACATCCATATATTCTCACAAACTTTCACGTTTATAATACTAGCAGCGCTCCGCAGTTTCACCCGCGTAAGTCCCGATCCCGTGCCAATATCGGAATAAAAAGTAGCATATGCGTTAATTCAGGTCTCCAGCTATCTACATACCAAGATTCATCGCAATCGGTTCTGTGGTTTTTACGTGAAAGAGTAACAAACATCCATCCATCTTCACAAATTTTCACGTTTATAATATTAGTAGGATGAAATATTATAAGTACCTACTAATATATTTTTTCTTCTTAATGTTCAGTTGCCCATTTAATTTTATTAACACAATAGCCTACAATAAAAAAGCGATGTAATACAATTTCCTAAATATTGTTATAACTATGTGGTTTTTTAAAATAGTGACCATGAGTTTGTTTGCCCAATTTCTTCTCACAATGCTCAACCATTTGGAAACGGGTGGTTATAGATTGACAGAGGCAGATGTGATATTTGACAAAGCAACATATTGTTACGGTGACTGTGTGTGTCTAATTATTAACTGTATTTTTTTTTAAATTTGACGATTTCGAATAATTGATGACAAATTTCATTACCTACGTAAAGATATTGAGTTTGAATTAAATAAATATTGTAATAATTACCCTAAATAATTTTAAACATAAATGTTTAAAAAACAATTGGCTTTTAATGTCATTTCACAAGATTAAATGTTTAGCCGTAATTAGTTTTTAAGTTAATTTATTTTCCATTTTATTTAAACAATTTGACGGTTTTTTCTAATCAATTTATTTAATTACTTGTATTTTAATTAGATTCTTAGTTGCAACACACTTTTTTGTCGACTGTTTATTTCAAGTCCGTTTCAAAAACACTTTTCATTTATTTTGTTAAATTTCAAAAACACTATTTTAAATAAAAACGTCAATCACGTTTTAGTTTAATGAAATATAAACACTTCACTGTTTCAATATTTTTATTTGTAATTTATTTCAACAAACGTAGGTAACATTGTTTACAGGAAGTTCAATAACCCGACCTTGAATAACACGTGTTGACTGTTTGTAAACAACACTAGTAAACAAACCAAAAAAACAATTTTTAAAACACTTAAAATTAAATCAATTAAACAATTTTTGCTTACAATATAGCACTCTCAATTTTAATGATATCACAGTAACAATTTTTGGCCAAAATTACTAAAATTATTTTTAAACAAAATTACGAAAATTAGCGACACGTATGTCTCTCGCGGCGTCAGAGAAATAACTGAAGATTTTAGGGTGTATTTAGGGCGGAGAGGGCGGTTCTTTGGGCGGGATTTCTGGCCACGCCTGCTGTACTTCTGATTCTAAAATATTTCTTAGTCTAGACTAGGTAACATGGCGGAGCATTGAAGGATACTATTTTAAGTCTGGCGTTGTCTGGCTTTATATACGCATAATTTATTAGTTTCATATTCATGACGTCATAGGCTTGTACTAATGGTTTTGCTCGTGTTATAGCAGATTTGTGGATCAATTTAGGTATCATTTTTTTTTTGGTCTTGTATTGTCATCGGTTTTGAAACGTGTGCAAATTTTTAAGTTAATTGGGTGACTTGAGGTTACCAGAGGCCCTAAACCCCTTCCTTTTTTCCCCTACTCCCACCTTATAGGCCGACAACGCATATGTGACTTTTGAGTTGCAGGTGCCCATGGGCGTCGGTCACTTACCATCAGGTGGCGCGTCTGCTCGTTTGCCGCATAAAAAAACATGCAAAAATATTTTTTTAATTTTTTTGTTTGTACGTCTGTCTTTGTTCCAGCTAATCTCACGCACTGGTAGACTGATTTCACCGGAACTTTCATGGCATATAGATGGCGTTATAAGAAGTAACTTATTCTACTTTTATTTTGGAAAAATAATTAGTGTTACAAAACAAAATGTCTACACGCGAGCGAAAGTTTTTATTCCATAATTCTTTAAAAAAAAACCGACTTCAATAAAAAAACTATTCCATAAAAGACTTTTATATGGTTTTCTCACGGATGCCATTGTCAGAACTGGACCAAATTGAAATGGGACCACACGGGAAGCATCAGCTTTCAAATAAAAAAAGAATCATCAAAATCGGTTCACCCAGTCGAAAGTTCTGAGGTAACAAACATAAAAAAAAAACATACAGTCGAATTGAGAACCTCCTCCTTTTTTGAAGTCTGTTAAAATGAGTAGCTATACACAAACTGCCAAGCGAGACAGTACAGTTGATAACTACTGCCTTGAACTTAATTAACGGTCAAATTAACCCAAAAACTAATATCTTTGGGTTCAACCACACACCTATTAACAACCCTACTACCTTTAAAATGACCAAAACGTAACTTGATCTAAACTTAACCCCACTGTCGCATGTCCAACTGCAGGGTTGCCACCTTTTTAAAATAGAATAGATTGAACTTTATGGTATCCCATAACATATTGCTTACAGTGCCTACACAAAATTGAATATTAAATAAAAACTAAAATAGGTTTCTTTTTTCTAACATAAATTATACATACCTACTTTTGTAAAATTTAGGAAAGAAATATTTCACACTAGCAGTGCCTCGCGGTTTCAACCGCGTAAGTCCCAATCCCGTAGGAATATCGGGATAAAAAGCAGCCTATGTATTAATCCACGTCTCCAGCTATGTACATACCAAGTTTTATCGCAATCTGTCCAGTCGTTTGCGCGTGAAGAAGTAACAAACATACACACACGCTCACAAACTTTCGCCTTTATAATATTAGTGTGATGGAATGGTTATTAAACGCGCCAAACGTTTCAATGTTAACCAACTTCAAAAAAGAAGGGTGCTCTCATTAAGACTGATGATTCTTTTTTGTGTGTATATTAGGCGATATCTCCACCAATTCTGAATCGATTTCAATAATTATTTTTTTAATTGAATTGTTTATAATCAAGGTTGGTGTCATTCAAAATTTGAGGAATAAATTCTACCTCTAATTGTGGAAAGTTAGAGGACGAAGAAATTATTACAGTTATAGTTTTTTTTAAAGATAATTTACAATTTACTGGAGGCTCTCTCGCTCTCCCCGTCTTTCTGTATCTCTGTCTCTCTCTCACTCTCTCTCTCTTCATTTGTATACGCTGTACAGTATATATTCTATATATATCTACATATAGGTATATATAACATGAAGGTATATACATATATCTACTTACAAGCGTCGAGGATAAGGAGTAAGAAGTTACGCTGCCCTCCGATCACTAAATTTTACTCTTCATACTTTTTTCATGCCGGGCGCATTAAGAAGTAACTCCAAAAAGGGCTATAGAAAGCAAGAAAGGAAACAACGCACAAAAATTAAAAAATAAACTATATGTCACATTAGCAGGTTGGTGACATTAATTAATAAGGAACTGACAGAACTCAATGTTTAGATTAGCGCCCTCTAGTGGATCTATATAACTATTAGCGTCACGGTCACGAGTTCAATGCTTTTTCCCCATATCAAAAGTGCACAAACGTGCCTAAATAAGTTTTCCTGACGTATTAATATATAAATATAGGACACTACTGTATACGGTAGACGTGGCAACCCTAGGTCCAAGAGGTCTCCCTACTTAAGTTTAATTGGGTTAACTTCAACGATTTGTGGTCTAACCAATGTCTAAAGATGGTAGCAGACCTAGTAGATAAACTTGTGATATGTATTGATCTCGTGTGTGATGAACGACGTAAAACATGCGACCTTAAAGTCAGTGGCCGCAGGTTCGACTCCCGCTCAGTCTAAATATTTAAATGCTGTCGTGTCTGTTTACATTGGCCTTGGTGTTTCTTTGTACATATAATGTGTATGTATATGTAATTATAAAACAAAGGCCCTCGCCACGTCTGTCAGTCTGTCTGTCTGTTCGTGATAAACTGAAACACTACTGAACAGATTTTCATACGGTTTTGAAGTTGTCTTTGAATTGTTGAAGATGTCTCTGCCACCCGTGCGAATCCGGGGGGGGTTGCTAATCACTACATACTATAAAACAAAGTCCCCAACCGCGTCTGTCTGTCTGCCTGTCCGCGATAAACTCAAAAACTACTGAACGGATTTTCATGCGGTTTTCACGAGGAAAATGATTTGATTCATGAGGAAAAAGTAGTTTTTGTAATTACAAACTTATATTTTGCGGTTGGAAAGTTGACTTTATCGTACATTGCAACCGCAAAGTTAAGTTTGTCTTTCGGAAAAGATGGGCAGAAATCTTTGAGACTTGATTCCCGAGATGGACGTACTATCTACATACAAGTTTGTTTTATTACGGAACCCTCGGTCCCCGAGTCAGACTCGCACTTGTCCAGTTTTGTTTTTAATCCATACACAATAAAAATAAATACACAAAGATATCTTCGCGTCGCGCCGGCTTCCTCACGTAGTAAGCAGAGGCCACATCTCTCACGGCCCTGATGCATCATCCAGTTGGATCCACCTAATCATACATTCATTCCACTTTTTCAATTAAAGTGTGAATAGCTTTTTTGGCGTGATAACGTCTTATAAATCGATGAACGACGGCTGCGTTATGCACTTTTTGGGATGGGCAAAAATGTTAAACTCGCATCAGGACACGTGACCTGACCGAAAATTCGTATTTAAAAAAAATATAACATTCGAAATTCAAACATTTATGAGCGGCCAGGAGCGCAGAACTTCCAGTGTACCCTATGTATACATTTAGATATGTTATTACCTACTTTTTATTTTTAACCTAATTATATATATAAAGATGTGTGTGTGTGTGTATGTATATACATTGTGAAGTTATGTTTTCACTTCTGACTTGCAGTCCTACGACTGACTGTTTTTTTGAAATAGAAATCTAATTCCTTATTTATGTAAAGTTTGATTCACCGATGATTCTTTAACAGAGTAGCGATGGAGAAGTTTAAGTCTGGAAATAAACTCCTACAGCATTGACGTAGTTAGGTAACCAGCCATGAGAGAGCAATTGTCTTTTTGAACCTGTTGTAGAATATATATAAGATTCGACTCAAACCGCTACTTGATACAGACAATAAAAACCGGCCAAATGCGAGTCGGACTCGCACACCGAGGGGCCCGTAAAATATTTTTATTAAATGATGTAACTAAAAATTTACGGTTTTCGCAATTTTTCCTTTATCTGTGCTATAAGACGTTGCTTCGTACCAAATTTCAAGATTCTGAGTTCACGGGTAGTATCCTCTAAATTTTGATTCCCTTGGGAGTGTCGAAAATTTGCGGATATTTGCGGCATAAACGGCCGTATCTTTTGATTGCATTGGCTTAGAAGTTTGATTTTTTCACAGCTCTAAGGGACAGTAGACTTGAGTATTTGATATAAATTCCAGCTTGATATCTCAACGCGTTCCTGAGAGAAATAGGGTCTTGACAGACAGACAGACGGACGGATGGATAACAAAGTGATCCTATAAGGATTCCGTTTTTTCTTTTCGAGGTACGGAACCCTAAAAATACTATTCACTTAGAAATTACATCAAAATTACTATCAAATCATCTTAATATCATAATGCAATCAATGAAAACAAAACTATATTTTAATCATGCTCATTTATTTATAATATTTTAGAGAAATCCAGAGACGCGCTTGAGTCGTTTTGTACATATTTATTATAATCCATATTATGAAGTTTCTGTGTACTCTGAGTTATCTGAGCTTGAAGAATAGCCTGAAGAGTAGCTGCTAGATGACTCCTCCGTTGACCCATTGTTGTTCTTTGTTGATTTATTATGTTTATCAAAAGATTCTTGATTAGATGCTCGTGCATTTGAATTCTTTTTTGTATAGGTGCTTGATCCATCTTGGTTCAACGTACCACTTTCAGAAGATTGACCACTACTGTGATTAGACTGTCGACTGCCTTGGGATCGTGCATCATTGGTTGCAGAAGTTTTATTTCTCCTTGATACACTAGATGATGATCCCTTCCCGGTGGCAGAATCAGTCTGTGAGTGGCTTTTTCTATTAAAAGTTAATGATCGTCCCTTTGAAGGATTGGTGGAGCGTGATGAGTTGCTAGAGTTTGACGAGTCATCAGAGTCTGATGAGGCACTAGAGTTTGATGTTCCTGAGTCGTTTGAGTCTGATGAACTTCTACTTCCTTTACCATCCGTTACGTATTTTTCATTTCGTGAATCGTCACCTTTTTTGTCATTGTTTCCACTGCCACTTTCCTGTTCATTGCTATCATCGTTTTTGTCAAATATAGAAGGGTTAGTTGCAGGGGTTTTTCTGTCTTTAGTATTTATCTTATCATCACCACAGCAACTACTCCCTTTTTTTTGTTCATTTATGTCATTGTTAATATCTTTTTGTCGTTGTTTATCTTTTTTAACATCTTTTTTGCTTCCATTGCTACCATTACCATTAGTATCATCTCCATTATTTACACTGCCATCTTGCTGATCATCGCTGTAATCACTTTCGTCTTTTTCGTCAGATTTAGGTCTAGTTGTCGGACCTTTTTTGCCTATAGTATTTTTAGATTTTATCTTATCACCGCCTTTGTTTCCACTGCCGTTTTGCTGTTCATTGCTATCATCGTTTTTGACAGATACAGGGTTAGTTGCAGGGGCTTTTTTGTCCTTAGTATTTATCTCATCATCACCATGGCTACTACTTCCTTTTTTTTGTTCATCTCTGTCATTGTTTTCATCTTTTTGTCTTTGTTTATCTTTATTGACATCTTTATTGCCTCCATTCCTACCATTACCATTATTATAATCTTCATTATTTGGACTGCCATCTTGCTGATCATCGATATAAGCACTTTCGTCTTTTTTGTCAGATTTAGGTTTAGTTGTAGGGGCTTTTTTGGGTATAGTATTTTTAGATTTTGTCTTATCATTACCTTTGTTTCCACTGCCGTTTTGCTGTTCATTGCTATCATCGTTTTTGTCAGATATAGAAGGGTTAGTTGCAGGGGTTTTTCTGTCTTTAGTATTTATCTTATCATCACCACAGCAACTACTCCCTTTTTTTTGTTCATTTCTGTCATTGTTAATATCTTTTTGTCTTTGTCTATCTTCTTTAACATCTTTTTTGCCTCCATTGCTACCATTACCATTAGTATCATCTCCATTATTTACACTGCCATCTTGCTGATCATCGTTGTAATCACTTTCGTCTTTTTCGTCAGATTTAGGTCTAGTTGTTGGACCTTTTTTGCCTTTAGTATTTTTAGATTTTATCTTATCACCACCTTTGTTTCCACTGCCGTTTTGCTGTTCATTGCTATCATCGTTTTTGACAGATATAGGGTTAGTTGCAGGGGCTTTTTTGTCCTTAGTATTTATCTCATCATCACCATGGCTACTACTTCCTTTTTTTTGTTCATCTCTGTCATTGTTTTCATCTTTTTGTCTTTGTTTATCTTTATTGACATCTTTATTGCCTCCATTGCTACCATTACCATTATTATCATCTTCATTATTTGGACTGCCATCTTGCTGATCATCGATATAAGCACTTTCGTCTTTTTTGTCAGATTTAGGTTTAGTTGTCGGGGCTTTTTTGGGTGTAGTATTTTTAGATTTTGTCTTGTCATCATCTTTGTTTCCACTGCCGTTTTGCTGTTCATTTCTATCATCGTTTTTGTCAGATTTAGAAGGCTTAGTTGCAGGGGCTTTTTTGTCCTCAGTATTTATCTTATCATCACCATGGCTACTACTTCCTTTTTTTTGTTCATCTCTGTCATTATTTACACCTTTTTGTCTTTGTTTATCTTTTTTGACTTCTTTATTGCCTCCATTGCTACCATTACCATTATTATCATCTCCATTATTTGCACTACCATCTTTCTGATCATCGCGGTAATCATTTTCACCTTTTTCGTCAGATTGAGGTCTAGTTGTCGAACCTTTTTTGCCTATAGTATTTTTAGATTTTGTCTTATCACCACCTTTGTTTCCACTGCCGTTTTGCTGTTCATTGCTATCATCGTTTTTGACAGATATAGGGTTAGTTGCAGGGGCTTTTTTGTCCTTAGTATTTATCTCATCATCACCATGGCTGCTACTTCCTTTTTTTTGTTCATCTCTGTCATTGTTTTCACCTTTTTGTCTTTGTTTATCTTTATTGACATCTTTATTGCCTCCATTGCTACCATTACCATTATTATAATCTTCATTATTTGGACTGCCATTTTGCTGATCATCGATATAAGCATTTTCGTCTTTTTTGTCAGATTTAGGTTTAGTTGTCGGGGCTTTTTTGGGTATAGTATTTTTAGATTTTGTCTTATCACCACCTTTGTTTTCACTGCCGTTTTGCTGTTCATAGCTATCATTGTTTTTGTCAGATATAGAAGGGTTAGTTGCAGGAGTTTTTTTGTCCTTAGTATTTATCTTATGATCATCATGGCTACTACTCCCTTTTTTTTGTTCATCTCTGTCATTGTTTATCCCACTTTGTCTTTGTTTATCTTTTTTGACATCTTTTTTGCCTCCTTTGGTACCATTATTACCATTATTATCATTTCCATTATTTGCATTGCCGTCTTGCTGATCATCGATATAAGCACTTTCGTCTTTTTCGTCAGATTTAGGTTTAGTTGTCGGGGCTTCTTTAGGTGTAGTATTTTTAGATTTTGTCTTGTCATCATCTTTGTTTCCACTGCCGTTTTGCTGTTCATTTCTATCATCGTTTTTGTCAGATTTAGAAGGCTTAGTTGCAGGGGCTTTTTTGTCCTCAGTATTTATCTTATCATCACCACTCCCCTTTTTTTGATCATCTCTATCATTGTTTATACCTTCTTGTCTTTGTTTATCTTTTTTGACATCTTTTTTGCCTCCTTTACTACCATTATCATTATTATCATTTGCAGAATCTTTGGGGTTTTTCTTATCAGGCTTGGTACCTCCTGTCTTTGGTTTATTCTTCTTGTCAGTTTTGTTTCCAACACTCTTATTATATTCCTCATCAGAACTAACATTAATCACATTATTCCAACTACAAGAGTTACTGGCACTGATAGACTTCTTTATTTTTTGCCGTAGATCTGCCAAAGCTGCAAACAAAAAAAATAATATTTTTAGAGAAATAAAGATGGGGGCAGTGAGTAGTAATCAACCCGAATGGCGCAAATGAGAAATGAGAAATCGTGGTGCAACGACCTTTCGAGTGGAAGCCATGAGGAAAAAAGCGACCTCAAGGAAGACCACAAATGCGCTGGAAAGATGACGTGAACAAAGTAGCCGGGTCAAATTGGATACAGAGAGCGCTATGCAGAAAGGAGTGCAAAATGTTTAATGGAGCCTACACCAAGAGGGTCGAAAAAGGATAAAGAAAAAGAAGACTCTTCTTCTTTGTGAAGAGTGTGGTCACAATTTGGGAGGGTTGTGTATACTTTTCTTTAGCACGTTGTATTTGTAAGTGACGTTGAATTGATTTTCAATTGAAACATCAGTCAGTAGGCCTGTTTGTTGGACGACTTATTTGACCGTGGAGCATTCGAAATTTTGACTGTAACTTCAGGAGTCGCAGGTTCTATTTCTGCTCAGTGAAAATATTTGTATGCATAAATGTCTATTTGTATAGATTTTTTCATTTTTTTCTGGTACGGTATTTCTTTTATGGTATAGGGTGCAAACAATCAGACGGGTCACCTGATAATAAGTGAGTACCATCGCCCATGGATACCTGCAACTCAAGAGTCACAAGTGGTGGGAGTACGCTCTTTTCTTGAAAGTTTAAAGGTCTAATCGGTCCGGAAATGAGAACCGCACAATGGTGGAGTGCCAATCATCTAAGTAATGGGGATGGAAGTTTTGTCGCGTTGAACGATGGCGGAACGCTGGGGCCAATATAAGTCTGAACAATTCCTCGGAGCACTCCCCATAGTACAAGCGATAGAGAGTGCAGAGTCAAGCATTTCTTTTTATAACATGTATGTATTTATAAACAAAATGTATCCAAGTAGGTTTATCTAACATTTAGAACCCTCAGTACAAAGTATGGATAGTTTGGGTGTAGATGACGCTGTGTTAAATGTCGCAGAGTATTATTATTATCATAATATACTTACTCAAGCCATTGGAGTCTTTGCCGATCTCGCTGCTGTAGTCACAGAGCTCATCAACGACAGAGGGTCCAACTGCACAACGAAAGTTTTATTAGTCTATTGAATAAATTGTATTACAGCTGAATTATCACAGGTCTTGGATTTGCTTTAGCTTTGCAGAAGTTAAAACGTCCATCAATAATAAGCCAATCGATATTCGAATAATGCTGAATTCCACAAATTTATATGTTGGTTTTTTCGAAGATCAGAGGTTTGCTTGTAGAATGCGTTGCCTGAGATGTAAATGTTAAAAAAGCATCCTGTTAGAGCAAAAACATCATGAAAACAATGGTACTACATATGTGAAATGGTTTTTTTTTTAAATAATAATAAAGAGTTTATTTGGATAACGAACTTACATTTAGGATTGTAGCTACTGCCCAAAGCTCCTAAAACGGTGATCACTGAAAATTAAAACAATATTTTAGCCTGAAATCATTAGTACTGCTATCAAGTATTTTCTTTTTGGTTGATCACCTAGAAGGCAAAAAGAGACATTATTCGCCCGATGATATTATCTTTCGTTAACCTGCACAGTTAATTATTCGAGAAAGAATTTATTTTGCATATTACTAATACATTTACATTGTCATTAAATGAGTGTGCATAGCTATTACTTTAGAATTCTTACCTTTTGAGAAGACAAAAGACACATCTGTCTTGGTCCAGGAGTAGTCAGCTGAAACGATAAATATTTACTTAAAACTCGTTATGCATTTACTACAAATTTAATTTTTACACTTATGAAGTTGAAACTAAATTTGCATTCATAAGATCAAAGTATATTTTTACGAATATAATTAAAATATCATTAAGCTTGCTACGTTGCCACCATCTTCGAATTTGTAAAAAGTTGATTCCCACGGCATGAGAAGAGACACTAGTCGACATCGCAACTTTACCTATATACGTACAGATTAAAATAATAAATATCTCAGTGGAACTTAAAATATTTACATGCTAAGTCCGCTCGCGTCTTCGCTCGCGGTAACCTATACCTATTACTGTAATTAAATATACGTAGTCTATGTTATTTCTGGATACAGTAGCTTTATAACGATAAAATTCTTAAATTGGGTTCGGTAGTTTCTGAGCTTCGATGACAAACAAGTAAACTTTTCTCTCATTCTTAATAATATTAGTATGGATAACGATGGCTAACTTACTGTTGAATCTTCCGTCTTCGAAGCAGTCACGTATCGCTTGAACAACCACCTTCTGAGAGCCTGTAATTTTTTTAAATTCATTAGTGTAAGTGTTGGTAATAATAATATTGGGAATTGGACGAAAAGGTAATGTACTATTGGATCTGAAAAATATATTAAGTAAATCTATTTGAGAATCTTTTTAAAAGGTAATAATATGTTTACTTCTAATTCCCGTATAAGTACATAATTCTACGTATTTTTTTACACTAACCCGATAAACCTGAGAGATCAGACTTGATGTGAGTCTTCAGAAGTCTCTTGATTTGGGCTAAACCATCATCAAGACCGTATGCGGTGATGTAATCACTGGCATCGTTGTAGGTAGAGATCTCGCGATCAGCTTTGAATCCCCACTTGCGGCCATATTTGTTACTGCAGATGGAGCCTGGTAGGAAAAAAAACACAACAACAACAAAGTATTATTCATACATTCTATTTGGGACACTCGTATAGTAAAAAAATATTACTAACCAAGTTTTCCCGAAAGACCTTTGAAAGCGCTATTCTTCAGACAGTAGTTGATCTTGGTAGAAGCAACAGTCACTGAAATAAAACATACATTAATAATATAGCCATCCAATGGGCACTTTGGGAATTAATGGGATTTTGCCAGCAGTTACGGCCGGCCGCCTATCTGACAATACCTTCCTTAGGAATGTAGTCGTTGTCAGACGGAGCAACAGAACTGGGACTGCAGTAAGCTCGAAAAGGCCGGGATCGAACACTAGGATAATTTATCTATAATATGTATGTATTTAGTAATACATAAGTATGTTTACCAGCAGCCTGGTTAACCTAGGCAGAGCCAGTACTATACTGGCTCTGCCTAGGTTGGGATCAGACGGCCGTGTGTGTCGTGTCTCATATTATTATTATTATTTTTTCATATCCTAGCATTTTCATAAACTATGTAGATGACTTGATGGCATACAGATCGACTGGTACCCACGTAACATCCGATGCGAGTAAGCGTAAATACTAGCAGAATCACTCATCTAGTCAGTCTCAGTCTCTAAAATTCCAATTAATTCTAAAGACTCAGTTTACAACAGAAGAATAATAGCAAGGTTATGTCACATCCTCTCATCCTTCCCTTTTTTTCAAATTTTTATATGGCTTCATATCTTCAAAAACATTTATAATACTTGGTGGTTCACTTTTAAGTCTTTCTTTTTATAAAACAAAGTCAAAGAGGTACGTCCTGTAGAACCTTGGATGAACCTTATTCATTTTGTCTGACGTGTCAATTATAATAAAAATTACTCACGTGAAGAGAACAGTTTGCCCACTGCAAAAAAAAGTTATTATTAGTGTTATAATTGTAAATTTATTAATATTTGAATATTTTTTGTTTAGATAAGTTTGCACTTACATCCAGGAACCCAAGAGTCAATTATGGCACCCGCTCCTAATGCACCTGTGAAATTTAAGAGAATGAGTTATTAACAAAGCATATTCAGAAGTTAAAGCCACAAATATGGCATCAATAGTTGTCCCATATCTGGGTGTTCTACGTGTTGTCATTGCAAGAGCGGGAACTGTATTTTAAAGAAATAAAATATCTAGTGCTAATGTATGAAAAGTATCACTTCTTAAAGATTCCATTCCTTTAACTCCAGTGCTTCTCTTTTACATATTGAAAGCTTTTAATTTAAGGACACAAAAATATGAAATACTTTTTCTTACCGGTTAGATATACATCTAAAACGTCGCTGACTTTGGTAGATTTAGCTGCAAAAAATAACGATATGATTTAGATAATAATAATACTATACTTCGTTATATTTTATCCATCTGTAGCTCACAAGACAAACATATATCCCATAAAAGTGTTGCTTATTTAGATTGTACTGTAATCTATACTCGGTCCACTGTCATATCTAAAAATGCCTACATCATCGTCATTATTTCAATGACATTCCTGAAGATCGATTGAAAGTCTTGCTTTTCTCTCAATCTCTTTCTCTTTTCTCTCTTCTTTGTAATCATCTTCTATAATGTATCATAAGATACCAATCGAAAGTTGTTTTTGAAATGAGCTGTCCTCGCCATAAAATTACAAATATCAGGAATGCTTAGAATTCATTTCAGATTTAAATATTTTGCTCACTCGGGAGTAACATAAGCGATATTTTTATTTTAATCGTAAAACTTATTAACACTTACATTTAGTTGAGAGGCTTTTAAATATGGAAGACGCGCGGTGACCTCCTGGTAAACAAAAGAAAAGAAAATTATGAAATAGACAGACCTATGTTTATGACGATGCAAACCACGGTGTAGTAATCTTTTGCGAACGGTTCACTAAACTCAATAGGTTAAAATAGAATATTTATTTATTTGCACATACATTTAATATAATATATATATACATAGATATAATAGTACTTTTCAAGTAACAGAGCTGTAAGTTTGTTTTTGAATATTTTCTTATTGTGTCAAGAATTTAATTATATACTAGCTGTACTGTACCCAGTATGCATTGCAATGCCATGTTATTTTTATATATAAAGTTTAGGCACAGAAACTCTTGCGGGCGTTCTCAAAAGAGCCTGCCAAAGTTTTATCACAATCAGATCAATGATTTAGAAATCCATGAAGGACAAACATTGATTAAATTTGTATAGATAGATATATGGAAAATGATAGGGCCACTGCCAAAAACATTGATTCTAAGTCGGACTGTTTGTTTACGGTGGAATTGTACGGGGTATTCAATTAACTTTGATGATGTATAGCGTAACCTGGTCTTGCTGATTATGTAACTAGAGTTTGAAGAGAAAAATACTATTATGAAGCCAGTTTCAATTTTATAAATATTGCTTGAATACTAGTCGTCAAAACGTAAAAGAAAGAAATAAAGAGAGTTAAATTCACCTTTGATTCCTTGCCAGAAGATACTGAATGAAGACAATGCTGTTTGTTTCTCCTGAAAGAAAAAAAATCATTTACCGACTAAAATTTTAAAAAAAATATGAGTTACTGTGACCTATATGGAAGTAGAAATTTTATCTAATAATGATGCTGAGACGAAAAAATAAGTTAAAATTTTTCTTTATGATTTGAATAACCATCAATTAATTGTTAAAAATTCATTTAAATTAAAATTCCAATTTCAAGCAGCTAAATTACTTAATCCAGTCTGGCTGTTTTCACATCATTATAACTAAAAAAGTAAGCAATAGCTTCAAAACTAACTATGTATTTAATAAGATTTGATTCTGTAGGTATGACATTAAGATTTTCTGTTGACCTACTAATCTGTCCTGACCTTGTTAAGCCTCATTTTATCATTACTATGATTACTATCATTAATAATATGAACATAGTTCTAATTAGTTTCTCTATTTCAAATTACTTTATTAGCCTTTCTACCACATACATTTGTCGTCTTGGTTGTCTTCTTATCTTTGGTGGTAGTTTTATTATTCTTTTCAGTCGCATCTTTCTTTTCGGTTTTGTCGTTGGAATTAGATGTAGTTTTTTTTGTGTTTTCTTTATCATCCTTGTCCTGATCATCTCTGTCTTCAGTGTCGTCACCATCACCACCATTAACAGTTACATCTTTCTCTTCATCATTGTCTGCCGCGTTACTCTTGTCGTTATCATTTTCAGAATCATCATCATTAAAGTCGGTGTCTCTATCTTTGGGGTTTTTCTTATTAGGCTTGGAACCATCATTACCTTTGTTTCCACTGCCGTTTTGCTGTTCATTTCTATCATCGTTTTTGTCAGATTTAGAAGGCTTAGTTGCAGGGGCTTTTTTGTCCTTACTATTTATCTTATCACCACCACTCCCTTTTTTTTGATCATCTCTATCATTGTTTATACCTTCTTGTCTTTGTTTATCTTTTTTGACATCTTTTTTGCCTCCTTTACTACCATTATCATTATTATCATTTGCAGAATCTTTTGGGTTTTTCTTATCAGGCTTGGTACCTCCTGTCTTTGGTATATTCTTCTTGTCAGTTTTGTTTTCAACACTCTTATTATATTCATCACCAGAACTAACATTAATCACATTATTCCAACTGCAAGAGTTACTGCCACTGATAGACTTCTTTATTTTCTGCCGTAGATCTGTCAACGCTGCAGAGAAAAAGGAAAATAGTTTTAGAGAAACAAAGATGGGGGCAGTGAGTAATAATCAACCCGAATGGCACACTTAAAATGAAAGTGGGCTGGATATATTGCCCGAAATGAGAAATCGTGGTACAACAAAATTCAGGTGGGAGTACGCTCTTTTCTTGAAAGTTTAAAGGTCTTATAGGTCTGGAAATGAGAACCGCACAATGGTGGAGTGCCAATCATCTAAGTAATGGGGATGGAAGTTTTGTCGCGTTGAACGATGACGGAACGCTGGGGCCAATATAAGTCTGAACAATTCCTCGGAGCACTCCCCATAGTACAAGCGATAGATAGTGCAGAGTCAAGCATTTCTTTTTATAACATGTATGTATTTATAAACAAAATGTATCCAAGTAGGTTTATCTAACATTTATAACCCTCAGTACAAAGTATGGATAGTTTGGGTGTAGATGACGCTGTGTTAAATGTCGCAGAGTATTATTATTATCATAATATACTTACTCAAGCCATTGGAGTCTTTGCCGATCTCGCTGCTGTAGTCACAGAGCTCATCAACGACAGAGGGTCCAACTGCACAACGAAAGTTTTATTAGTCTATTGAATAAATTATATTACAGTTGAATTATCACAGGTCTTGTCTTTGCTCTAGCTTTGCAGAAGTTAAAACGTTCATCAATAGATAAGCCAATCGATATTCGAATGATACTGAATTCTACAAATTTATATGTTGTATTTTTCGTAGATTAAAGCTTTGCTTGTAGAATGCGTTGCCTGAGATGTAAATGTTAAAAAAGTAATGTGTTAGAGCAAAAACATCACGAAAACAAGTGAAACTACATAATGTGAAATGCTTTTTTAAATAATAATAAAGGGTTTATTTGGACAAAGAAGACATAAAAAAATGAAATTGACTTACATTTAGGATTGTAGCTACTGCCCAAAGCTCCTAAAACCGTGATCACTGAAAATTAAAACAATATTTTAGCCTGAAATCATTAGTACTGCTATCAAGTATTTACTTTTTGGTTGACCTAGAAGGCAAAAAAGAGACATTATTCGCCCGATGATATTATCTTTCGTTAACCTGCACAGTTAATTATTCGAGAAAGAATTAATTTTCATTAAATGAGTGTGCATAGCTATTACTTTGGAATTCTTACCTTTTGAGAAGACAAAAGACACATCTGTCTTGGTCCAAGAGTAGTCAGCTGAAACAATAAATATTTACTTAAAACTCATTATGCATTTACAACAAATTCAATTTTTACACTTATGAAGTTGAAACTAAATTTGCATTCATAAGATCAAAGTATATTTTTACGAATATAATTAAAATATCATTAAGCTTGCTACGTTGCCACCATCTTCGAATTTGTAAAAAGTTGATTCGAGATGAGACACTAGTCGACATCGCAACTTTACTTATATACGTATCGATTATAATAATAGATATCTCAGTGGAACTTAAAATATTTACATGCTAGGTCCGCTCGCGTCTTCGCTCGCGGTAACCTATACCTATTGCTGTAATTAAATATATGTAGTCTATGTTATTTCTGGATACAATAGCTTTATAACGATAAAATTCTTAAATTGGGTTCAGTAGTTTCTGAGCTTTGATGACAAAGAAGTAAACTTTTCTCTCATTCTTAATAATATTAGTAAAGATAACGATGGCTAACTTACTGCTGAATCTTCCGTCTTCGAAGCAGTCACGTATGGCTTGAACAACAACCTTCTGAGAGCCTGTAAAATTTTTAGATTCATCAGTGTAAGTATAGGTATTAATAATATTGGGAATTTGACGAAAAGGTAATGTACTATTGGATCTGAAAATATATATTATGTATTACTGTTTGAGAATCTTTTTAAAATAAGATAATATGTTTACTTCTAATAATATTAAACCAGCAATCCTTGTTTATGTATGTATATAAATATATCCACTGTAGTAAAATTTTGTATTAAGATTTTGATTTTTAAGTTTACCTAAATAGGTAGAATTTCTTAAAAAAGACGCAATTTTACATGCAAATGTAACGCCGAAAGAAGCTCAGCTCAACTCTCTCTCAGAAGTTAAGTCTCTCAAATGCATAATTCCTCTATGCCTGTTAGTAGATCAAGGATTAGGATTTATCAGAAACTTTTAATAATTTTTTATCAACCGGTCTTCTCTATTATCTAATAATGATAATGATTTGCTCATATTGACAACACATACATAATTATACATGTTTTGAAAAGACCACAAGGTCAGCTATATAAAACAGGTTATATAAAGTGATGTTTCAAACTACGTATTTTTTTACACTTACCCGATAAACCTGAGAGATCAGACTTGATGTGAGTCTTCAGAAGTCTCTTGATTTGGGCTAAACCATCATCAAGACCGTATGCGGTGATGTAATCACTTGCATCGTTGTAAGTAGAGATCTCGCGATCAGCTTTGAATCCCCACTTGCGGCCATATTTATTACTGCAGATGGAGCCTGGTAGGAAAAAAAAAATACAAAATTGTGAAAAATTACGTTTGGTAGTCCTATTTATTATAACGGAGACATGGTATCAGTTGTTAATAATTCATAATTGTTTTTAAGCTTTCGTGTCTTGTACATATTATACAACTCGCAACAAACGGGTTCGTTATCCAACGTTTAGACTGAATTGCACTGATTTGTGTTGATTGCGGAAGCGCGGGTCGAGCTCTAGCAGAACCCTTCTCAGCATGAATATTGTGGTCAAAGTATTATTCATACATTTTATTTGGGACACTCGTATAGTAAAAAAATATTACTAACCAAGTTTTCCCGAAAGACCATTGAAAGCGCTATTCTTCAGACAGTAGTTGATCTTGGTAGAAGCAACAGTCACTGAAATAAAACACACATTAATAATATTACCGTCGAGTGGGCGCTTTGGGAATTAATGGGTTTTTGCCAGCAGGGAATGTAGTCGTTTTCAGACGGGACAAATGAAGAAAATAAATTGGGGTAAGGCAAATGAACAGGGTGAGGGAGCTAAGGTAAGGGATACCGCAAGTCTCGAATGGGGAAACAGAACTTGGACTGCAGTAGCTCGAAGAGGCCGCGATCGTACACTAGGATAATTTATCTATAATATATAAGAATTTCCACCAGAAGTCTGGTTTTCATAGTAGCGGCTCTGCCAATGGTTGGGATCAGATGGCCGTGTGGGTCGTGTCTCATATTATTATTATTATTTTTTCATATCCTAGCATTTTTATAAATTATGTGGATGACTTGATGGCATACAGATCGACTGGTACCCTCTTAACATCCGATGCGAGTAGGCGTAGAGACTAGCGGAATCACTCGTCAGATTACGAAAGAGGTACAGTCTCTAAAATTCCAATTAATTCTAAAGACTCAGTTTACAGTAGAAAAATAATAGCAAGGTTATGTCACCCAATCCTTTTCTTTTTTCAAATTTTCATTTAGCTTTATATCTTCAAAAACATTAATAATACTTGGTGGTTCACTTTTAAGTCTTTCTTTTTATAAAACAAAATCAAAGGGGTTACGTCCTGTAGAACCTTGGATGAACCTTATTCATTTTGTCTGACGTGTCAATTATAATAAAAATTACTCACGTGAAGAGAACAGTTTGCCCACTGTAAAAAAAAAAAGTTGTTGTTAGTGTTCTAATTGTAAATGTATTAATATTTGAATTTTTTGATGTGAAACATCTATAGCCCCACGTAAAACTGATTTCTGACGCGGCGACGCGTTGCCACGCTATATGATGGTATATCTATACACTCTAAATGCAGTAGTGTGTACGATGTGGCGACGCGTCGCCATGCGCAATCAACTGTGCGATTCTCTCTTTTGATTCGACTTTTACAAAATAATGTCGATGTTTCACATCTGCCAGGCGTCCTGTGACGGCTCCCTTTTTTTTTTTTAGATAAGTTTGCACTTACATCCAGGAACCCAAGAGTCAATTATGGCACCCGCTCCTAATGCACCTGTGAAATTTAAGAGAATGTGTTATTAATAAAGTATATTCAGAAGTTGAAGCTCGGTTCTCACAACAAATATGGCATTAATAGTTGTACCATGTCTGGGTGTTCTACGTGTTATCATTCCAAGTGCGGCAACTGTATTTTAAAGAAATAAAATATCTAGTGCTAATGTATGATAAGTATCACTTCTTAGAGATTCCATTCCATTAACTCCAATGGTCCTCTTTTACACACTGAAAGCTTTTAATTCAATGAAACAAAAATAAGAAATGCTTTTTCTTACCGGTTAGATATACATCTAAAACGTCGCTGACTTTGGTAGATTTAGCTGCAAAAAATAACGATATGATTTAGATAATAATAATACTATACTTAGTTATATTTTATCTATCTATAGCTCACAAGACAAACATATATCCCATAAAAGTGTTGCTTATTTAGATTTTACTGTGATCTAAACTCGGTCCACTGTCATATCTAAAAAAACCTTCATCATCGTCCTTATTTCAACCGTTAGACATCGGCTGCTAAGCGTAGCCCTCCCTCAATGACTTTCCTGAAGATCGGTTGAAAGTCTCGCTTTTCTCTCAATCTCTTACTTTTTTCTCTCTTCGTTGATTACAAAATCTTTTATAATGGTTCATATGACACCAATCGAAAGTTGTTTTTGAAATAAGCCTGTTGATATGTACTTGACTCGCAGAGAGAAAGCAAACAATGGTCTGGATTGAAAGCTCGTTTATTTCTAGGTTCAATTTACAACGCTCCCAATTTTTATGCAGGCACGCACACATGTAGGAGCCAACACATACACATCAGCTGTGCTCGCCATAAAGTGACAAATATCAGGAATACATAGAATTAATTACAGATTCAAATATCTTGCTCACTCGGAAGTAAGATAAGTCATATTTTATTTTTAATCGTAAAACTTATTAATACTTACATTTAGTTGAGAGGCTTTTAAATATGGAAGACGCGCGATGACCTCCTGGATACAAAAAAAAAGAAAGTTATAAAACCACGGTGTAGTAATTTTTTTAAGAACGGTTCACTAAACTCAATAGGATATAATGGAATATTTAGCCAATTTCAATTTTATAAATATTGCTTGAATACTAATCGTCAAAACGAAAATAGAAAGAAATAAAGAGAGTTAAATTCACCTTTGATTCCTTGCCAGAAGATACTGAATGAAGACAACGCTGTTTGTTTCTCCTGAAAGAAAGAATAATCATTTACTGACTAAAATTTTAAAAAATACGAGTACTGGTACTGCGACCTATATGGAAGTAGAAATTTTATCTAATAATGATGCTGAGACGAAAAAATAAGTAAAAATTTTTCTTTATGATTTGAATAACCATCAATTAATTTTTAAAAATTCATTTAAATTAAAATTCTAATTTCAAACAACTAAATTACTTAATCCAGTCTGGCTGTTGTCACATCAGTATAACTAAAAAAGTAAGCAATAGCTTCAAAACTAACTATGTATTTAATAAGATTTGATTCTGTAGGTATGACATTAATATTTTCTGTTGACCTACTAATCTGTCCTGACCTTGTTAAGCCTTATTTTATCATTACTATGATTACTATCATTATTAAAATGAACATAGTTCCAATCAGTTTCTCTATTTTAAATTACTTTATTAGCTTTTCTACCACATACATTTGTCGTCTTGGTTGTCTTCTTATCTTTGCTAGTAGTTTTATTATTCTTTTCAGTCGTATCTTTCTTTTCGGTTGTGTCGTTGGAATTAGATGTAGTTTTTTTTGTGTTTTCCTTATCATCCTTGTTCTGATCATCACTGTCTTCAGTGTCATCTCCATCACCACCATCAACAGTTACATCTTTCTTTTTATCGTTGTCTGCCGCATTACTCTTATCATTGCTAGTAACAGTATCATCTTCTGTATTATCATTATCATCATCCCCGGATGTGTCTGAAATTCGTTTGCCTTGAGAAGAAGTGTTTGTATCAGAATCGGTATCCGAGGTTGATTCTTCAGTGACATCGTCATCATCGTCGTCATCATCACTTGGCTTTTGAATTATATTATTGTAATCATCTTCAGAGCATTGTTTTATAACGTTTTGCCAGCTATGAGAGTTGGCACTGACGATAAGTTTCTTGATTTCATCTTTCTGGGTGGACAAGTCTGTAAAAACAAGAGTTTTAGTATACACAAAGATGAAAAGATGATAGTACAAACAAGAATGGTTTAAGTGAACATATAGTAATCTTTAGGGTCTACTCAATCGATGTTAATTAAAGTTATCGTTTTTATAAGCAAAGCCTTTTTCAAATCTTTTATGTAAGTTCACGCAAGTGACGGCAAAAAGTATTATCGGAAATGTGTTTCGATATCGTTAAAAATATTGTACACAATGTGTGATTAATACTTACTCAAGCCATTGGAATCGTTGCCGATCTCGCTGCTATAGTCACATAGATTGTCGACAATGGTGGATCCAACTGCAGAATTAAAATTTTATTTAAAACATTGTACACTCTAATGACGCGTTGGTTTAAATTTTCAGGCTTGAGATGGGAAAAATAAACTTGAAATAAATATAAAACAAATTAAGGTAAACTTAAAGCACTTTAGTATTAATGGATGGATGTATTATTTCTTTAATAATAATTTCTATATATTTGACAAATCTTTGATAGTTAGGGGTATCCGCTTGTAAAATGCTTTGCCTGTAAGACGTGCTTTGATCATTTGATGAGGTTTTTTCAGCTTATATTTTTATTTCATTTAGGCCGTCTTAAGAGGTATTGAACAAAATATTTAAGCATAGCAGTTTACGCTCACGACACATACAGTAATTTACCAAACCATCAATAGTTTTCTAAAGTCTAGACGGTGTCTAAACTTTTGAATCAAAAAATCAATGACCTGTTGGTCTAGTCTGACCGCCAAGCTAGAAGTCGTGAGTTCGATTCCCACCCAGGACAATTGTGAGTTAAGCATGATCACTTGTTCTGTGTTTAGGTGTAATAATATCTATAATATGTATATATTTAGTAATATTTAAGTATGTTTAACATCATAATGGTTAACTATAGTTGGAACAGCCTCCGCCTAGTTTGAGATCAGACGGCCGTGTGTGAGGTTTCAAGTTATTATTAATATTTTACCATATCCTATTATTGTTATAATAATAGTTGCTGAATAAGCCGTACTAACTAAACTAAACATATAACATACTAGCAGCGCCCCGTGGTTTCACCCGCGTAAGTCCCGATCCCGTGGGAATATCAGGATAAAAAGTAGCCTATATGTTAATTCTGGTCTCCAGCTATCTACACATCAAGTTTCATCGCAATCGGTTCAGTGGTTTTGACGTGAAAGAGTAATAGACATCCATGCATCCATCGATTCATCCATCCAAACTTTCACATTTATAATATTAGTGGGAAAACAGTTAAAGTGACTACCTCGGGTTTCAAGAAGCACTTGATGCTGTAATGATTGAAGAAGATGATATTACAGAAATAGATTTAGTAGCAATTCCAGCAGAACCAAGAATGTTTACCTATAAATAAGATGGCAATGTGGACAATATACAAAGCATAGCTATTCCGCGAGACATACCAAGTAAGAACAACAACTTTAATTGTTTTGTCATTTATACTGTTATACGTTTTGTATTAGAAAAGTATGGTCGTAAGTTATAGTAGGACTCTCTCTAAACATTGAAGGCTCTTCATTTAGGAAAGTATGAAATTTTATAATGTTACTTTGATGTGTGATAAAGTATTAAAGTTACTTACCGTTCTTATGGTAACTACTGCCCAAAGCAGCCAAGACGGTGATCACTGTAAATTTAAACATAAACATTTAAACATGGTTATAATTTATAAAAACGCGTGAGATGTCTGTGGGACACCCGGGAGGAACGAAATTCCTTTCGCTGTACATAAATATATTTAATTGATTGAATAAATTGTTTCAAAATATAGTAAATATTGTAAAAACTCGACATCAAAATTGAGCCATCTGTGAAAGTTGATAAAATTAGTATCCACAGATCACAGAATCCACAGATAGCATAAATAAAATCAATCAACTCAACAATTTTCGTTGCGCTTTTTTCCATCTAGCCCCTATCCGCCGAGCTTCTGAAGTTTAACAAGCTATAAGGAATTCCGCTCCAATAAATATTAGGATTGTGAAAAAACGGTATATTTTATGTGTTTAACTGTTCAATTGCAGAAGCGAGAGCTTCTTTTGCTCTGGCCGCGTTCTGTAGTTTTGAACTGACTGACGGTTGCTTATCGTAACAAAATAAATAGATTGGTGTCTCAATCGAGTGGTCCGTTAATTTTTATTTCAGCAGCTATAATAGGATTCTTACCTTTGGAGAAAACAAAAGAGACATCCTTCTTGGACCATGAGTAGTTAGCTGAAACAAAAATATATTTAAATCAATGAACTTCTATTTGTAAATTTACTCTTTGATTAAAATTTTGCAACAAGCACAAAAAAATCGAAAATTTTGCTTGGAAACATATATAATGTTGACACATCAACTATAAAAGATGATAAAACAGTTCACTATGTAACAAAAACGAGTTAATGGATATTATTTACTTATTACTTTTTACTTAAAAAACTTCATGCTCAATTCTACAAAGGCGGACTTAATGCTCAGGGCATTCTCTACCAGTCAACCTTGGGGTGATGTAGAAATATTAAACCGTAGGTGCAAAGATGTGATCTATTTGGAATCATTTATACTAGTTAAACTAATCAAAACAAGCTTAATAATACATAACACACAATTAGGTACTTACATGCGTACATAGTTATAATATACATACGTGTTAATACACAATAAGTACTAACAACAATACATACACTCACATATACATAAACTATGAATACCACAGTACGGGGTCGTGTACTAGCGTTCAGCATATTCCGCCAACTCGTTTTGGAGGAGATTAGGGACTTTCTTCTTAAATATAAAACAGTTTGTGGACATCTTGATTACGACGCGGAGCGCATTCCAGAGAAGAACTGATTGCACGTAGAACGAAGAGTTGATTAAGACAGAAGTGTGAGAAGGGCATAATGGAAGTAGATTATTTATTGATCGAAGAGATCTCTCATGATTTGAGCACAGGTACTGGAAATAGGGTAAGAGGGTGGAGATGGAGAGTTAAGAAAAGATAAAAGTGACGTCAGAGCTCGCAGATTGCGGCGCTTATTATGACTACTTCAACCGGTAGCGACACCTTATTGGTCGGTGTGATAAATGGCAGACAATAGATGGGAGATAGTCGGAGTCGTAAGCTAGGCAATATAGAAATCAGATGTTTACTTACTGTTAAACCTTCCGTTTTGAACACAGTCGTATATCGCTTGAGCAACTACCTTCTGAGAGCCTGTAATTAAAAGAAAAAGCATAAACTATATTTTGGGTACTAAATTTTAAACTTGCGCGTTCCATGATATAATTTATACGGAAATTAACGCGATCCCGAAATAGGTACATACCTCTGAATTGCCTGACGTTTCAACAAGGTTGCACGGGCCGTCAACGATCGTCGAACGAAACGTCCTACTACGTGATCGCGTTAATTCCCGTATAAATACATAACTTTGTTTTTTTGGGCTTATGCAAAGCCTTAGAGTAAAATTACATGTATTGTGTTGTCTGGAACAACTCTAATAGATGTATTATTGTCTTTAAAAACTTTAAAAATCAGCACTTACCCGATAGACTAGAGAGATCAGTCTTCACATGGGTCTTCAGCAATTTCTTGAATTTAGTTAAACCGTCATCAAGACCGTATGCGGTGATGTAATCCTTTGCTTTAGAGTAAGTAGAGCTCTCGCGTTCGGCCTTGAATCCCCACTTGCTGCCATACTTATTACTACAAATGGATCCTGTAAATAATATTATCTTTACAGTCCTCTAATAAACTCTCTCGTATTCGTAAATAATACTTTGATTTGTTTGTACGCATTGAAAAAATCAAAATTCAGATCAATACGGAAACTTGTGACAACCCATCACGAAAAAAATACTGCGATAACCTAGCCATCTGCTATAGGTCTAAGGTAGTTCAGGTTTAAATTATAACATACACTATTGTGGCCGTGATGGAATTCAATTCAATTTTAACTTGAAATTTGAACAATCAGAACTTGTGTCTTGATTGTTGAAATTCTATGTTAAAACTGAATTAAATTCTCTGTTGTCCATAATAAAAAGTAAATGTTAGGTGGTGAAGTAGTTTGTTAAACTGATATTTTAGGAATTGGTTTACAACATGAGTTGTCCTATAAAGAAGGGTAAATGATAATTTCCAAAAAAATGTCTATGTATAGGTACTATCTCCAAACATATAAATTTTATAAGTCTATACTAACCAAGGCGACTGGAATGGACTTTGAAAAGAGCATCGTCCGAACAATAGTTGATCTTGGCCGACCCAATGGCAACTGAAACAAAACATAATTACTTAAAACTTAGTAAAAGAATCGGAAAATCAGAAAAGCTACCAACAAACATTCCTAACACTAGAAGTGTACAAGATTACATTAAATAAGTCAAAACCAATCAAATCAAATCAATTTAAAATTAAAATCAAAGCTATTCAAATTAAATCAAATCAGCCTTCCTTTGAACGTCTACTTTGCGAAGATTTCTGCCGATAGCTTCATTTTAAAATTCAAAAAACTCAAGTATTCTTCTATTTAATAATAATAACAATTGATAAAAACACTCACGTGAAGAGAAGAGTTTTCCCACTGCAAATAAAAACAGATAATGTTAATATAATGTTAAACTTTTAATTTATAAATATCAACGAATTTGAAGTAAATTTGCACTTACATCCAGGTGCCCAAGAATCAATTATGGCTCCCGCTCCAAATGCACCTGCAAATTAAAGAATGATAATTAACTAAGCATATTCAGAGACCAATAATACAATTTTATAAAAACAAAAATAAATACTGCTAATGTACAAATATCACTGCATTGCACTGCTTTTCATTTTCTATAAAACAAAAACATTGGCATAATAATCCTTACACAAATTCAAATTCAAAATCATTTATTTAATTAAGTGACATTTATGAAAGTTAAATTGAAGCTACAGTTAATAATCATAGATCGACGCAAACAGACCCCACAGCATGTACTGTAATGTCCAGATAAATTAGGTGAAAACACCAAAATCTACTACCTGCTTGTGTTGATCCATAACTTCCAGTTTCCAAAATGCGTAGAGCCTTATGAGAAGAATACTGGCAAAGAAACTAATGGCCACTCTTTTTAAAAGTCAGATCTTCAGGTACTAGTATTAGTGTTACATGAAAGGTAAACAGGATGCAAGCTGTTGCCACCTGAATTTCATTTTATTGAAATGCTCCAAAAGCTAACGTACCAACAAAAAAAAAACACTCAGTGATACCGGTGAAGGTTTGAACCTATTAAACATAGAAATCATTCAAGGTGCACATCTACCTTCGTTCAGTTACAAAATCTACTGTTAAAAATAGTTCGTGACTGGATTAAGAGGCTAGAGTTGCAGTTGAACGAACATTAATAATAGTATAGGCTAAAGCATCGCTGACTAGGCCGACCAGTCACCCCAAGCAGCGCCCGTTCACGAGTATGACGCTTGGACCAGCCATCATCTCCTTCGCTATATCAGAGGGAAAGAAACACACACACACACACACACACAGATACTCTTTTGCATTTCTGCATATAAGTAGTATGTCGAAAGAAGCATTCTTCATAAAGAAGTTAAGGTCAACTTATCACTTTAAAGCCTCTTTGATTCTCCTGGATTATCTCTTTTAACCATTTTGACATATTTAGTTAGTTAGTTTGTTAGATAATGCACTTTATATAAGTGCATTTTCAACGAAGAAAATAAAAAAATCTTACCGGTTAGATATACATCTAGAACATCACCAACTTTGGTAGGTTTTGCTGCAAGAAAGAAATAAAATAGTTAATCCAATGTACGTTTGAATAGTAGTGAAAGATACTTTTTTATTGCACTCAAAATTCCAGTGACTTTCGAAGATCAGTTAATTTTTACAGCAGCTTACGAAGAAACATTTTATATTTCAAAAAAGCCATAAAATATCATATTACATCCCAACCTGGTCATAACGTCAGGCAATTCAAAGTAATATGTAATAACTATTACATTATCGCGTTAATTGACGTACGTATATATAATTATACCATTTTTTTAACTGGACAGTAAAATAAGCTGATTGTCCAAGTATTTTCTATTTAAAACTTATTCATACTTACGTTTTTTTGACAAGCTTTTAAATATAGTAGAGGCACTGTGTTCTCCTGTGAAACAAAAAATGCATTATTTAAACAAACAGACCCATAATATCTACGAATTCAAAGCACGGTGTAGTAGTCGTTTTGCAATCAATTTACAACACCAACATTAATGTTTCTGCCCTCATTTGTACTCATTTTTGACAACAAACAAGTGTTTTAAAAAAGAAAGATTACAACTAAACAAGTGTCAGGGAGCAAATAAAACTAACAAAAATGTAGTGCTTACCTTTAATTCCTTTCCAGAAGATACTGAATGAAGACAAGGGTTTCCGTTTATCCTGAAAGAATAAATTTAAACGTAAAATGTAATTATATTAACCATTTACTGTTGTCTGTCATAAAGTAACATTATTATATGAACTACATGGAGTAGTACAAGAATAAGTACAGAAGTAGTGGGACTGATAAATATCCATTGCAACAATTATCATAGTAGCCGTGTATTTCAAAGAATGGTGAGCCAGAGGTTGAGAAATTCAAAGGAAATTCATGAGGTACGGAATAAAGTGTTTTCATTTTTTATTGATGACACTAAAACTCGTCAAAATCTAATAAACAAAAAAAGAAAAAGGTAGAATATGGCTAGACAAACAGAGGGGATAAAGACACTGAAATGCCTTTACCTATTCATTACAGGGTATTACAGAGAGACTGACTGATAAATTGAACTTGGAAATTGACCGAGGGAGCTAGTATTTCGTATAAGAGAGGGCTGACATGAATGACACTATGGATATTTAATATCAAGGATGTTGATGAAAGGCCAGATTTTTCATTATATTTCTGCATAAAAAAAGAAAAATAACACAAAGTAATAAGCAAAACGCAAGGTTTTGCCACCGTGTCCCTCGACAATTAAGAGGAAAAGAAATAACCGGATTATGTTTCTAAAATGTTCTCATTAATTTCAATGGTAAAAGTAAAACAGGACTTAACCGCGATGATAATAACGTACGATACCGTTTTGGCTGCCTAAAGCTTCGAACGAATTGCACCAATAGTGGTAACAAATAGAATATGGTCACGGGTGAAATTTATCGCGATTATATATGATCTTACATACTTTTATATATCAGCATAGTGCCACTCAGCTTCTCTATTTTGAATGATATTATTAGTCTTGCTAACACTTACCTTTGTCACCTTAGTAGCCTTCTCATTTTTGTTAGTCGCCTTGTCCTTTTTAATCGTATCTTTCGTTGAAGTCTTTTTACTATCCTCATAATCGTTGTCTTCTTGATCATCGTCCTTCTTACCATCATTTCGGTTTCCCCTAGTACCTTCACCTTCCTTGTCATCATTTAAACTTTTGTTTCTATCACTGTCTTTCGTATTAATGTTGTCATTTTTATTTTTGATGTTGTCTTTTGTATTAATATTGTCTTTTTTCTTTTTACCATTGTTTTTCTTATCAATACTTACATTGATCTTCTTATCTTTATCTTCCGTACCTTTATTTATCTTTTCTCTATCATTATCGTCATCTTCCGTATCATTATCTTCATCCTTGGCTGTATTTGATCCTCTACTTCCTTTAGATGAAGTGTCACTTTGTTCTTCAGTCTCTTCGTCATCTTCATCTTGCTCCTCAATTCTCTTACGATAATCATCATCGGAGCACGCTTTAATCACATCCTTCCACCTATGAGAGTTAGCATGGACGATAGATCTCTTGATTTCTTCTTTTTTATTGACCAGGTCTGTAAAAAATTATTTTGAGATTAACAAATATAATTTGGTTCTACTCACTTAACAACCTATTACCATTAATGGGTAAACGGGCAAAATGGGCACTTTGGGAAATGAAGATAGAAATTTTTTTAAGTATATTGAAAAGGAAAGGTATGTAAGAAGGCAGTGAGATGGAAGGAAAGGAATATTGCCTATGTGGATGGACTGCGGAGTATAGTTCGAGCAGGTCAGGGTCCCATATTTGTAACTGGAACTGTCTGTTGTCGAGAAGTCCAAGGTCTCTAACTATCAATAATTAAACTACTTACTCAAGCCGTTGGACTCGTTGCCAATCTCGCTACTGTAGTCACAAAGATCGTCGACGATGATAGATCCAACTGCAAAACAAAAGTTTTATGAACCCACTTGCCTTTGCCTTCGATTAAAAATATGTTTCTATTTCTCAGAACAGTACTTTTTTCTATATGAAAATTGCCATATGTCTTGTTTTGAACATTTGATAATGTGTATGTATAAAATCGATTGATTAGTTCAAGCGTGAAAGCGTAACACACTACGATACTTACCATGGTAAAGAGTAGATATCCAATGTGTTAATCCAGGTCATAAGCCGTTTATGAAGCATTCATCCAACCATACATCTTCACTCACTTTCGTGTTTATGATATTAGTAAGATTAGCTAGGATTGAATATTAAAGTGACACTTTTGTTTGACTTTCGGGTTAGCGGTACTTAGCATTAATGAATTATGTCTTTGATAATAACTTTTACAAATTTCTTCGCCATTTCTTTAGTAGTTCGGGTTATTCGTTTGTAGAATGCATCAACTGTGACACGTGCGTTATCGATACTATGTTTGCCTACTACACCGGCTTTTTTTCAGATGATGTCATAGTATACGTGAGAACCCATGCTAAACAAAAATCCAAAAAAGAAACGAAAAAGGAAGTGTTTTCTACTGGTATACATTTTTGAAGTTTTTTTAATTAGCGTCTCACTTAGGAGTCAATACAGTATTTTTAACATTTTTCGGGATTATTATGTAACTTTATAATACTTTAAATTAACTTACCGTTCTTGTGGTAACTGCTGCCCAAAGCAGCCAAGACGGTGATTACTGTAAGTTTAATATTATTATTAAATAAACTAATTAGTATATTAAACAAATTATATGGCTTTGGCGACTCACACAATGGTAAGTACTTTACATAGTTTTTAATAGCGGAGACAACCCTGAAGGCTTACTAATCTTTTCCCTCTTTTTCACTTTTCCGCTCAATAAATAGAGCTTTGACAATTCTCAGTTTAGATCTTTTGTAAAGATAAGTTTTTTTTGCCATCCTATTGTGACAATCAACAAAATTTGTATCAAATTTGCATTCTATTCATATTTTGTCTCCTTTTAACAATTTCTACTGCTATCTACTACCACTTAAATATAACAAGTAATTTATTATGTGACCTATTATATAACAAAGAAATCACTATCTAAATCTAGTACTGCCTTAAATATTATTTCAATAATCACTTCAGGATTCTTACCTTTAGTGAAAACAAAAGACACATCTTTCTTGGACCAAGAGTAGTCAGCTGAAACAAAATATATTAATATCAATGCACTTCTATCTATAAATCGTATATTTGATAAAACAATGATTACTAAGCAAAATCTTTATTGTTTCAAATGTTATATAGATCATAAAATTTTGGATGCAAATTTGTATATTTACGTGAAGATAATTATTTGTATGCATTTTAAAACTAAGCAAATGGAGGAACGTGAAATATGGAATACTCAAAGTTTATATTTAGAAGAAGTGCAGTAAGCAAAAAATTTAAACATTATGAGTTATAAATTTAAAAAATATGTCAAAGTGTCTACAAAAATCTACACGTGTCCAGTGTGTACGTCGAGTTGTCATGGTACGAAAAGTCTAAAAATAAAACACAACATTCAAAGTTCAAGAAAGTTACTCAATTATGGTCGAAATTTGACCACCAGGCCATTTCTAGTAAAATCATATCAATGGACAACTTACTATTGAATCTTCCATTTTGGAATAAGTCGTATATCGCTTGCGCAACCACCTTCTGAGAGCCTGTAATTAGAAGAATAAGTATAATAATAATATGAGTATTACCAACTTTCTCATATATCTTTTGGTTTCATGTCCATGGTAAGAAACATGTTACATGAATTAACTCAGGCGGAATCTTTATCCATTAATTTTCCACTTTCAGAGGTGAAACATTTTTTTCAAATTTAAATGACACCAACCTTGGGTTTAACCAATTCAGTTAAAAAAAAAAGGTTTACAAATTACGAAGATATCGCGTAACACACACGGAAAGATAATTCTGTCGAATCGAGATACAACACTAATTATGATTTTTTTTTTCAAGATCTTTTACGTGTACAAAATAATATGTATACGTTCCGCTTACCTGATAGATTTGTGAGATCAGACTTAGCGTGGGTAGTCAACAGCCTCTTGAATTTAGCTAACCCATCATTAAGACCATATGCGGTGATGTAATCCTTGGCCGTATTGTAAGTAGAGCTCTCACGTTCTGCCTTGAATCCCCAGTTGCTGCCATACTTGTTACTACAGATGGTTCCTGTAAATCATGTTTTAATAGTTACAGTTCAGTGTGTACCACAGTGTCTACGACTAAAAACCCCGCAACACACAAGCGCTTGCGATCAATGTCTACGCCTAGGTGTGTGAATGATTAGTAAGAAAAAACGTTATCTTGTGATAAACCTTAATCTCAAAGATACTTTGGTCACTGAGTTGCCTCTGAAAGATCTGATGTAGCTCAGAATTTCAAACTCTAACGCATACATAATTAACTGGTTCGTGGTTGTTCAGGCAAAAGATGTGTGAAAAAAAATTAGGATGGTCTTTGCCCAGCAGTTCGACAGTTTAGGATAAAAACTGAAGAAACAAACAACCACAGATACTGGTATGTATAAATTCTCTGTTGAGAAACAATAAAACTCCATCTTGCCCTAAGAAAAATTTATATGTAATAAGTATATATACTAACCAGGACGATTAGACCGAACTCTGGAATGACCATCGCCCAAGCAATAGTTGATCTTGGCTGATGCAACAGCAACTGAAACGATATATAGACCCTTAGAACTCAGTTAAAAATTGAAAAATGAATCCATTGGCTGATTCGATTCTCAAAAATTCTGTCCATTTAGCTACCAACAATTAATCGAACCACTAAAAGCGTCACGCAAGGCCAAAAGAGGTGTCAGATCAGCCTTCGTGGTAGTCAAGACTGTTTTTTTCGTAGGTCTAAAACCTGTTGTCAGCAAGGACACAATATAAGGTTTTTTAGCAGAGGGAAGGCCGGTAGGGGTCGACGATGCAGAACATATCCTGATCAAATACAGTTTTAAATCAAGGGCAAGTCAGAAGGTCTCAAATCCTTCGAAGCTTCAATGAAAGGTTTACTGGCGTTAAACGACATGTGTAACGACAGAAGCAAGTATCAGGCTATTGTGTCTGCTTACTCCGAAGGAAGATATACGTATATGGCTGGTTTACGAGAATATCGACGTAATTGTAAATTCAGTTGAATTAAACTAAGTCTGCCAAACGTTCATAAATTTTTGATGTTTTATCGTAAACAGATGTGCAACGCCGATTTCGTGCTGACGTTCGTTGGAAAGCGATAAGTTCATAATATATATGAGACAAAATACTCTAGCGGAAATCACAAATTTATTGCCATTCTCTAAAATCAATATTTTAAGTTCCGTCACTATTCTCGCAAATCAGCGATATGATCTCTTTCGCTTTCAAGGGGTTTTGTTCTTTAGCGTCATTTTAAAATTTAAATAACGGTAGGTAATTATGAAAATACTCACCCGAAGAGAAGAGTTTGCCAACTGCAAATAAAAATAGATATTATTAGTACCATCTTAAAGTTATGAATTTACTAATGTCAATAAAATTAAAGGAATCTTTCACTCACGTCCAGGAACCCAGGAATCAATTATTTCACCCGCTCCATATGCACCTGTAAAATTTAATACAATATTAATTATCAGACATATACAGAGCACAATACAATTAAAGTCATTAAAAAAGTAAAAATCACAGCACTGACACTGTTATCCAATTATTATTCATGACCATTTACATCGTTCAAAACCGATAAAAAAGTTAATCAGATTTACGCACATTCATACACGCATACACACACACGCACACACACACACAGGCACACACACACAGGCACATACACACACACAGGCACATACACACACACAGGCACATACACACACACAGGCACACACACATACAAACACAGGCACACACACACACACACACACATACACACACACGCACTCAAACTCAAACCTGCGTATTTAAAAGCGTGTATGTTATGTTAAAAAAATCCTTAAAACCAGAACCTATTATTAAATTAGAGTTTTATCTTTTTTTCTCTTTTTAAGAATCAATCCTTCAGTCACGTGTCAATACATGACTGAAGGAGATGCCTATGGTGAAATCTATCCCACAAATGCATTATAATATATTTATGTACACAAATTTATCAAAAAAAAGCCGGGATAAAAAGCCCATGTGCTATTCCAGACTATAACCTATGTGCCAAATTTCATTCGTTTATAAAGGCGCGCTGTAAGACACACATTTTCGAAAATATATAAAAAATTCAACTCCTTAGAAGAAACTTTTAAACTTTCGCGTTCAATGATATAATTATGTATTTATACGAGAATTAACGCGATCATGAAAAGGTATTACATACTCCTAATTTCCTGACGTTTCGACCAGGTTGCACTGGCCGTGGTCACAGGTTGACCACGGCCAGTGCAACCTGGTCGAAACGTCAGGCAAATCAGAGGTATGTAATACCTTTTCATTCATTTCATAATCCCCGTATAAATTCATAATTATATCCTTAGAAGAAAACTGACCGTTAGCCCTCCGAAATACTGCCGGACTTGGTAAACCGAAAACAAATCAACACCTGAAGAACTGAAAGACCTGATGCTGATAGTGTATTTTGTCATTAGTGGATCTAATTTTGCCTATCTATCCATCCTCAGTCTGTCTTGGTGAGTGTTTGTCTCCTTTTAACCCATAAAAGTCACAGGGTTTCCAAGAGGTACTGCAACGGCGAACGCAGCATCTTCTCCAGCGAGTATCATACAATTACAATAACTTTAGTGATTACATTGTACCATGATGTCTAGCTAGACAAAGGCCTGTATTTAGGGTCACCAGAATTCCATATGAATAATAACAAAAAAATAATGAAATCTTACCAGTTAGATACACATCCAAAATGTCACCAACGCTTGAAGCTTTAGCTGCAAATAAATAAAAATAAATTACTATTTGACTCTTTGGGACACCGATATCGTAAGACAAAGATTGTGAGTCTTATCACACCGGACAAGAGTTTATTTTGCTCTGATCTATATTGAACTTATACTCACGAGTAAAGGTCGCATTTCAGTACAAGTATACAACAATTTTCTTTTAATGTGATATTTAATTATTTATACTTACATCTGGTAGATAGATGTTTGAATATGGAAGAAGAGCGGTGGTCTCCTGAAAAATAATGAAATAATCTATATTATAAATAATGAAATAATACGGAACCCTAAAAAGGCACTAAAATGGTTTTTCGTACAAAGGTACGGTTAAGGTACGACAAACCATTTCAGTGCCTTTTTAGGGTTCCGTACCTCGAAAGGAAAAAACGGAACCCTTATAGGATCACTTTGTTGTCCGTCCATCCTTGGGTCTGTCTGTCTGTCAAGACCCTTTTTCTCATTAACGCGTGGAGGTATCAAGCTGGAATTTATTATCAAAAACTCATGTCTACTGTCTATTAGAGCTGTGAAAAAATCAAACTTCTAAGCCAACGCAATCAAAAGATACAGCCGTTTATGCCGCAAATTTCCGCAAATTTTCGACACTCGCAACGTGAAACCTACAACAACCTACTTCCCGTGAACTCAGAATCTTGAAATTTGGTACGAAGCAACGTCTTATAGCACAGATAAAGGAAAAATTGCGAAAACCGTATATTTTTAGTTACATCATACAATAAAAATATTTTACGGAACCCTCGGTGCGCGAGGCCGACTCGCACTTGACCGGTTTTTCTTTCTATTATTGACGAGCTTCAGTTATTATTATTAATTAAAATTTAATGAAATATGTTCGAATTTGGTCTCTGGCGACCAACGATATAAAATATACAGACTTAATATACGCGTACATTTTTCCTTCGCGCCTTTTCTCAACTGAGATTTGGTCGGCTTTCAGTCTAACTACGATACGGCCGAACTTCGATATTTTACGTGAAGCGACTGCCATCAGACCTCCACAGCCCAAGTACTAGGCAATATCGAAGTTCTGTAGTTAGACCAGGTTGTCGGAGATTTTTTTAGGGCTCCAACTACTCGTAACGAATGCCACAGATGTTCGTATGGCAACCGAGACCGACGGCTTAACGTCCTCTCCGAGGCACGGAGGGGTCGCAATGTGCTTATGAATGGTCACCCATCGTAAGACTGTCCTCGCTAGTATTACTTAACCTTGCAATGTGGTAACCTACTATAGTGAAGGCATTTTTGCTATAAAGTTCTTAGTAGGGACTGAACCGACTATTATCAGGAATTTATCTTAATTTGTAGTAGTTCATATTATTATATGTAAATAGGAACATAATTAACTTTCTTCTTCTTTCTCATTTCAAATAACTCAAAAAAAGGAGAAATAGTCTTTCATTTAAACTTTAGACTGTCTTTTGTTTTCGATTTGAAAATTCGATGAAACGAAAAAGCGACAGTAAAAAGAGACAAACATATTTATAAATAGGATTTAGCCTGTGAGAGAATAAAATAGAATACAAGTTTACAGTGTTTCCTATAATCTTTGTCTTTGCGACGGCGTACTATGAAGCCTTCAGAAAATGCGTCATAGTCAACGTGGTGTAATCATTCACGTGTATCATTTTTGTGCATTTGCGTATTAAAATTCGTTTGGTATCGTTTCTTTACTTGTATGAATTTTAACTTAAAAAAAAAACACTTTTATCCAATATTAAGTTATGAGTAAGTTATTCTTAACTATACCTCTGATACCTTGCCCCAAGAAGCCGATCGAATATAAGGCTCTTCGTTTAAGCTGAAATGAAAAAAAACAATAATTAAGTATGATCACATACTAGCTTTTACTTACGAATAACTTCAATCTCCGTGACTATTTTGTCACTTTAAATATGGGTACATTTTTATCTGTATGTATGGATATATTAAGTTATATGTATAGGGAATTCCAGCCGGAGTTCCTATCCTAGAGGCCTCTTCAGTCACGGGAAATACAGGACATTCAAGTACGCGACCCCGGCCTCTGCGAGCTACTGCAGTCTCAGTCCCGTTCCCCACCCGAAACTTGCGGTATCCCTTACCCTAGGTTCCTCGGCCTACCCATTTTTTCATTCAAATTTACCTTCTTCAGTCTTTGCCGTCTTAAAGCAACTACATTCGCAAGGAGGGTTGGCGTCTGGCAGGCACCTGGCCATAAAAAAAAACGACGTAGTACACCGATAGCTAACCTCTAAATCCATCCTAAGGTTGTCTGGTAGAAATCGCTTTTAGCAATAAGACAGCCCTTCGTAGCCATCACTAACATTAATAATATATTCTATTCTATTCTTGTCCTAGCTGTGACTGAACGTAGAAGGCAATAGTAAAGAGATGGGGTCATATTCTTTATGACTATGCATACGATATGCAGTTTAGATACCATCAAAAGATAATTGACTGTACATTGATACGGCTTCGCTTATATTAATGAAGATTTTGGCCAACTAGACGACCAAAAACTTTATTTCTGTCCATTAGCAACGGTACTTTTTTCTGGATGAAAGATACTCTGTCTTTTTTCTATACACCTAATAACATGTAGGTACGCCAATTTATAATGTTAGTTAAGATAATAAAATATTAAAGATTACATGTGTATCAATATCATAGTACTCACCTTGCCAAAGTTATTGACAGGTTTTGCTCCCTTCTGAAGAATACCATGCCGACTTCCTCCTTTGTTTCTAATCACAGAACCCACGACAGTTTTTATTCCTGCACCATCTGTAGAGCTTAATACACCGCCATTTTCACTTCCTGAGCTGGTTTCAGAAGTGTAACTAGTCCTATCTGTGTCATCATCATCGTCGAGTACAGCACCACTTCCTTGTCTTTCTCCTCTTCTTTCTCCAGACACGGAGCTAACTACTCTACCTCCTCCACCATGCGAACTACCCTCAACATGGTGGCTGTGCACAACTCTATCGTTTACTTGGCTCCCATGATGAATATGATGACTGAGAGTGACTGCAACCTGAAAAAATTATAAATGTTTATTAACTTATTGATCAATCATCATCATCATCAATCCTATCGATCAAATCAAATTATTTATTTTAATTAAAGGAAGTGCATGTATTTTTGAATTGTCAGGAGTAGTAGTCAAGGGTTGCGGAAGAATGCAATGGTGATTCTCGCTCCCCTGATCATAGGTAAGTAGCGGAACACCGGGGTGGTTTTTAGTCGGTAAGAGTCCAACAGACCCCTTTGCCCCCCCAAGGGAGGAGGACATCCATGAGGATCTTCCACCTCGTCAACAAAAAAAAAGGAGTAGTAGTCAATCAAAACCAGTCAGTCGTTAAGGAGAAGCCAAAAATTTTATTGGAACAGGTTGCCTGTTCCGAAATGAAATTCTGAAATTCTATGGAGAAGAACTTTCTGGTTCCTGTTTACTGGTACATAAAAAATCGCAATCAAGATTCTAGTAGCAAGTTAAGGCAAGGCCATCGGCCTCCATGGCCACTGGTCGCAATGCCAATAACTCTTCATGGGGATGTCTTCTTGGCTCAGCAATATACCTATCTGTCTTGCACTTTTGGTTTCATATAACTGGTTTAATTTCAAGAAAGCTTTACTATTGGTCCTGATCAAGTGTTAAAAGTAAATGTTGATCACTTCAAAAAAGTAAAGGAGATAGATTGCAGATAGGCCAATAAAGATGCCAGTAAGTTTCAAGGTAATCCCTTTCCAAGCTCCGGATTAATATTTTTATTAATTCTCATTCAAAGTCTTGCACAATATTTAAAAATTATTCCAATACCTAAGAGTTTTATGTTAACACAGAGGATAAAGCAGTTTACAACTTCAAGAAAGAAATTTCGTCAGTTTGTCTTCTAGTGAGGGTGTGAATTCCACTTCTAACAAACCCATTTATTAGTCAAGACTTTCTGGATAACATCCCTAATAGGTATCATAATAATATAGTTAAGTATTTAATAAACAACGATTTCAATGCAATGGAATATTTCTTTTACATTTGTATGAAAATTCCCTTGAGGTTTAACGTAAACCAAAGTCCATAATACCTAAATATTAAAAAAAATTGGTTGTCTGTAAAGTCGGTTTACGGATGATAAGTTTACGTGATAACGTCATAAGAAAACAGTGGAAGAGAGATAGATGCGTCACAAGCCGAACGCTTAGGCCGATCGTGCCTCTCTATAGCTTGTTCCGCGCTCTCACTTGCACGCTCGGCTCAGGCGGAACGTGACAATGAGTCATGCTTTTTCGTGCGTGCAGCCGGCGCTCATCGATTTATAAGACCTTATTACGTCAAAAAATTATGTTGATTCTCAAACAATAGAAATATCGTAAATGAATTAAAAGGAAAACAAAATAATATTTACGGTATAAGTTTTAAAGATAAATAATGTCAGATAGGATGAGAAATAATAGGTGGAGTCAGTTAATGTTTTAACACTCACCAAGGCCGCAAACACAAGTAATTTGAAGGAAATCATGGTTGAAGAACAATTTGTGATATTTCGGGAGATATGGCCGAACAGGCCAAACTCCTTGCTATGCTTCCAAACAGAAAAATTGGCCAATTTATATCCAAAATATGACGCAAATTGTTCAATACACTATTTGCCCAACTGGGATTTTGTTTAATTAGTAACATTAATATTTGTTTATAATAAATCGTTTAGTTTCATTAATTTTGCAACTGTTTAAATAGCTTTTAAACTTATAACTGTTTTCCCGATTTTTTATTTAGGTTCGTCACGCACTAGAGCGATGTCAGAACTTTCATTAATATTGTGTTATTATCATGAACTATGTTTATGATGGACTGCTTGCATTTCATTACTGTTTTTTTAACAGCTTCCAGACGATACAATTTCACTACCTGATCAGATTTGTCATCGAATTGGCTTGCTACTAAATCGCCAATTTTCATTTAATTGTATTTTTTGTGCTAGACGGACGTTTTTAATAAAGGCTACTTAATATTTTTTCTTTTTGAAGAAATGCTACCTGTATTGATCTTATAATATATCATTTTATGTAATATCCATATTGTAAAAAATCACAACACATACGTATGCCGCTTGCAGGCAAACTAAAATGATAAAATTGGCAGATTAGCGACCACACGATGGCCAATTTTATGTGACATGATTAAGTCAAGCGGTCCTGATGAATGTCCTTGAATTGAAGCGTCTACACCACACGATTCGATTGAAAATCTAGTAAAATTGTTCGTCAAATTGTTCCGTGTGGACGCCGTTTTAATAATATTTTCTAACTAGCAACCCGCCCCGGCTTCGCACGGGTAGCAGATACATCTTCAATAATCATCAACATATTTCAATCAATTTACACAAAATCTTAACAAATTATACACCTAAACCTTCCTCATGCATCACTCTGTCTGTTAGTAAAAACAGCATGAAAATCCGTTCAGTAGTTTTTCAGTTTATCGCGTACAGACAGACCGACGCGGGAGGAACTTTGTTTTATAATATGTAGTTATAATAAGGATGCAACCAAATAAATATTATACCGTTTCCGTCATAGAATATAGATTTTTGGATATATTTTTGCATTTATGCAAATGGGTTTACAAATATTTGAACTAAGTGGGAATAAAAACCACAAGTTCTGACGTTGCGTCATCTAAATGAATAAATATGTCACGTCATATGAATTAATATAAATCCTACGCCTTTAATGATACCTTCTCTTAGGCTAACTTCTGCACTTACTTCTTCATCAGGCCTTACCATCATGTCATCTGAATAAAACATTTCATCCTTTTTTGCTTTCTTTATTGCTATTTCTATTTCGCTACTAGTGATCCTAACGGGACAAATAATTGTGTGATGAGCAAGATCAACTGTTCCGTGCCTGCGTGTAATTAATCTATAATAAGTATGTATTAAGGAATATATAAGTATATTTATCAGCAGTCTGGTAACCGTAACGTGACGACCGTGTGTGGAGTGTCTCAAGTTATTTTATTTATTCTAACTGAAACTCGCTGACATATTATACCAATTTATTTGTGCACCATTTTTACAGTATAAGTATCATGCATATATGAATCTGTCTGACACAATGTTTCATTTATTGCACCTGGCTCTTCCAGGCAGTCTTAGGATGGACCAAAATGATTTACAGAGACATTTGTAACTGGTATCTTGTTAAAAATTGATGTATTTTAAATGTTGATGATTTTAGAACTCATCATTCATTCATATCATTAATAGTAACTGCAGCCTGTAACTGCTTATTTCAGACAGGGATGTCATTGTCTTTGAAAAATATATTGTTTACCTCTGAAGCTCACCGGTAGTGGATACGTCTGCCCTGAGGTCTCGGGTTCGATTCCTGCTCAGTGCAAATATTTGTTTCTATTGGCATGGCACAATTTTTTGAAGTGGAAACTTCTTTAGCAGCGTTGTGCACTTTTTGGGGTGGGTAAAAAATGTTAAACTCGCGTCAGGACAAGTGACCTGATCGAAAATTCGTAAGACGGAGCCGTTTCTTATATTTTAAAAAATATAACATTCGAAATTCAAACATTTATGAGCAGCCAGGAGCGCAGAACTTCCAGTGTACCCTATGTATACATTTAGATATGTTATTACCTACTTTTTATTTTTAACCTAATTATATAAATGCAGATGTGTGTGTGTATGTATATGCAAATACATTGTGAAGTTATGTTTTCACTTCTGACGTGCAGTCCCACGACCGACTGTATTTGTTTTATATAAGTATGTATATCCGTGTTCTAGAGCCCACAGTACAAGCTATGCTTAGCTCGTGTCTAGATAGCGCTATGATATATGTACCAGAATACAGGTATTATTTGAATGATTTTTTTGTTTTTTATCGTGTGGAAACCCCCACGGGTCATCACCTCACCGGGGCTGGCGGTGAAGTGGTATGTGGGAATCGAACCGACTAAAACCACACGGTGTTCCGACATAAGTGGGTCTTTGCAAGGGACTCGGGTATACCCTAGGAAGGAAGTCCCCGAGAACCCCGGCAGACCTTGGCCGCCTGTTAAATAATAGGTAGCCACACCAAAACGTACGGGGGGCCTCGCCCCCATTCCATCAGAGACACGCGCGGAACATATCGCGCCACCATCTCAGGCCTGCTTCTGCTAGGGTAACGAGCAGCCTCACCCGTCACCCCCAGGCCAGATTATTTGAATGATGGATAGATTAGATTGGAACTGTATGATAGAGGAAAAAAATATAAAATTCCAGCCGTACTTTTTTTTGTCTAGTGAGTAAATTTGAGAAAGTCCATCGTAGATAAGTCTGACAAGGTTTGCAACGTGTGAGTGACATTACCAGAATTCCTGTAAAGGAACAAGTGTAGTATCCCTCGGACACAAAGGAAGATCCTCCTACTAGGCTTGGTGATATATTTTTTTTCTTTTAAGAAGAATACTGGTAACGTGGTTCATACTTTACTAGTATTCTTGTTAACCCCTCCAGCTAAGCTAAATGCTTGTGTTAGAAATGGGTTCACGTCGGTAGTGCACTGGGTGGGGTTCGAACTCGCCACCCATGCCTAGGTTAATGCCTAGGCTACCGTGTCCCAACGGTTCATCAATTATTTAGTAATAATCAACACGAGAACTTTGATTGTGCGATTCAGGATCAATAGTTACTAAGTAGTTCGACTGGTTTTTACTAGATGGCGCTGAAGTAAAGTATGTTTTTGTAGGCAGGCTGTAAGTAATTTATCTATATAATGTATATTAGTAGGTATTTTTAGTAATATATACGTATGTTTATCAGCAGTCTGGTTATCATAGTACAGGCTCTGCCTAGTTTGGGATTAGACGGCCGTGTGTGAGATGTGTGAAGTTATTGTTATTATTATATGCTGTTATTCTTAACAGCTTGGTATTAATTAGCTTGTAAGACCATACGATACACAAAAACAACATCAGTGTATAAAATCCTTTACCCAAAAACATGAAACCAAAAGATTAGTATCAAACTGTTTGCCCAAGTGTTTTTCGAAACAATGATTGTGTTTTGTGTTTACCGTCTATGCTATGGCGTACGAAGGATTATTGTTATTGTATGTAATTATGAGAATGATTACCCAAAATTATATTTTACAATACAATTTTGAATTCAATGACTCATGACACCGCGCTCGCCCCCGCAGGCCCTCTCTGCAGCACTGCGAGAACTACGCGACCTGCTGACTCAACGGTCTCTACGAGCACCCTTACTGCTCTACCTGCTAAGCCCCTGCCTATAAAGGAAAAGATTCGGCCTGATGAAAAAGGTTTCGTGACTGTGCAAAGGAAGAAACACAGATCGCGAAGCACTAAGAACTGCTGTAGAAAGGTCTCTGTGGACCCTAATCTAAAGGTGCGTGCCGCTGCACCGAATACCCCGGTATACATCTCTCGCCTACACTACACCACTGAGTCTGAACAGATCGCCAAGTACATGCGCCAGAAGCTTAGTCTGAGAGTGCAGCTGCTTGAGTCGCGCCGCAACGTCAACTTCAAGGCGTTCGTGGTGCGAGTACCCAACTGTTATCTGCACCAGGTGTTAGATGAAAGCTTTTGGCCGCAAAGTGTGCTATTCCGTCGCTTCCACGAACAAGTACCCACAGACCGCACAAAGACTTAGTGCAACTGAAGTGTTACTAACTTAGTTTTAAGTTTTATTTACTAACACAATGTTTTGGTATGTATATTTAGATTAAGTTATTTATCTATGGGCCTATGCAGCCTGAAATAAATGATGATTATTATAAATTACTACCTCTCACGTAAATCATTACACTCCTGCGCATCCAAAGGTTGACTGGAAGATATTGCTTTCTGGGATTAGGCCACCCATTGAAATTCAGTCAGAAGTGGTTCTATTGCAACGGACTCAGGTGACTTTAAGGTGAAAGTAGGGGAGGTGGAGACGAGGAGGGAAGAGGGAAAGAAGCGGAAGGGTTAGGGCCTCCGATAACCTCACTCACTCAGCGAAACACAATGAATCGTTCTTATGAGGCCGGATTTCTGTGAGCCCGTGGTATCACTCCGATCGAGCCGGCCCATGCAGAAAACTAAATTTTTTAAACAATTTGTCTTACAACAGCAAAATGAAAAATTTTGATAAAACCCATGACAGTTAAAACGTAATCGAAAAAGGATAAAATAATTGAAAAACCCTGATTTAACCAGATTATGTAACGAAAGATAATAAACGTAAAAATCGCACAGAAACCACAGATGGCGTAAATAAAAAAATCAACTCGCAGTCAGAATTTTTCGTTGAGCTATCACTTTTTCCGTCTAGACCTCATCCGCCGAGCGTCTGAAAAAAAAAAGTACGTAATTATGTATATCCGTGTTCTAGAGCTCACAGTACAAGCTATTATTAATTTAAGTCTATTCATCACTGCGTAATGTCTCAAGTTATTAAAAAATGACCCTGAATCTTCTCTATGTATCCAGCTGAAGTTCTAAGTATAACATATCTGGTTTTGAAAAACGTGAGCCTAATTCGTGTCAATGTCGTGGATAAGTCACATATTTAGAAGGTCTTTTTATGAAAACTAATTAAGTACGCATGCCATCGGGTCAGTTTTCAGTCTAACTACGATACGGCCGAACTTTGATATTTTACGTGAAGCGACTGCCATCAGACCTCCACAACCCTAGTACTGGGTGATATTGAAGTTCTGTAGTTAGACCAGGTTGTCGGACTTTGGACTTTTTAAGGCTAAAACTACCCGTCACGAATGCCACAGATGTTGGTATTGCAAACCGGGACCGACGGCTTAACGTGCTCTCCGAAGCACGGAGGGGTCTCAATGTGTTAAGAATGGTCATCCATCCAGACTGACCTGGCTGGTATTAAACCTTGTAATGTGCTAACCTACTCGGTTACCACTTAGCCACGAGCCCCACTCTTTATTGCCTACGCTATAAGTTTTGATTTACCTGCGAAATGTTCTAATCAGTTAAATTTTAAACTTAAATGGACGTCTTTTTTGATTGCGTTGACATAGAATCTGGCTTTTTTAAGGTTTTAAGGAACCGCTGACATAAATATTTGATGATACTTCAAACTTGATACCTTTACGTATTCCCGAGATGACAGACGGACAACAAAGTGATCCTAAAAGAATTCTATTTTTACTTTTGAGTTATGGAATCCTAAAAATGAAAAAGAACTAAGAATTTGTTTCTAAAATAACCAATTATTATTTAATATAAGCTATTATACCCATTCAAAGTACCCAATGGAATTCAAATATAATTTATTGAAACGATATCAGCTGTATAAACAGTACAAAATGTGTTACCATACCATAAATAACTTCATCTATTCTAACTCTTTGTTCGCTTTATAATCTACTAGCAGCACCCTGCGGTTTCACTCGGGATTAAAAGGAGCTTATGCATTAATCCAGGTCTCCAGCTATCTACATACCAAGTTTCATCGCAATCGGTTCAGTTGTTGAAAGAGTAACAAACATCCATCCAAACTTTCACATTTATAATACTAGCAGTACCCCTCGGTTTTACCCGCGTAAGTCCCGATCCCGTGGGAATATCGGGATAAAAAGTAACTTATGCGTTAATTTAGGTCTCCAGCTATCTACATGCCAAGTTTCATCGCAATCGGTTCAGTAGTTTTGGCGTGAAAGAGTAACAAACATCCACACATCCATTCATACATCCATCCATCCAAACTTGCACATTTATAATATTAGTGGGATATATATAAAAATGAATCCCTATTTCCTTTGGTCACGGCATCACGCGTGAACGGCTGGACCGATTTCGTTATTTCTTTTTTTTGTGTTTCTTATTGTCAAGAGAAGGTTCTTATGAAAGAAAAAATTAATAGCGTTGCGCGAAAAATTAGAAAAATTAAGAAAACTTTACGGCCATATTCACTTTTCTAATGTAACCTTAGCGCTTCTGACATAACTGTCAATAGTTTGATAGTTGGCGCGATTGACAGAATGCGCGCTGCAAATTATACCAATTAGAATTCATAGTTAAGACAGGACAACGTCTGTCGGTTCAGCTAGTAATAAATAATAATATCCCCAGGCACATTGTCTTAGACCCAAACCAGCTTGTGCTGTGGGGCCTAGAACCCGCACATGGCTGGCAGGCTACAGGCTGTATCTGACCATGCGACACTTGCTTAAATCTAGCATGTAAAAAACTCTTCCCCCCTTAAAAAGTATCTGTGTGCATCTTATCTGTGCTCAAGGGTTAAGGCAACGGACTCGTGAAGCGCACAATGGTCTAAACTGGTGCTGACGAACGTCTCACCACGTTTTACTTGCAGACTGCTCAGTCTTAACCAACTCGACATCAGGATAATTATGGAAACCATTACGGGACATTAATGCGACAGACAGCCCTCTTTGCAGAGAATGTCTCAATGTGAAGGAAATAGTCGCCCACGTTATCTTGGAGTACGAGGGAGTGGCGACACAATGTGCAAAATCCTCGCGGATGCAAGGTCGCTCATAGAAGCGTGGGAACACCCCAGGAGACTTCTGTGCTTTTGGAAGGAGTTAGGCTGGCTCATCTAGCCAGCCATATCCAAACGCATAATGGACAGTCTTTGAGTATAAGTTGGAAAGAGAACCATTAACTAATACCAATACCAAGTTATGACTGTTGAATTTAGACGTTTTATCACTCCCGGTTCTCATAAAAGCAGGTGGAATATGTGAAGATAAAGATTTTAAATCAAACATTTTTTTTATGGAAGTGGGAAAACGAGCAGAAGAGTCACCTGATGGTAAGTGACTACCGCCGCCCATGAGCACCTGTAACTCAAGAGTCACAAGTGCGTTGCTGGCCTTTAAGGTGGGAGTAGAAGAACGATGGAAGTAGGGGAAGGAGGGGAGGAGTATCATGGCCTCTGGTAACTTCACGCACTTGGCAAAACACTGATTTTCTGTAAGGCCGTGGTATCACTCCGGTCGAGCCACATACGTGCTGAAGCATGGCTCTCCCACGGCAAAAATATTCACTCCACTGTTGACAAAATCTTCACATTCCATTTTTCATTCCATTCGACCGTTGGTGATAATATCTGGAAATTAAAATGGTCATAACTTTTAAACGAATAGTGTTTTTAAAGTGAAAACTTCTTTAGCGGCGTTATGCACTTTTTAGGATGGGTAAAAAATGTTAAACTCGCGTCAGGACACGTGACCTGATCGAAAATTCGTAAGACGGAGCCGAGTTTCTTATATTTAAAAAAATATAACATTCGAAATTCAAACATTTATGAGCGGCCAGGAGCGCAGATCTTCCAGTGTACCCTATGTATGCATTTAGATATGTTATTACCTACTTTTTATTTTTAACCTAATTATATATGTACAGATGTGTGTGTGTGTATGTTTATGCAAACACATTGTGAAGTTATGTTTTCACTTCTGACGTGCAGTCCTACGACTGAGAGTTTTTTTTAATTCTTTTTGTAACTGCATGCTAGAGTTATGCCCTTTCGGTGAATTAACTAGGCGTTCCTTTGTTGTGGGACACCCTGTATGCTTAGATACATTGTTATAAATACATACATATTCTACATAAAAACACCTAGACCAATGCACGCATACAGATATTTGAACTGAACGGGAATCGAACCGCCACTGCGTCATACGATGATGGATGGATGAGGGTCATATGGCAGTCTGAACTTTATTCAACGTGACAAAACTTTGATCCCCAGCACTTGAATAATTTTCAGTCCACCACTGTGCGGTTCCCCAGAAACTTTTTGCCTCGTACAACCAATCTGTGGAACAAATTGTCGCCTGCGGTATTTCCGGACCGATACGACCTTCAAGAAAAGACCGTACTCCGACCTCAAAGACCGGCATCGCACTTGTGACTCTAGCGGTAGTCACTTACCAGCAGGGGCATCAGGCGACCTGCTCGTTTGCCCCCTATACCATAAAACAAAATACGATAGATAGACGGATATGCAGTTTTACTTACGTGGACACTAATCCACAAATTAAAAGTCAAGCCAGTTGGATATTTTTTTTTTTATGGGATAGGGTGAAAACGAGCAGACGGGTCACGTCGTAAATGACTACCGATGCCCACAGGCACCTGTAACTCAAGAGTCACAAGTGCGTTGCCGGCCTTTAACGTAGGAGTAAGGAATGAAGGGGAGAGGAAAGGGTTAGGGCTTCCGGTAACCTCACTCACTCGGTGAATAACAATACAAGTATTGCTTCACTGCCAGTTTTCTGTGAGGCCGTGGTATCACTCCGGACGAGCCGGCTCATACGTGCAGAATCGTGGCTGTTCCAAAAAACAATGTACCATGCTTCACCATTGGTGAAGCGGTTCAGACGCAAAAACTTAACAGAGTTAATTTCCCATTTATAATATTGACATATAAGGTTTTATCTACAAACAGTGTTGCCAACTCCAAAAACTATTTACCCCTAAACTAAAGTCAGAAACCCCCTAAAAATGCCACAATTACTAGAAAACTCCCTAAAAAATGTATCTCAGGAAAACTATAAAAAAACTTAAACGACATATGTATTTCTTTTTTCAGTACCGAATTTACAAGTAACTTGCATTCGAAATGATCTAGCTAAATAAAATATTCTTCTGAGTTTTATTGAAGAAGGTTTTGTTCGTAATTCGATGGCGCTGGTGATTCTATGTTGAAGGATTATAAATTTTGTATTTAACATTGTCCATCTTGACCATTTATAAACTATAATGGAACAAAAGTACCTTTTACTTCTGGACCTGTTGCTCAAACTTTAGTAAAAAGCTTTGGAATATAATTAGGCATAATTAACTCATTGCTTTTCGACACAGCAACACAAAAGGAAAATTTAAATAAATATATAAGTATATAGACATTTGCATCAGCACCATCTAGTAACCATCAATGACAGTAGTATCATTTGATCAATTCAATTCTTTTATAAACTTTTATTGAATACAAGTATGGAGTATGGAGAGTAGTGCAATTAAGTGCAAAAAGTTATTTCCCCTAAAAAACCCCCTGTATAGATTTTTTCTCCCTAAATTTAGGGAGAAAACCCCCAAGTTGGCATCAGTGTCTAGAAAGAAAACTACTGTTACCAAGTACATAATACTATATTTGAAAGGTTAAATCGAATTTCAAATATTTTTGCCTTTGAATACTCTTAAAGTGTCATCTATAGGAGAATCAGTTCCAAGAGGATTTTTACTGGTCAGATCTTCAGGCATTTCAAATAGTCCTTGAGTGGAAATCTGTAACAATACATTTATTTTTTTAGAATCAAATTCTTTCAAAACCTCACAAAAAGAAGACAATTTTCCGGCAGACTTGACCTCCCATTCAACAACAGGTAACCCCTTTCTGGAGTGGGGCTAGCCCCCTCAACTTTTGTACCTTCAAACCACATAAAGTCATTAAATATAACAATAATATATCTGTGTATACACATAGTACACGATGAGGTGGTTTGGGGACGTAAAAAGAAATCAAACGTCATGTGCTGAAGAATGAGCATGTTAGAAGTACCCGAAACCATAATGGTTGTATGATAAGTTTAATGACAGTAGAGAAAATTGAGGTACATGAATATAGAACCAAGTGACAGGCTGTTATTTCTGCCAGTAATGAAGGTAGAAAAGTGTGAGGTCATGTATGTAAGAATATACATATAAATAAATGTATGCATTATATTATTTCACAACTGAACACACACCTCGTAATTAATTACAACAACTAATAATATAATATCACATAATTATATGATAGGCACACAGTTATGGCAAGAGTTTATTCTTTGCAATTATCAATTATCACAAAATATATTTAACACTGTTTTTGGCATTCTGTGCGTGTTTTATTCTGTAAATTGTATGTATTTTATAGTGTATGTGTGCGTGTATGTGTATGTATATATATGTGTATATATATACGTACACTTTATATACATTTATTTAAAGGTTCCAGTTGAAAATCAGCGCCCGATTCTCATCTGGCATTAAGCTGAACTGGACACCTATTTTGGTGCAAACGCGAGACATATTATTGTTCCTCCACTGTTTCTTTGAACGTACTTATTGTATTTTCTGTACATCGATTTCTGTTTCATTATTTTTTTATAGATATAAGAATATTATTTGGAATAACTACTTGTATCTTAGCACCAAAATAAATGGATTCTTCTTCTTTCTAGATGGACCACGTTGACTATAATTTTACTTCATAGGAAAGGGAAAATAGATGTCATTTCAAACTACAGACTTATCTTGCCTAATGTATAAAACAAATAATACTAGATAATACTAGAGTGATAATCAGCCAAAAGAACAGGCAGGATTTCGAAGTGGTTTCTCAATTACCGACCATATACATACCATGAAATAAATAATTAAGAAATCTAATAAATATACAATAAACGCTTAAACATGAGAAAATATGTGAAGCCCTCACAAGGGATCCATAATCATTCATATTACAAAAATATGAAAGCTAAAATACGCACAGAAAAGGTAGAAGAATATTTCCCCGTTAGACAAGGAATTAAACAGGGAGACCCACAAACTTTTCTCAGCAACCCTAGAATATTTTTTCGACAATTTCGACAAATATGGTTTTAATATATTTTTATTTTTATTTCATAGGGGGCAAAAGAGCAGACAGGTCACTTGATGGTAAATGACTACCGCCGCCCATGGGCACTTGTAACTCGAGAGTCACAAGTGCGTTGCCGCCCTTTAAGGTGGGAGTAGGACAAGAGGGGGAGGGGGGAATAAGGGAGAATGCAGGGTTAGGGCTTCCGGTAACCTCACTCACGGCCGGTTTTCTGTGAGGCCGTGGTATCGAGCGGAGTCGAGCCGGCCCATACGTGCCGAAGCATGGCTCTCCCACAGTAAATATTACTGGAGTATTACTAAACCACCTAAGATTTGCCGAAGACCTTATACTTATATGCGAAGACTTAAAGACCATACAGGAAATTAATGAAAAACTTGTACATGAAAGCGAAAAGGTTGAATTATCAGTGAACACAAGTAAACCAAAGCTGATGACAAATTACAATATAAAATCGATTAAACTTAACAACTTTACTGTATTGGAATATGTAAATGAGTATACATATCTTGGCTAAATAATATCTACCACTGACGATGGAAGAGATACTGGGCCATGATGTATTGAAGAACGAATTGAAGGAAAAAATTAAATATTTAATACATGTATACTAAGCTACGGATGTCAGGCATGGAGTTGCACAAACAAAAATACTAAATCACTAGAAGCTTGTCACCTCAGAATGGAAAGAGGTATATTCAATATAAAATTAAAAGACAAAGTTCGCTTAACAACAATGAGAAAACTATAAAAATATATTTTTACGTGGGAGAGCCATGCTTCGGCACGTATAGGCCGGCTCGACACCGCTCGATACTACGGCCTCACAGAAAACCAGCCGTGAAACAATGCTTGCATTGCTTTTCGCCGCGTGAGTGAGATTACCGGAGGCCCTAACCCTGCCCTCACCCCTATTCGCATCCTTTCCCTCTCCTCCCCTCTAAGCCCCCTCTCCCATCTGCCCGCTCTTCCCCTATTCCCTATTCCTTGAGTTACAGGTGCGCATGGGCGGCGGTAGTAATTTACCATCAGGTGACCCGTCTGCTCGTTTGCCCTCTATGATATAAAAAAAAAAAAAATTGCGAATCAAATAAATAAAATGGAATAGACTGGACATCTAAGACAGAAAAATGGAGAAGTGAGGTGAACTGTGCCCTAGGTATAAAAACAGGCCAAGTGCGAGTCGGACACGCGCACCGAGGGTTCCGTAAAATATTTTTATTAAATAATGTAACTAAAAATTTACAGTTTTCGCAATTTTTCCTTTATCTGTGCTATAAGACGTTGCTTCGTACCAAATTTCAATATTCTGAGTTCACGGGAAGTACCCTGTAGGTTTTTATTCCCTTGCGAGTGTCGAAAATTTGCGGAAATTTGCGGCATAAACGGCTGTATCTTTTGATTGCGTTGGCTTAGAAGTTTGATTTTTGTACAGCTTCAAGGGACAGTAAACTTGAGTATTTCATATGAATTCCAGCTTGATGCCTCCACGAGTTCCTGAGAAAAAGGGTCTTGATAGACAGACAGACGGACGGATGGACGGACAACAAAGTGATCCTATAAAGGTTCCGTTTTTTCCATTATCGTAGTACAGTATCGTAGATGGAAAGATGATGTTAAAATGTGGCAAGGAACGAATTGGACAAGGAAAGCAAGACATGGATCTTTATGGATAACATTTAGGGAGGCTAGAAAACAAGATAGTCAAGAAACCGGTGCCTAACATGAAAAACCTATCTAAACCAAATTTTCCTAAATATGAAATGTAACTCAGAGGATTGTTAATAAATACTATTATTTTATGTACATACAAACATCTGTATATACACATACGGTAATGCCATTTTGCTATTACGAGTATTTGCAGGCCGCTAAACTTTTACATAAAAGCGGGTCATTTATCTTTTTGGTTGTTTAAATAACTTATTGAGACGCATACATACATGGAACGGGTGGACTGATTTCCACGGGACTTTTACTAGTAGATAGCTCGTGTTACAAGGAGTAACTTAGGCTACTTTTATTTTGGAAAAAGAATTAGGGTTTTGCGCAAAATATCTAAATATGTACACCTGAGCGAAGCCGCACGGAGAACAACTTGAATTTAATATCTATTTAATAGGGGGCAAGCTTATTGTCGAGAATTGAAGATGGGAAAATTAGAAGTATATTCAAAGGGAATGGTGAAAAGAGAAGGCAATGGAATAAAGGGAATATTACTTATAATTAGGCAGTGTAACTATTTTTATCATAATTTGCTGAAGCAAATCTTACGTTAATACTAAATTAATAATAATAATAATTGGACACATCTTGCACACGGCCGTCTGATTCCAAACTAGGCAGAACCTGTACTATGGTAACCAGACTGCTGATAAACATACTTATATATTTCTAAATACATACATATTATAGATAAATTACACCCAGACACAGAACAAATTATCGTGCACATCACACAAATATTTATCCTGGGTGGGAATCGAACCCACGACCTCTGGCTCAGCAGTATCACTAACCACTACATCAACAGGCCAGTCAAACCGGACTTCTTACCTACCTTTCAATACTTTCCCAATTTAGCAATACTTGCCTCCTATTACGTGAACGGGACCAAGTTAAAGTTTGCTCTATGTGGGTGTGTGCCTCTGGTTATTGATATAGGAGTGAGTGCATGTAAATATGTATGTAATATATTTACCAAATGACGGTGATCTCTTTCTGTGGTAAATTTGACTACTTTCTGGTCATCTCCGAAGGGCTGTCTAGTCGACCGAGGGTCTGAAGGTCCCATGCCATGGATAATCATATGAACTAATTGCCTGAAAAATTAAGAAGTCTTTATTTTTGTGTTTGCAGGGTTCCGTTCATCAAAAGGAAAAAGGAACCCTTATAGCATCACTTTGTTGTCGATATGTCTGTCTTTCGGTCTGTCTGTCTGCTTGTGTGTCAAGAATCTTTTTCTCAGGAACGCGTGGAGCAAACTACAGTAGTATCGCGCGGAATCCACAGATGGCTTAAAATATTTTTTAAATATAAGAAACTCGGCTCCGTCTTACGAATTTTCGATCAGGTCGCGTGTCCTGATGCGAGTTTAACATTTTTTACGCATCCCAAAAAGTGCACAACACCGCTAAAGAAGTTTTCACTTCAAAACACATTTTTTAAAGATTAATTAATAAGGAGCTGACAAAACTCAATGTGTAGATTAGCGCCCTTATAGTGGGTCTATACCATATAATACATAAGTTTATATCAAACTACAGTAGGATTACGTAGAATCCACAGATGGCGTAAAAATATATTTTTAAATATAAGAAACTCGGCTCCGTCTTACGAATTTTCGATCAGGTCCTGACGCGAGTTTAACATTTTTACCCATCCCAAAAGGTGCACAACGCTGCTAAAGAAGTTTTCACTTCAAAAATTTAGTTTCTTAGTAAGCTTAATTAAAATATGAGGTCATTTAAGCCTTATATTTTAACAACTTTTAACACTTCACAAATAAAACCCTATAGGGTACATCCCGTTGACCTGGAATCATGAAAATTGGTAAGAAGCAACGTCACCCCGCACAAGTAAAGAAAAAATTAATGTCGTTAATTTGTTGTAACATCAATTTTTATTCCAAATTTTTATTTTATGCTTAGAAAATTAACTGTGACGTACATCGATGAATGGGAGATTATTTTTAAAATAGCAAGTTAAGTTTTCCGATTTTTTATTTTATTTACGAAACATGCCATTATATGCCTATAAAACTTCTATCATTCGTAAAATATAATAGTAATAATATACACAGAAAGAAAGAAAGAAAAATTAAACAGACATAGACAATTTTTTTTTTATAAATACCCACGTGTTATACACAGAAACACCTAGACCAATGCAATTAGACATATTTATGCATACAAATATTTGCATTTGAAGGCACTACCGCCGCGCCACAGAAGTCATCAATTTCATATAATAATAACAACTTGACACACCTTACACACGACCGTCTGATCCCAAAAATGGGCAGAGTCAGTACTATAGGAACCAGACTGCTGATAAACATACTTAAATATTACTAAATAAATAGATAAATTACATCCAGACATAGAACAAATGATCGTGCTCGTCACACAATAATTTGTCCCTGGGTGGGAATCGAACCCACGACCTCTGGCTCAGTAGTTAGGATCAGTAAGACCAACTGGCCGTTGCGTGATAGTAGATTAGATCTTTGATAAAGTTATAATGAATAATATTAAAAACTGAATCAAAACTATTTGGAGCTGACTTCAAATTGATGATAATGTGAGGATTTCCATATATTTCCCAACATCAGCCGTTGGGTCCAGCATGATCACCTAGCCTGTTCAGAGGATCCTATTTTATATATCCCTATACACAATATTTATTTACCTATATAACATATTTCTGGTGGTCACTAAACGCTCACACCCATTACACATTTACACCTGACAAATATTATTAAATGGGCATTTAGCAATCCCAAAGTACGTGGGAAACAGGTTCCAGATGATAACCAGCGTCCAGCATCTCGCTAGTCATGAAGCTGATCTGAACGCCTCTTTAGACAGGCCGTGGGACGCATATAGTTATTTTTAGTTGTCTGTAGTATTTATAAGTTCATTCTTGTTCTTTGTTACTTATTACTTGTATTTTTTAACTTATTATGTGTATTGATGTGTCTCCTTGTGCTGTTCTAAATAAATGTTCATTCATTCATTCATTCATTCTCTTTTAGTGTTGGAGGGACATAATAACTGTACTTTTATAGTAGCATTGGGACCGATCACTGTCTACCAACAGATTTCTTTAATTTTATATATTATGGAAACAAGAAGGTTCGTCATCACAAACTGGGTATTTTTAGGGAGGTATGTTAGTACATCCGCGGTCCTCTTTACAGCATACAGTTCACAAAAGTGCGGACATCCTCTTCAGGGTTACGTCGTCTAGTTAGAGTTATCTCTACATAGATGACGTTCTAGCAGACACGGATGTCGATCATTCGCAGCTGGCCACTACGGCTGATGGAAGGCAAAACCTCACTGATGCCTCACTCAAGGTGGCATCTATTTCAGGAAATAGTTCTGACCTTTTATAGTGGTTTCAAGGTTTTGGCAATTGAAAGAATTACGCTTTAAATAGAGAACTTAAATTAAGTCGGCTAAGTGCGCGTCGGACTCGTACACGAAGGGCTCGTACCATCTTCATCGTCTTCTATTCGCACCCTTTAATTTTAAATTTATTTTTATTATTGGTATTTATGGCAGCAACAGTAATACACACTCTGTGAACATTTGTACCTATTAGGGTTCATGAGATACAGCCCGCAGACAGACAAAGGGGCGCACAACGAAGACTTATTAATACATATCTAACCCTAAAAAGAATTGTAAATTAAATTAGTTTTAAATTACTTAAATTAAAAAAAAATGCAGTTACCCTGCAGTTTCAAAGCCAATATCTTTAATTTTATTCTTTTCTTTGGTACTCAGTGAGCTTTTGAAAGGTGCGTAGTGGTCCAGGAGTTCTATTGGATTTAAAGTGGTAGAGGGTTGCTTCTCTTGCGATTCACCATCTCTCCTACCATTGAAAGATTTGTAATAACTGAAACAGGGCAATATATAAATATATTTAACTACCTAAATAAAAAGAAAATAACTATATAACGAATTGGATTATCCGGTTAAATGTGATTGATCCAAAGAGTATAGTAATATTAGGGAAAAGAGAGGCCTCGCGGCATTTCAAAGCTTACTAATTGGACAACTAGCGCTGCCTAGCGGTTGGCTCCGGAACTAATCATGCTAAACATAGTTATGGTGGTACTTTAGAATTATTACACCTATACGTTATAGACTTAGTTGTGTAGTTTTCCATATATTCTGATATATTCTAATATATTTTCTATATATTCTATTCTGATATACGTCTTAGCTGTGACATCATCATTTGTGTGTGGGAGAGCCATGCTATGGCACGTATGGGCCGGCTCGACTCCGCTCGTTACCACGGCCTCACAGAAAACCGGCCGTGAGTGAGGTTACCAGAGGGCCTAACCCTTCCCTCTCCCTTATTGCCCCCCTCCCTCTCCCCCTCTTGTCTTACTCCCACCTTAAAGGGCGGCAACGTACTTGTGACTCTCGAGTTGCAGGTGCCCTTCGGCGGCGGTAGTCATTTACCATCAGGTGACCCGTCTGCTCGTTTGCCCCCTATACCATAAAACAAAATCATATTCAAATACAAGTGGATGGCGATCGGGTATACGGTATTTTCATGGTGAACTCTAAGTTCAAATAAATTATGAAAATACTGTACACGTGATCGCCATCCACTTGTATCGGAATATGTTCTAACAGCTAAGGAACACAAAGTTCGACTCGAGGCACTTATTAGAGGTTTTCACAGGCGAAAATATACAAAAAGGAACTGAAGATCTACAAACATGCGTACTCGCAAGAAGTAGCTACCATTTTGTAACATGATAATTTTTGTTTTTGACTTTTTGTTGTCAAATGTCAAACGGTCGGTAAATCACTGTCGGTAAATCAGTACCCGTAGCGTCATCTACGTAGAAACTGAATACTAACTAGGAAGGCTTTTAGAACCAACGCCTAGATAGCGCCTCTATCTTTCTAAAACGTCCTCCCCCTGGATTGATCTGAACGATGGCTGACAAATGTGTCATGTTCGTGACCGTCTGCCATCAGGACATTGTTATATTTTTATGTTTGTTTATTGTTTTTCTTTTGCAAATTCTTTAGCCACAGCAACGCTGGGTTGCTAGTTTATTAATAAAAAGGCAAAGACAAAATAAATTAGTACCATTTTCTTTTCTGTTTTTCAACTTATATTATTTTGCGCTTTTTTTGTTTAGGAGCTCTCGACGAGCGTTAAGGTCTTCAATTATTTATTTATTTGTACATTCTGCTGACACATTGCATAGGGCGGACTTAATGCCGTAGGCATTTTCACTAGTCAACATTTTCTACCAGAGACATGTGTGGAAGGCGTTTAATTGAAAGTAAAATCGAAATGTAACCAAAACCTTATATACAAATCGTTACACTCCTATCCAACCAAAGGTTGCCTGGAAGATATTCCTTCTTGCGATAAGGCCGCCCATTGTGCATTTTATGTATTATCAGTTTCTGTATTTTTGTTTCCTGTTTTTAGTGTATTTATTTATTTAAGGATTGCTTACAATTGTAACATTATCACTTAATATAAAAATATACATAAGAATCTTGGGCTAAAGCACAACCACGTTGCAGCAAACACAACTTGCACATAGTATAATATGTATTTGTCTTACACTACACAAATACTAATCTAAACTAAAAGAGAACTTACTTATTTTTTAATTATATAAACATGTAAAACAAAGACTAAATAAGCAATTTCATGAGTTGAATCAACTTATATCAGTTATTAATTACTTTCTTTAGAATTTGGCGAAAGCGTAACATAGAATCATTAAATATATCCAGCGAACTGCTGTACTCATTACCCATCGTAGTCAAACGACAGATCGGAGATTTGGATCCTAAGACAGTCCTCCTTAACGGACGGTAGAAAGGGGTAACTGTTGATGGTGGATATCGCGTTGGTACACGAAATTCAATTTTACTGAGTAGCATCGGACAGTCTGTTTGATGAATATCGGGATAAAAAGCCTATGCGTTAATCCAGGTCTTCAGCTATCTACATACCAAGTTTCATCGCAATCGGTTCAATGGTTTTTGCTTGATTGCTTGGTAACAAACATCCATCCATCAATCCATCCATTCATCGATCCATCCAAACTTTCACATTTATAATATTAGTGGGATTTGTGGGATATTAGTGGGATTACTGAAACCATTTTAAAGTGTTTGAGTTTGTTTTGGTATGTAAGCTTTTTGAAAAGTGAAGTGTACAATAAAGAATATTTATTATTATTATGTAAATTGTAAAAAACATGCCACCTCGCTTTTATGCGCAGTCGGGTGAATACCAGAATAGGGACACTGTTAGTATAGTATGTGGTGGTACTTGGCAAAATTTCAAAAATATCGAAAAAGTGGGGGTGGATGAAGAACCTTCTACCTCACGGTCTCGACGACGGAGGTCGTGCACCGCTGAGCCAGTCAGCCTGTGACCACGGCCAGTGCAACCTGGTCGAAACGTCAGGCAATTCAGAGGTATGTAATACCTTTTCGTGATCGCGTTAATTCCCGTAAACACGTAAATGATATGTAAATTAATTGGACAACATGTTGAATCAAATTATTTTCTTATTTTTTTATTAATTGATTTGAGAAGTTGATTCGGGAACGCGACCCTCGCCACTTCGAGCTACTGCATTTTAGTCCCATTTCAACATCCGAGACCTGCGGTATCCCTTACCTTCGCTCCGTCGCACTATTTTTTGTTTTTTTTTTGTGGTATAGGGGGCAAACGAGCAGACAGGTCACCTGATGGTAAATGACTACCGCCGCCCATGGACACCTGTAACTCCAAGTGCGTTGAGGCCCTTTAAGGTGGGAATAGGGAAAGAGCGGGAATACAGGAGAGGGGGATTAGAGGGGAGGAGAGGGGAAGGCCGGAAAGGGGGAGGGGGCAGGGTTAGGGCCTTCCGTAACTTCGCTCACGCGGCGAAAAGCAATGCAAGCATTGTTTCACGGCCGGTTTTCTGTGAGGCCGTGGTATCGAGCGGAGTCGAGTCGATACGTGCCGAAGCATAAACTATACGTTTTCCATAACCCAATTCATATATTTCCTTTCCTTGGTCTTGTCTGAAAACAATTACATTTCCAAGGAGGGCTGGTGTCAGGCAGGCTGCCCTAGAAAAAACCAGCCAACCCTTTGCAACGTTACCTACACATTGCCCCAACCCCAAATATAGTTGGGAAAAGAGCAGGCAGATGATACTGATGATTCATTGATTTGAGAATTGGTTTTAAATCAGTGAGCTCTTACCGGACAATAGGTGTAGTCTCGACCTGCTCCTGAATATCACAGAAATCAGCTATTCTTTTCTTCAGTCTATTTTCTGTAATAAACACTTCGGCATTTGAAGCGACTTCATTAAAGAGCAACAGTATATGTTCGAACTGGAAATTAAATAATGATTAGTTAATTTTCTAGAATCTTCTATATATTAATACGTGAAGCGAAAACTTTGGATCCCTTTTTACGAAAATTGGGCTAACGGAGGAGTATGAAATTTCACACACTTATAGTTTATACAGATAAGAAGTGACGTATGCTAAAATTTTTGAACAATATTTGCTACAAAGTTAAAAAATATGCAAAAACGGGTACATACAGCTATGAGTGTCCAATATATATTTTGACCTGTCATGGTAAAAAAATCTAAACAATAACAGGTCAAGTAATATTGGCCAATGAAATAAACCATGGCCGAAATTCGACCACCACGCGATCTCTAGTAATAATAATAACTCCACACATCTCACACACGGCCGTCTGATCCCAAACTAGTCAGAGCCTGTACTATGGTAACCAGACTGCTGATAAACACACTTATATATTTCTAAATACATACATATTATAGATAAATTACACCCAGATACAGAACAAATTATCGTGTTCATCACACAATTATTTGTCCTGGGTGGGAATTGAACCCACGACCTCTGGCTTAGCAGTCACGGTCACTAACCACTAGACCAACAGTCAATAATGAACATAATAATAATAATATGAAAGACTAGCCGTCCCTGCAGTTTCACCTGCGTTTATGGTCACTGCTCCGGTCCTATTGGTCGTAGAGTGATGTTATATAACCTATAGCCTTCCTCGATAAATGGGCTATCCAAAACTGAAAGAATTTTTTAAATCGAACCAGTAGTTCCTGACATTAGCGCGTTCAAACAAACAAACTCTTCAGCTTTATATCTTAGTATAGATGATACATACTAGATTTCTCCCTTCAGTCTTCAGTAATATTACAGAATACATAATAGTAAAGGTACAGAAGTCCCACTCCGCCAAAGCATTTAAATAAATATCGACTCTAGCTCCGACACAATAAAGTCGCAATTTAGGTGACAGCGCTAATTACAAACCTAGAAGTAGCCTCTCTTTCTATCTCGTAACTTTTATCTGTTCTGACACTGCGACGTTAGGATTATCTTTTTTTAACCGACTTCAGAAAAGGAGGAGGTTCTCAATTCGACTGAATTTTTTTTTTCTATGTTTGTTACCTCAGAACTTTCGACTAGGTGAACCGATTTTAATGATTTTTTTTTTATTTGAAAGCTGGTACTTTCCGTGTGGTTTCATTTCAGGTCAGTTTTGGTCCAGGTCTGACAATGGCATCCATGAGAAAACCATATAAGTCTTTTATGGAATAGCTTTTTTTTTTAAGTAGGTTTTTTTTGAAAGAGTTATTTAAGAATTAATTAATCTGAATGTTTAATTACCAATAAGTTTTGTGCCTATTGCTCTATTTTTGTGAACAAATAAACATATGCTAGGTACTAATAACTCGATAGTGTAGATACGAACGGATGACGTGTGCAGCGCGTGAGTGAACATTAAACTAACGTGCAGCCCGGCCGGCGCGCGGCAGTCCACTGAATTTTTAGCACGTTTAGTCGATCCCGCCGTGTACTTGTAACTTTATACCTACACTATGGAGTCGGCCTGGCCTGGTCTTATAAACAATTAGTTCTTAAGTATACCATTTTATAGATGGGTAAAATCTATCGAATGGGTTCAGTATTTTTAGTTAAAATCAATTTTTAATTTTTTTTAGTCTTCATTAAAACTTCCTCTTAAACAAAATTAATTACAATTTTTAATCGAATCGATGTGTTAAGCCATTACTAATTGACTACTAATCAAACTGTCAAAAAGGAAATAAAAGAATAAACAGACACATTTATAACTAAACCCAAAAAAGATTTTTATGAAAGGAGATCTAGTAATGTAGGAAGGTTTTGAACGTGGGAGAGCCATGCTTCGGCACGTTTGGGCCGGCTCGACTCCTCTCGATACCACGGCCTCATACCGTACCGTATGAGGTTACCGGAGGCCCTATCCCTTCCCTCTCCCCTACTCCCGTCCTTCCCCTCCCCCCCTCTCTCACCTTAAAGGGAGGCAACGCACTTGTGACTTTTGAGTTACAGGTGCCCATGGGCGGCGGTAGTCATTTACCATCAGGTGACCCCTGTACCATAAAAAAGGTAAAAACATGAATACATAAAACAATATTGTTGAACCTTTCCAACTACGCCTGTCGTCGGCATGTGCCTCGCTCTCTAACCCTCCCTCTCTCTCTCTCAGTCTCTCTTTGTCTCTCTCTTATCATTATAAGCATGAGAAACAAACCCTTTCTTGAAGTAACATCATGTACTCAGGCGTACGTCTAAACCTTCGTAGTACAGCGTTGAAATCTTCGCCATACAATCTAATAGCTTCTGAATCCACGTCGTACTTTCTCGCCAATATTTGTGGTAGCGCTATAAATAAAAATAACAATATAAAATTAAAATGATGTTCGTTGGTAAGAGCATTACTTGAAAACGGCTGAACCGATTTGAGTAATTGTTTGTTTGATATGTAAACAATATTCCGAGTACGGTTTTAAGGCAAAGAAAAGTTCAAAAAGTTGACCGGAATATGAGGAAATTCAATACAAATGAAGTGCTCTTTTCCTGCAATTGAAACAAATTATTGAAATTTTGACAGGAAAACATCTCTTGGGTTAGCTAGTATTCCAATACAACAAACTATAAACTTACGACTGTATTCTAACTATATTTTGGTCAAAAACAATAATAATTCTTTTTATTGTACCTGCTCGACCGAAATGATACCACTGGCCTCACTGAAAACCGGCGTGAAGCAATGCTTGTATTTCACCGAGTGAGTGAGGTTACTGGAGGCCCTAACCTCCCTCCACCGTTTCCCCCTCTAAGCCGGCAATGCACTTGGGATTCAAGAGAGTTGCAGTTGTCCATGGGCGGCGGTAGTCATTTACCATCAGGTGACCCTTCTGCTCGTTAGCCCCTATCCCATAAAAAGCCGAGAGCAAAAGCTAGGAAAAAAAAACAGTCAGTCGTAGGACTGCACGTCAGAAGTGAAAACATAACTTCACAATGTATTGGCATATACATACATACACACACACACATCTGTATATATATAATTAGGTTAAAAATAAAAAGTAGGTAGCAACATATCTAAATGTATACATAGGGTACACTGGAAGTTCTGCGCTCCTGACCGCTCATAAACGTTTGAATTTCGAATGTTATATTTTTTTAAATATAAGAAACTCGACTCCGTCTTAAGAATTTTCGATCAGGTCACGTGTTCTGACGCGAGTTTAACATTTTTTACTCATCCCAAAAAGTGCACAACGCCGCTAAAGAAGTTTTCGCTTCAAAATATATTGCTAAGTTAATACTTACAAACTGTCAATACAACACACATTTCTAAGATCATATTTAACTTATTCATTGTAAATATTTATCGAACGATAGTTTTTTACGTATGTAAAATAGTGTTAGTCGTAATAAAATATATAAAACAATCTCATTTTTACATGTAGTATATTACAATTTTATGACCTACTCGACGATATAGCGTAAGCAATGTTTTCTGCTACTATAAGTCAAAGAATTACAGGAAATTATTTATTTCATTGTTCGTGTCTGTATTAAATGTTGTTTTATTTTACGTTACGAAAGTCTACGTTGGGGAAGCTCGATGCTTTTGTCCCATTTGCTAACATTAAGGTATTCAACCAGAGTTTGCTGGAAATAATCAACACGGTATTAATTTTTCAATAACGGTATTGAAAAATGGCCTCTATACTTATGCATTAAATAAGATAGATAGCTGTATGTTTCTCTTGGATTAAAAGTCAGTCTGAACGAGACAAGGAAAAGTATTTCTATCTCCTCCGGTTAGATTTGTTGCGGGTTCCAAGACAATCTAACTGTCCCTAAAACTCGGCGAATGACATGTTCGAGGGTTGCTTGTTGTTGCTGATTTTGGTGAACAGGAGACATACATAAAAAGGCCATTTGAACCAGAAAAAGATTTTTCACTGACTGGACTGACTACGAACTGGAAGACCGGAGACTCATTTGAACTATATGTATGGAAGGCTTAGGTAAAGAACCAGGAGCCCTCAGGTGTAGATGACTGACGACCGCTCTTAAGCGGTTCCTAGACGATCATGCGGCATGACATGGTGAATCATCATGCTGCATGAAGAACCTTTTGAGAGTCTATAATGCGGCATAATAATTTACTTGGTATAATCATTTTATTCAGTCGATATAGATAGTACAGTGAAGAGGTCTTCTGCGCTGGTATGGAAATGTCTTCGTCGAAGGTAGATTTATAAATTATATAATAATAAATTCATAAATATAAAAATAAAAGGAATTGTCAATTTACGTGGGAGAGCCATACTTTGTACGGCTCGACTCCGCTCGATACCACGGCCTCACAGAAAACCGGCAGTGAAGCAATGCGTGCATTGCATTTCACCGCGTGAGTGTGAAATGCAATGCACGCATTGCTCTCTCCACTCTCCCCTCTTCCTACTCTTCCTCCCCTCCCCTTCTTCTCCTACTCACACCTTAAAGGGCGGCAACGCACTTGTGACTCTCCAGTTAAAAGTGCCCATGGGCGGCGGTAGACATTTACCATCAGGTGACCCGTCTGCTCGTTTGCCCCCTATACCATAAAAAAAAAGAAAATCAACTGCCAGCACGTAGTTTGCATATCATGCACGTAGTTTGCATGTCATTCGCATCAATCAATACAATTAAACTGTCATGTATGCATGACAGGAGGTAACGCATGTCATGCCGCATGATCGTCTACAGACCGCTTTAGAGAAACTCTTCAGATATGAGAATCAAAATGAATTTATTAAGTTAACAGATCCTTACAGACATTTTACACTTCAATTCTTTTCATTGATATTTTACCCCTGGGTGTCACTTATAAATAAAAACTGCACGCAAAAGATATTAAACGCATGTGAATTCTTTTTAACAGTAAACTTTCATAAAACATCCTACTGCTTGCTAGGTGTAGGGTTTCTTAGAGTTTATGGACATCTGGTACATAGGCGTACTTAATGCCAATTCTTTCTTTACCAGTCTCTCTCTCTCTTTTTTAAGGTTCCGTACCCGCAGGGCACAACGGGACCCTATGACTAAGACCCTATGACTAAGCCTCTGCTGTCCACCGTCTGTCAGTCAGCGAGCTGTATCTCATGATCCGTAATAGGTAGACAGTTGAAATTTTCACAGAATGTGTATTTATGTTGCCGCTATAACAACAAATAATAAAAATAAATTAAATGGGGCTATAAAAGTAGCGTACTCTACGTAGTATTAAATCTTGTAGATTTTTTTTTATGGTATAGGGGACAAACGAGCAGACGGGTCACCTGATAGTAAATGACTACCGCCGCCCATGGCCACCTGTAACTCAAGAGTCACAAGTGCGTTGCCGCCCTTTAAGGTGGGAGTAGGGAGAGAGGGGGGAAGAGCCGGAAGACGGCAGAGGGGGATTAGAGGGGAGGAGAGGAGGGAGAGGGGATGGACAGGAATAGGGGAGAGGGAAGGGCTAGAACCTCCGGTAACCTCACTCAAGCATTGATTCACTGCCGGTGAGGCCGTGGTATCGAGCGGAGTCGAGCCGGCCCAAGCATGGCTCTCCCACGCATATATATATGATGGTGCAAGACCCTTCATGCTGCAATCCGACTCGCACTTTTCCGGTTTTTTCTAAACTTCAGATAATCCAAAGATAACGGCAAAAATAGAAAGTCGGTTAAGAAACAGAACAGGAAAATGTATTGAACTGTTTTGTATTTGCTCATAGACATTTTTGTAATGAATTAAGACACCAAAGTGGAGTAAACCAAACAATTAACCATTTCATAAAATCATACAACTAAAAACTAATATGAAAAACAAATAAATGGAAATATATATATTGTTGTTGCACGGTGTGATTTCAATCAATAACCTTGAGATAAGAGAAATAAAACAAAATTTATTGAAGCTGAAAAACCTTTGGTCAATAATGTTTTGTTGAGAAATGTACTTATTTCTTTTATATTTGGTTGGTGAGTATTTCATTGAGTTTCTTTTTAAACTTTGTTTATACATAATACTCTCTTTTTTATTTTGATGATGACGAATGATGAGTGTATGCATACATACACTCATGCCTATATCCCCGAAGGGATAGACAGAGGTGTATTACACCCACATTTTGCCAATTTAAAATATGTAAAATTCTTGTTAAGAAATAACAAATGAAAAAACAAGGATTAAAAGAAATATTAACAGAAGTTAGGACTGATAGAAGCCCATTGCATAATGGGACCGTTAAACCGTTAGAATAAGAAAAAAAGAAAAAATTATTTATTCGCAGAAATTTAATATGCTCAACAAAAGTATCAATAGGGTTAAGAGTTATCCGTGTATTTGCTCGCAACGGGAGCCCTTTATCAAGGCGTGAGCTTCCACGTCTTTATTTTTTGTAGCTAGCGCTAAAATCTTCGACAGTAGCCATTAATTTGGATATCCTGTTACTGTATTTCTTCTTCACTACTTTTTCTTAATATTTTCTGAGAAAAAATCCTATTCTTTCAGTACATTTCGTCAACGAGGTTGACCTCTGGGATCCGACGGATAATCGAGTACATGACAGAGCAGCTGAAACCGCTAAATTGATTGATATAGTACAAAAAACTGATAATTTTGAAGTGAAGTACCCTTTAAAGTCAAATGACCGCGATGATGGTAAAAATAAAGGTAAGAAATACGCTTGTTTCTAAGTATACTTATAAGATTGATTTAAACATTTTGCTTTATGTATAGATGATAATGAAGCTGTAGGTATTACAAGTAAACACAATAATAGAAATAAAACTTAATTGTATTAAATTTAATTATCGTGATGGATATAGAAGAATCTATGCATTATTTTTGCATCTGACAAGGCATGAGCTTTTAAAGAATTAGCAGTGAAACATGAAAACTTATAATTTCAGACAAAATTGCAGATGATCTAGATATATTTGAATCTATGAAACTGCTGCAAAAGAATTACGATGTTAACAGGAAATTCAATGAAATTCCAAAGCAAGCCCGCTTGCAATATATTAGTAATCCTGAAGTTTTGGAAATTTATAAAAATCTAGGTGATTCTCGGCAACACACTGAAGTGTATGATGACCTTGATAATCAGGATAGCAGCCCCCGTAAGTATATTTATTATAACTACAGATTACCTGGTACGGTAATTCATTAAGTTTTTAATGTTTTTTTTTTTATTTCATTGATCTTTCATTGTAGCACTCTTTCGTACTCGGAAGGCTTTACCGAGAGGATACATAGGTTGATATGCTACAGTATGTATTTTCTGTATCTTGAAATAACATACTCATTAAAATATAGATAATTCTTAGATTTAGATTAATGAAGAAGGCTTACCTTTTAAATATTACTGGGGATTATATTGTAACACATTGATATCAAGAAAATAACAATAAAGTTCTATTTAAAATTTCAGGTTCGTATTTAAAAGAACTTAGTGATTTGCGGTATTTCAGAACAAATAACAAAAATATGTAAGTGAATACGGAATTGTATTTTGATATTTAAAATGTTTCATGTATCGCTCGTTTGCGACAATAGCGACACAACTAAAAATTATTGACTTTAGGGAATGGCAATGTTTTGTGATTTCCGCTAGAGTATTTTGTTATAAATATTTAATGAACTTGTCGCTTTCTAACGAACGTCAGCACGAAATCGGTGTTGCATCTTTGTTCACCATAAAATATCAAAGATTTATGATCGTTTAGCATACTTAGTTCAATTCGACTGAATTTTGAATTATGTCGATATTCTCGCAAACGAGCGGTATCTATTTCATACAACACTTTAAAAAATAATGCCGCCAAGACAATATTTGGGAAGCTGCACGTTGCACCTATTTTAATATAGAGAACACACACAATTGCGATAATAAGGTCGCCAATTGAACATAGTATTTATTTAGATATAAGAAAATACTGTAATCTACTGCTCTGTGTACAATAAAGAGTACATCTATCTATCTATCTATAATTCCAACGTAGCCATAAGCCTTGTAACATATCTATGGAGGGCTTCTTTAGTCTTTTTTCGTAAAGGTAGGTACCCTTAAGAAAACTAAAGTTAGAATTAAAATGCTAATCAAACATGATTTTGGTTCGGCACCTCAAAAGATAATAATAATTGACAAAAGGGACTACAATCGGTTTATTACAATTTGAATTCCTTCGGTGAATAAAACTGCTGTACTAAACTAAATTCAATTCAAATTAAGAGTTTTTTTCTAAAGGATAAATTGAAATGCGAATCCTTTTAATAACATTACAAATTAATTGATAATTTTAATTTCATTTTACAGGACGGAAATAGGATCAGTGAAGGACGATAACAATGATGCTGCTGAGGAGACTAAAGCTATTAACAAGCGGAGACATATTGGAGAAGACCAAAATTCAGATGGTAACGGAAGTGCATCAGATGATTTCATAGAAAGACCGATGATCTTTTTTTTAGCAATATCATGAAATAATATTTGGCAGCTATTTCTAGTGCAGCCTCTTTCAGCTAAATATCCGTTTTAAGTAGGGTAACAGGGTAACTCACTTAATCCACAAAGGTATCTATACTTTAATCTATGAAACACCTGGCAGCTCCTGTTTTCTACTGTCATTGAGCCCAAAGAAAAAGTATTGATTTCTCTTTGATATTTGTATTCTACTAAGAGCAATAATTGTATTCTAAGTAAAACTAGAAACTGACAGTAGTAATATCACATAATATGATTTATGTATTTTTTTAACAGAAACTTCGTCAAGTTTTTCAGAAGAAGTAAATAAACATAGCGAAACGTTTAATTTAGTCAAACCTATTGTAGTAGAAATGTTGGCTAAATATGTAAACAATGCCACTCAAGAAGAAAGTGTAGAAATTAAAAAGAAGGAAGATTTTAATACATCAGCAAAAAAGAAAAAGTCTGAAATCGAAAATGTGCATATAGAATCAGAAAAAAGCGATGAAGGTACCCAAACTGAAACAGCCGAAACTAATCTAGATGTTAAACATTTCAAAAAGCAGAAACAAGTTGCTATTTTAGAAAAAGTTAAGGGAAGTTTTACTTCAGATAAACAGAAAAAAAAGAATGAAAACAACAATGAATTATTCACAACTGGAAACAGTAAAGAAGAAAATGATTCTAAGGATGACAGAGATATCCCCAACAAAAGTATTTCTACAAAAAAAAAAAATATTGAGCCAACACTCACAATAGAAGACAATAAGCGGAAAAAAATAAAAAATAATCTAAATAACGAAAAGCGTAATATTAAGATAATCAAACAAGCTGACAATAAAGATAAGGAACATGTGAGAAAAACAAAATCAAAACCAAAAAAAACTAAAAGCAAAGAAGAAAAGGAATCAGATAATGGTGATAGTAGAGTTTCAATGGAAGAAAAAATAATGGGTTGGGGACATTATAATGAAAAAAGGAAAACAAACGAACAGGATTCCGAAATAGACAATGAGAACTCAAATAAAAACACAAACCAAGAAAAAGTAAGGAAAAAGATGAAAAAAAAGATTTATAAGAACATCACCAATGAAAACAAAAAAATAGTAACTAACATTGACAATGAAAATGAGAATAATGAACACAATGACGATAGTAGGTATAAATCAAAAGTAAGTACCAAAAGAAAAGGTGACTGGAATGAGGAAGATGATAATTGGGATCAAAAATACCATGTTGGATATAAAGATGAAAATATCTCTAGTAAAAAACTCAGTACTTTTAATAAAAAAGAAGACTTAAAACAGGAAAATGATTGGAATAAAAAAGACGATTATGATTTAAACAATAAGAACGATAAATCAAATAAAAACAAAGACGTATGGAATAAAAAAGATATTGACTGGAATAACAAAGAAGATGACTGGAATAAAAAGGAAGATGATTTTTATGTTAAAGAAGAAAACAAGAAAGTTAAAACAAAAGATTGGAATAAGAACGATGACGCTGGAAACTTGAAAAGAGATAGCGCGTGGGATAGTGTTGGAATGAATCAAAATTCCGGATGGGGTAGTTATGATTCGTTCAAAAACATACTTGAAAAGAAAAATATAAACTCAAAAGATAACATTAGTCAGGCGGAAATAACAAAGCCAAAAAACCATTTAACAGCGCCAAAACATAGTTCCTGGGATAATTATGCTCCAAAAAGGGACGATTATTACGATAAACCCAAAAAGCAAGGACGAATGACTGTGTATAGAACACCTATCCCAATTGTAGGCAAAAGGCCTCTATATGCAGATTAATATCTTTATTAATATAAAACATCTTAGAAATAACATTCATAAATATGTGTAAGGAATACAATGCAATCACCCAAAATGATGAACGTTTTGCCTCAGCAGTTCATGTGATCTAATGTCCAATGTATATTTTAATCTTAAAATATATACTTATTACATTATCCCGTGTTTATTATGTAGATGATGTCTTAATATCTTCTTACACTTTATCAGCACATGATACGGTAGTGAATGCAAGCTATCCAGCAATGTAGGCTGTCATGATGATGATAATAAAACGGTAGTATTGCTGATGAACTAAACTCCCCTTCTGAATATTGTATTCCTGTTACTACTTGGAGCAACTCCGGCTGTGTATTCGACTGACACGTCCGGGGTTGCTACTTTATAAGCTATGCTTAGCATGGGTCTAGATGCCGCTTCGATTGTAACTATACAACTATGTGAAAATCAAAACTCGGTACGTTTTTATTCTAAAAGGTATTTGGTCTGTGACGATGTTGCTGTCTAGACAAAAAAGGGCTTTACGTAGTTTGTGAACTATGTACCTTAACTAATACTATAAATGCGAGCGTGAGTTTGTTGCAGTGAAAACATCTTTATTATTCTTTTCGTCGCGCTCAGATACATATATACTGAAGTGTGCGAAAACTTCTATAGGCACGTTGGACACTTTTGGTATGGTTAAAAGCATTGATCTCGCGTGACTACGCTCAGATACATATATACCGATGTATGTGAAAACTTCTTTAGGCACGTCGGGCACTTTTGGTATGGGGAAAAGCATTGATCTCGCGTGACCACGCTCAGATACATATATACCGATGTGTGTGAAAACTTCTTTAGGCACGTTAGGCACTTTTGGTATGGGGAAAAAGCACTGAACTCGCGTGACTGTCACGCTTAGATATATATGATAAAGATAGTGTGGTGTGTAAGTTATGTTTTCACTTCTGAAGTACATTCCTACGCTTACGCTTTCACGCTTTAACTACTCATTCGGTCATCTTGATATTTTTTTTTGTAAAAGTCAGGGATACAAAAAAAGCCAAGTTACCTTTCATCCAGAATAAAATACTGTTCCCGAGGAATAGAAAAATAACTTTTAGTTGACAAAATCTACATCAACGCCAGTACTTGTGCCTTGTGCCCATTGACACGTACAAAGCAGACAAACAGAATAGAGATTGAAGCGGTGGAACGGGAACGGAAGAGAAGAGTACACACTAGGCTCCGGAGAGCGCAGAATGATTTCCGACCTCCATGAGCGCTAGCCTGAGGGTAGTGAGTCGGGCTGGTCGTTACTCTTATAGAACCAGGCCTCACACGATGGCGCGACGTGTGAAGGTTTTAATCTGGAGAGGGTAAGGCCCCCGTAATCCACGGCCGGCCAGATTCACTCCTCAGTGCAGGTGTAAAGATACACGGTGAGGTCTAATAAACGTGCCAAAATTCAGTGGGATGGCCGCACGTTAGTTCGATGCTAACTCAAGCTATGCGTTTCGTCATTCGTTCGTATCTAGACAATCGAGTTATTAGTACCTAGCCACCTATTTGTCCACAAAAATAGAGTAATAGGCACATAACTTATTGGTAATTAAATATTCAGGTTAATTAATTCTTTAAAAAAAAGACAACCATTACGGCGCGGCGTCATCAAAACAGATAAGAGTTACACGATAGAAAGAGATGCAACTTCTAGGTGAATATAACTGTAAGTAATTAGCACTGTGTGACCTAAATTGCAACTTTATTGTGTCGGAACAAGAGTCGCTATTCATTTAAATGATTTGGCAGAGTGGGCCTTCTGTACCTGTACTATTATGTATTCTGTGTCCACGGTGAGGTCGCCTGCTGATCAGGCGGTCAAGGTCTGCAGTGGGTCTCGGAGGCTTCCTTCTTAGGGTATCCCGGGCCCCCTGCAATAGACTCACTTGCGACAGTACACCGTGTGGTTTTAGTCGATTCGAGTCCGACATAGCACCACCTTTGGCTCTGTTGAGGTGATGATGACCCGTGGGCGTTTCTACACGACGAAAAAAAGAGTAGAGATTGAAGGAATAGAAACCAGCACTTGTTTGTACTGTGGCATATAGACCTCATTGGTGTGTTGCGATCGACTTGCTGTTCCTTCTAGTATGTGAGTGGGTAGCTATTTTATTATAGATATTACTTCGAATGTAGATATCAGAAATAAAAATCTTCTTAACAAAAAATTTAACCGACGAAAAGAATTAGACGTGGGAGATGCTTCGGCACTTATGGGCCGGCTCGACTCGATTGGGAAAAAGGCATGAATATGTTGATGATGATCTCACACGATACATTGTAAAACACGATGCGTGCGTTCCCAAAGCGCACGGGAAGTTTTCTTTTAAGGCAAAATGAGCTCTAATTGTTTGACCGTAAAGATTAAATTGTTTTGAGTTACTAAGGACCTATTTGCGTACGTAACATTGATCGCATTGATGTACATTTTGTCAAACAATTCAGTAAAGTTACTAAAGGCTATCCAAACAATAACACCGGACAAGTGCGAGTCTGACTTGAGCACCTAGGGTTCCGTAAGCAAACAAACTTGTAGATAGTACGTCCATCTCGTGAATTAATTTTCGGAGATTTTTTCCGTCTTTTACAAAAGACAAACTTAACTTTGCAGTTTTAAAAATATCCCATACATCGATTTACAACAAAATTAATTTTCCAACCGCAAAATACAAGCTTGTAATCACAAAAAATATATATTTTTATGTGTTAAAATAACAAACTAACGACTTTCGGATTTTTGAAGTGAAAACTTCTTTAGCGGCGTTGTGCACATTTTGGGATGGGTAAAAAATGTTAAACTCGCGTCAGGACACGTGACCTGATCGAAAATTCGTAAGACGGAGCCGAGTTTCTTATATTTAAAAACTATAACATTCGAAATTCAAACATTTATGAGCGGCCCGGAGCGCAGAACTTCCAGTGTACCCTATGTATGCATTTAGATATGTTATTACCCACTTTTTATTTTTAACCTAATTATATATATATACAGATGTGTGTGTGTATGTATATGCAAATACATTGTGAAGTTATGTTTTCACTTCTGACGTGCAGTCCTACGACTGACAATTTTTTTTCTTTACTTGTGCTACCAGACCTTGCTTCTTAGTAAATTTCATGATTCTAGATCAATGGGACAAAAGGGGTAATGGGTTAAAACCAAAAGGGTACTTTATTGGTATTGATATACCTGCGAAATGTTCAAATTTGTTAAAATCTAAGGCTAAACATCTTCTGATTGCGTTAACTGAGAAGCTTGATTTTTTTACATCTTTAAAGGACCGCAAACATAAAGGTTTGGTATTAATTTCAACTTGATGCGTTAACGGGTTCCTGAGAAAAAGGGTCTTGACAGACAAATGGGCAGACGGACAACAAAGTAATCCTATGAGGGTTCTCTCTTCTTTTGAGTAACGGAACCCTAAATATTGATATTAAGTTCACTTATTCATGTCATGTAATAAAAATTTTTGAAATATCTTTAAAGTTAGCAAAAAAGAAAGGAAAGGATACCGTTGTGGAATAATTTCAGTATTTATTGGAACGAAGTTTCTTAACGCACGTTACACTTCAGATGCTCGGCGGATGTGGGCTAGACCGAAAAAAGTATTAGCGCAACGAAAAATGCTGACCGCAAGTTTGATTTATTGTATTTACGCTATCTGTGAATTAATAATAATAACTTGAGACACCTCACACACGGCCATGGTAACCAGACTGCTGATAAACATACTTATATATTACTAAATACAAACAAATTATGGATACATTACACCCAGACACAGAACAAATAATTATCCTGACCTGAACAAATAATATACACAATTATTTATCCTGGGTGGAAATCGAACTCAAGACCAGAGCCAGTGCCAGAGCATAGCAGTCAGGCTTACTAACTACTAAATTATCCATATATTAGTTCGGTCAACTTTCACAGATGGCGCAATTTTAATTTTTAGATTTTACATTTTTACTATGTTTTCAAAACAATTTATTCAATTCATTAAATATATAGATGCACCTGGTATGCGTTGCAATACCTTTTTTTTTAATTTTACATGAAAATTTATCGTACCTACAATTATTGTATTCGATTGGGATCTTGCAACCCTATTGCGGATCTGTGGATGGAACAGAATAATATAAAAATCGGGATTAAAAAATAGGGGTTGATCGTAGAGGGTTGAAAATTCAGGGTAGTATGTATTTTCCAATGCTGTATCATAAAAAAATAAAAAAACAATCTACAAAATAAAAAAAGAAAATTTAGGGGTGGACTACCTCTAACATTTAGGGGCATGAAAAATAGATGTTGTCCGATTCTCAGACCTACCCAATATGCACACAAAATTTCATGAGAATCGGTCAAGCCGTTTCGGAGGAGTTTAACTACAAACACCGCGAAACGAGAATTTTTATATATTTTTATATATTTTTTATATATATATAGCGAAATGAATTTTGTTCAAACCTGGTGCCCCATAGTTACCTCACGTTTTTTTTTATAATTTTAGAATTATTAAATTGTAAATTTGAAATCATTGCTCATGTTTTTCTAAAAGGCGTTTTGAACCTAGAACATAAAATTAAATGTTTATCAGTTTTTATTTCTATTTTAATATTTAAAAAAAATTGAATATCACTCTTTTGCAAAAAAAACGTGCGGTTTTGTTAATGTTTGTACTACACTGTTTTATACTATAAGGCCACGTTCAGATGACGGGCGTCGGGCGCGCGTTTAGTTACCGCGCGTTGACGCGCTTCAACAAGAACACGTATTTTGTTCAAGTCGTTCACATGCCACCGCGCGTTTTGATCCGACGCTTGTTGACGCGGCGGCACCGCCCATGGCGGCGACGCTCGCTTTGAGATCATTGGTTTTCTGTACATTCGTTCACATGATCGCGCGTTTTCAAAGCAGCGACAAGTGATTGTAATAAAAGGATTCGGCCATTTAAACAAAAGTCCGTATACCATTTTTCACAAAGCATGATTTCGGTGACACTTAATTTTATGCAGTTTATTAAAATAAAAATATAACATACAAGAAAGGCCAACAGCACTACTACTTACTTTTATTTTTATTTCACACCAAAATTTCAAGTTTTAAATATTAATTCAGAACTCACCAATATATAGATGAAAAAATCAATCTATATGTACATATAAAAAATTTTTATTCAGCTGCCGTATGTTTATGGTCGCAAATCTCGTCAAGCGCATGCGTATTTGATGAATTTTTCTTGAAATTTTCAATTCAATCTATATGTATGTTATGTTTAGTTACCGCGCGTTGACGCGCTTCAACAAGAACACGTATTTTGTTCAAGTCGTTCACATGCCACCGCGCGTTTTGATCCGACGCTTGTTGACGCGGCGGCACCGCCCATGGCGGCGACGCTCGCTTTGAGATCATTGGTTTTCTGTACATTCGTTCACATGATCGCGCGTTTTCAAAGCAGCGACAAGTGATTGTAATAAAAGGATTCGGCCATTTAAACAAAAGTCCGTATACCATTTTTCACAAAGCATGATTTCGGTGACACTTAATTTTATGCAGTTTATTAAAATAAAAATATAACATACAAGAAAGGCCAACAGCACTACTACTTACTTTTATTTTTATTTCACACCAAAATTTCAAGTTTTAAATATTAATTCAGAACTCACCAATATATAGATGAAAAAATCAATCTATATGTACATATAAAAAATTTTTATTCAGCTGCCGTATGTTTATGGTCGCAAATCTCGTCAAGCGCATGCGTATTTGATGAATTTTTCTTGAAATTTTCAATTCAATCTATATGTATGTTATGTGTTTATAATAATTCAGTTGCCCTATGTTTCTTGCCGAAAATCTCTCTCGCCGAAAGTGTTTGATGAATTGTCTTCCAATCTTTATTTTTTAACACATTTTACATACATTTTCGACTGATTGATAACGAAAAATACAGAGTATTTTAGATTGACTTCTAATTTGTCATAGTTACATTTGTGAAATTTTACTAAGACTTTACTGAGTTAATTTGATGTAGCCTAAGTTAAGGATATTAAGTTATAAAGTGGTTTTCAGTAAGTCTGGATGTTAAAATGGATGAAACCAATATCTCGTTTTTTCTTGTGTTGCCGTTTCTGACGTCGATATAAAATGATCCATGTCCATCTTTAACGAATACAGAATTAGAACTGAACTGCTACAACGCGCAGTCGACGCCCGTAAAACGCTCGCCATGTAAACACTATACGGGCGGTCGACGCGCGACGGGCGACTTATAAAACAGTTTACTACATAAAAATATGAGTTAATAGACATTATTATAACTAGTTTTAACGCAACGCAAGGGTATGTGTGCATTATTAAGTTGAAAACAATCACTTGAGTGTTAATCGAGGTACGAATATAGATTTAAAACCACCGATTTAAAAGGTTCAATCTCAAAAGATCCATTGGCCAGATCCATAATGGATCTAGTGACAATTTTTTTTCTCATTTGATCCTGATTTCAAAATGTGGATCTACTGAGATTTTTTTTTTCAAAAGATCCATAGGCCAGATCCATGATGGATCTAATGATATATGTATATCTCATTAGATAGACATATTTTTCATGGCCTTTAAAGCATACTGTCACAGATTTCCTTGCCACTCCGTTAAATTGTTGTACTGTTAAATGCAATTCTTACTGATGCGCCATTCCTTGCCTTTCTCAAATCAGCAATATTTAGAAAATGCTAAAATAATTATGAAGTTTCATAAGATTATACATACAGCTATTAATTAGGAATAACAAAAGGAAGCATAGAAGAATAAATATGGTCGCCATAGATAGAAGGGACTTTTGCTTTACTAGGGTCGCCCTGCAGGTACCCCGAGAGGAATAATCGAGACGTCCGATTAATAATAAAATAATAATAATAATAACTTCACACATCTCACACACGGCCGTCTGATCCCAAACTAGGCAGAGCCTAGCCTAGCAGATGTACTATGGTAGCCAGACTGCTGATAAACATACTTATATATTTCTAAGTACATACATATTATAGATAAATTACACCCAGACACAGAAAAAATGATCATGCTCATCACACAATTATTTGTCCTGGGTGGGAATCGAACCCACGACCTCTGGCTCAACAGTCAGGGTCACTAACTACTAGACCAACAGGCCAGTCAAAATTATAACTATAAAAAAAATCTCAGTAGATCCACAATGGGGTTTAAAATGTTGCCATTTTAAACCCCAAATAAAACGTTTTAAACGGTTGAAAATTCGCCCACAAAAATAAAAGAACTGTGTTTTACACTTCATTGTGGGCAATTTTTGGTCACCTGGCGTCATGTTTCTATTTAGTTAGGTTATAGAAAATGAATAGAAAGTACCTACCTACATTACCTACTACACGAAAATTTAAGTATGTAGGTATACTGCTAAGACTCAGAGGGTGAGCCGTACCAGGAAAGAAGGATCTATTCTAGGTAAGAGGAAAGGTTTTTACTGAAACCTTTAAAATATTAAATTCACATTAATGACTGATCACAATAACAATATACAATAATCAATATATCTTGCGGTTCCGTGCATCAACACGGGACGTCAGTATTCCAAGGCTCTTCAGACGAGAGTCTTCTGTTTCATGGTTCCATTCTCTGAACTATTTCAAACGCGAATTACTTCGAATCTTGAGCACGAGGTTGCCAGTAAGACTTCGCGCGCCAAAGAGGTTTAATCATCAATCCACGAAGGTTGCAAGAGGGCGCGCGCAGTCCAGTACAACAATACCTACCTATACATAATCATTATAGTATATTATATTACACACACTAGATTAGAAGGCGAGCTGGCACTGATGCCAACTTGGGGGTTTTCTCCCTAAATTTAGGGAGAAAAAAGCTATACAGGGGGATTTCAGGATCCAAAATTTATAATCCTTCAACATAGAATCACCAGCGCCATCGAATTACGAACAAAACCTTCTTCAATAAAACTCAGAAGAATATTTTATTTAGCTAGATCATTTCAAATGCAAGTTACCTGTAAATTCGGTACTGAAAAAAGAAATACATATGTCGTTTAAGTTTTTTTATAGTTTTCCCGAGTTACATTTTTTAGGGAGTTTTCTAGTACCTAATTGTGACATTTTTAGGGGTTTTTGACTTTAGTTTAGGGGTAAATAGTTTTTGGAGTTGGCAACACTGCGAGCTGGCAATGCTTCGTCGAGTCACGAGTGACGACGTCAACGATAGTGCGAGAATGTGAGTTTAGTTTTAAACTGAATTAAATTGATTATTTATATTGTTTGAAAACAATAAAGAAAATGTTTATTTACCAACACAGAGTTTTTAACTTATCAACTTATTCCACGCGACAAAACTTTCATCCCCATCACGTGGATAATTGGCAATCCACCACTGTGCGGTTCTCCAGAAATTTTTTGCCTCGCACAACCAATCTCTGGAACAAATTGTCGCCTGCGGTATTTTCGGACCGATACGACCTTCAAACCTTCAAGAAAAGAGCGAGTAAACGCCAATTACGCTATAATTATATCATATTTTTTAATTCACACATTTATAGGATAAAGTTATACTACATAAGCATTAAACATTCATTTACACATTTCCGAACGCACAACACGCCCATTCCCCTACCTATCCTACAACGCCACTCTCTCGCAAAAAAACCATCGACGCGCACGCATTGGAGTTCACGCTAATCGCTCCTAAAATAATAACTAAATCGCTTTAAATCCATTTAAAACCACACGCGAGTGTTCCCTGTCAACAATAAAAACGTCTTGGTGGTGATACAACTCAAGAACCGGCGAAGAAAAGAATTTGAGAAGATATTCAAGCCACGTGTGTCAGCTTGCATTTCCGGCCCGATTCTTCCTCTCCTATCAGCGAACTTACCCAGTCACCCCCAGAGCGTACTCCTATCTCAAAGGCTGGCAACGCACTTGTGACTCTTGAGTTGCGGGTGTCCATGGGCGACGGTAGTACTTACCCGGTGACCCGCCTGCTCGTTTACCCCCTATAATATAAAAAAAAATTCATAGAGTTTTTATAACTTAGGTAGATAATGCCTACTCTTGGTCGGACGAACCCACTAGAACTAAACCCCGCTAGGTATATCAATATCTGCGAGACTACCTGCTTTGTGGACAGGTGGTCAAGTCTGTCGGGGGTCCAGGGAGTTCCTTCCTAGGTTATACCTGAGCCCCCGGCCATAGACACCCGTGACGGAACACCGTGTGGTTTTAGTCGGTTCGATTCCGACATAACCACCTCGCTGAATGGTGAGGTGGTACCCGAGGGGGTTTCCACACGTTAAAAAAAAAAAAAAAAAGAAGGTATATCAATATCAGTATATCACACATAAAAAAAATCGTCACATAGTTTAAAGGTACTCCGTCATATTCCTACCTCAGTAAAATCAAGAAAATGTAGTTATAATTAAGAAAAACGTAGTTATCAACACCACCGTTTTAAATCGAAGAAAATGTTTTTTTTTTCGATTTAAACGGATTGGGTTAATTGGTTTTCAACTGGCCTTACATCTGTAGGACGAACAACGTATCAGTATTTGCTATTTAGTGATTTTGATAGTTTAAAGCAGTAGTGGTGAGATTGTTTTTAACAAAAGTGTTACTGCTATTAAAAAAAACTCTTTTAGCATGAAAAACTTAACTTACTTTAATTTTTTTAAGTGAAAACTTCTTTAGCGGCGTTGTGCACTTTTTGGAATGGGTGAAAAATGTTAAACTCGCGTCAGGACACTTGACTCTGATCGAAAATGTATCCGAGTTTCTTATATTTAAAAAAATATTTTTACGCCATCTGTGGATTCTGCGCGATACTACTGTAGTTTGATATATACTAATTATCCTTATATTAGTGAAGGCAAATTTCACAGATGGCGCAATTTTAATTTCGACATTTCACAATATTTACTATAAGTATTTATTTTGGTACAATTTATTCAATCCATTAAATGTATGTATATGAACTTCGTTCCAACCGGGTGTCCGAAGGATACCTCACGCTTTTTGAGGACGCCTCGCTTTTGCTATGGGGAAAATGCATTGAACTCGTTACCATCACGCTAATGATACATATATATATATATATATATGTATTACATAGTATGGATCCACTAGAGGGCGCTAATCTAAACATTGAGTTTTGTTTCCTTATTAACTAAACTTTAAAAAATGTCTATAAGTATTTCTAATTTTTTAACTTTTTCACTAAAGAGTATAATAGCGCGATTAAAATGAATCGGAAGAACATGTGACCAGTCAATCTTCAATGAACTTAGTTCTAGGTTAACGCAGTACTTACACGAAATAAATGGTCTCTCAGATCGACAATACTCATACCGCGAGGGTCGATCAACCACGTCCCTGACTCGCGAACTTATATATCGTATGATGGTCGCTCGTGAGAACAGGTGCCAAGTAGCATTGATATCGTGTGACTTATCCAAAGTATTTGATGTTGCCGACCGGGATGTTCTTGCATTAAAATTGCAGCATTAGGGCGTAGTAGAAGCTTCACATGCATTGATGTATGATTTGATGCATGGGAGATGCCAAAGTGTTGTTGCTTGTGGTGGCACTGTGATATCAAAGACGGGAGTGGCACAGGGATCTTCCGTTTCAAATATATTATTGTCTCTCCTGCTGAACGACTTGCCAAAATGTATACCGGACGCTGAAATATACATGTAAGCTGATGACGTAGCTGCAGTAGTTACAACAAATCCGGTGCAACAGTTAGAGCAAAAATTAAATAAAGTCGCATCTCAACTGCTCTGCTGGTTTAAAGGGACTTAGAGAAGACGCACTTCATGCATTTCGTTCCGTCGGGTCGGGCATCAACGCAACTTACATTGTACCGACAATGTAAGTGTACAGACATGGAATGAATGTCTCCCAGGTCGATTCAGTAACCTTTCTCGGGTTTGAAATCGATTCTGGATTAAAATAGGAAAACCACATAAATAAAATATGTGGCAAGTTAGGCAGTGCCTGTTTCCCGCTTGGCCGTATCGATGAGCAAGGTGCGAGCATGCTATTTCGCCACAGTTCAGTCATCCAGTATTGTGCGTCTCATCTGCAACTCAAGAGTCACAAGTGCGTTGCCGCCCTTTAAGGTGGGAGTAGAAGAGGGGGAGTTGGGGAAGAATGGGAAGAGGGGAGAGGGGGGGGGGAGGGGAAGGACGGAAATAGGGTAGAATGAAGGGTTAGGGCCTCCGGTAACCTCACTCATGCGGCGAAATGTAATGCAAGCATTGCTTCACTGCTGGATTTCTGTGAAGCCGTGGTATCGAGCGGAGTCGAGCCGGCCCATACGCACCGAAGCATGGGTCTCCCACGTAAATATCTATTAGTTATAGATAAATTACTCCCGATACAGAACAAATGATCGTGCTCATCACACAATTATTTTGTCCTGGATGGGAATTGAACCCATGACTTCTGGCTCAGTAATTAGGGTCACTAACCACTAGACCAACAGGCCTATCAAATAAAGAAACATATTTTATTTTTAGCCCAGGAAACATTGATTCCTGGACATTTGGGGGGAGTTTACTCTTGCTTGAGTTGAATCAATATCTAATTCAAAGTACATCCTTGTGGCATTCCTCGAATTGGTTAAAAATTTAATTTTTATTTTTTAACCAAATGTTAAAATGGTTAAAACTGATGTATGTTATTGTTTGTACCATAAGTTACCTATTACTATACAGTACTAGCTACCCAGACCTACCCAGCATACTTCGTTCTGTCAAAAGCTATTGATTGACGTCAAATGTTTGACAGCTGGGGACATGTGTTTTGATTACTATTTACTCTGTGGTTGGCATAGAAAAAAAATTGTTGTTTATACTATTTTCTTCGCAATTTTTACGTTTTTTCTCTCCATAAGAACCTTCCCTGTGCCTTAACGAAAATATGAAGAAAAATAATTTGCCGAATCGGTACATTTGGTGATTCATTTTTATATATACTAGAGATCCCGTGGTGGTCGAATTTCGACCATGGTTTATTTCATTGGCCAATATTACTTGACCTGTCATTGTATAGACTTTTGTACCATGACAGGTCAAAATATATACTGGACACTCATAGCTGTATGTACAGGTTTTTGCATTTTTTTTTACTTTGTAGCAAATATTGTTAAAAAATTTTAGCATTCGTCACTTCTTCTCTGTATAAACTATAAGTGTGCGAAATTTCATACTCCTCCGTCCGCCCAATTTTCGTAAAAAGGGATCCAAAGTTTTCGCTTCACGAATTAATATATAGATAGATAGTCCATCAAACGTTGTCTGTAAGAGATCGCAGACTGCGATAAGACCGCCCATTGTACTGCTAATTAATATTGTATTTTTCATATGTATCCTATTTTTGGTATGCAATAAAATGTACTCTATCTATCTATTCATCTAAACCTGACCAATTAACCATTTCATAAAACCATGGAACTAGAAATCACGAAGAAAAACAAATGTATGACAATATCGATGGTGTTGTGACACGGTGTGATTTTAATCAATAACCTTGAGATAAGAGAAGAAAAACAAAATTTATTGAAGCTGAAAAACCTTTGGTCAATAATGTTTTGTTGAGAAATGTACTTATTTCTTTTATATTTGGTTGGTGAGTATTTTGTTGTGTTGTTTAAAACTTTCTTTGGGATACTTTATCTGTACTAATTATCTCACTCAGTCTATAAACATTGTAGATTAATTATACTAAAGCTGAAGTGCTTGTGGTTTGGTTGAACGCTCTAATGTCAGGTACTAAGGGGTTGCGGAAGAATTCAATAGCGATTCTCGCTCCCCTGGTCATAGGCAAGTAGTGTTACACCGGGTGGTTTTTAGTCGGTAAGAGTCCGACAGACCCCTTCGCCTCCCCAAGGCGGAGGACATCCATGTAGGATCTTCCACCTCGTCGATAAAAAACAAAAAAAAAAGGTACTAGCAGTTGGATTACAATTTTCTGGTGCATTTGATAGTAGTAGTCCTGTCCTAGTGGCCTCTCCCGTCACAGGAAATACAAGACATTTGGGTAAGCGACCCCAGCCTTTGCAAGTTGCTGCAGTCTCAGTCCCGTTTATTCCTCACCCTAGGTACGCCTCCTTACCCATTTTTCCTTATACAAATGTACCTTTTTCCTTCTTTCCCGTCTTAAAACGACTATATTGCCCAAGAGGGTTGGCGTCAGGCAGGTGACCGGCCAAAAGAAACCAGCCAAGACCCACAACAATGTCACATATTGCGCTGACTCCAAGTAAAATTGGGGAAAGGTCAGGAAGATGATCATGATTTGATAGCTGCTGAATAATAGCCTGACTTACAACATAGAAAGAAGAAAATTTAATAATGAAATATTAGAGTGTATTTAGTAACGTAATCTTTATAATATATTTCTTCTGTGCGTGTGTATGTTACTGAACTCCTTCTAAACGGATGGAAAGATTTTAATAAAAAAAATTGTGGGTGTCTTCAGGAGGATTCGAAAATGGTTTAGATTTACAATTAGACCCGATAGATGGCGATGCGATAGGGTTACAGGAAGAATATTTTTTACGTTCTGGGAGGACAACGCTTACCATAAAGCTTTTGACATACATAACTGTCAGTCGTTTGACAGTTGGTGCGATTGACAGAATGCGTGCTGCAAATATTACTTAAAACAGATGCATCGGTCGGAACTATGTTTATGGAATTTTTTTTTTTTATTAATTATACCAATTCGAATTCAATGTTCATAGTTAAGACAAGACAACGTCTGTCGGGTCAGCTAGTTACTTATAAACTATTAGCTTATACTGACATTTATTCATATATTCCACTGACTTTTTAGCTTGTTCTTTCGTTTGTAAATAATGTGACTTGTTTTTAATTATTTTCGTACCATTGTTAGGGTAGAAGTTAAGGTCTTCTTATTTTTAAAATGCCATCAAAATGGAGCTACACTCTTGAAAAATAAATATTATCATGTAATATCACGCTATGACCTTTAGAAACGGAGCACTGACCATAAACTGCAGAAAACGACTAGTAATCTATAATCCTATTATCCCATTAATGTTATAAATGTGAAAGTTTGGATGGATGGATGTTTGTTACTCTTTCACGCAAAAACCACTAAACCGATTGCAATTAAAGTTGGTATGTAGATAGCTGGAGACCTGGAGTAACATATAAACTACTTTTTATCCCGATATTCCCACGGGATCGGAACTTACGCGGGTGAAACCGCGGGGCGCTGCTAGTTAAAATTATAAATGTGAAAGTTTGGATGGATGGATGTTTGTTACTCTTTCACGCAAAAACCACTGAACCGATTGCGATGAAACTTGGTATGTAGATAGCTGGAGACCTGAATTGACATATAGGCTACTTTTAATCCCGATATTCTTACGGGATCGGGACTTATGCTGGCGGGAAACCGCGGGGTGCAGCTTGTAAAAAAGAATGAAATCTATTCCGAGCCCGTCAGCACAGCTCTTCTTCGTACGAATATAATATAGTTGAACAGTGTTTTTTTTGGAACCAGAAGTTGAATTTGAAAAAATTGCGTAATTTTTGAGGAATTTTCTGTTTAAAATCACGTGATATGATGTATATCATGACCATAGCCGTGACTGAAACTGCGGATGACAGCTAGTCATAGAACACAGTTTAATAGATTCAGTAAATTTCATTGTGTATTGTATCGTATGTATTTTATTGTATGTATTTTAATATACGTATGTATGTATGTATTGTATTTTATTGTGGACGTACATGAATAAACGAGATCACGTTATTAGTATTACACACAGGTTGTGACCACGACCTGTGTTTGATTCGTAACATATTAGAGTACTGTACTGTAGTCTGCAGACCCCATTATGCAGTCCATTGCTTGCGCCTTGAACGTACCCAAAAACGCTTTCTGTGGCAAAATCAAAATCAAAACTATTTATTTCAAGTAAACCCATTGTAGATATTTTTTAATTGTCAGGAGTAGTCAGTCAGTATAAGTCGGTCGTGAAGCTAGTTGCCTGTTCCAATACGTAGATCCTGTAAAGAAGAACAGGCAAGAAACTCCAAGGACACTCTTTTCCAACATGTTTTTTTTTTACAAAGTTATTTGTTACATTGCTCACATTGCATCTTGCTTTCTCAAATGGGATATCAAAAACAAAGTGCTCCTACGATAGTAGACTAATACACTTCAGCGTGATTTCGCTTGCAAAACGTAGAAACCTAAGTGACGCATTGTTTGCCTATAAAATTCTTAAAAAGAAAATTGGAAGTCCCTAGTTGTTGGCCCTTTTTAACCGATAAAAAAAAGAAGGTTCTCAATTCGACCGTATATGTATTTTTTTTATGTATGTTCAGCCCTCTCTCCGTTATTTATGAACCGATTTTGATTATTCTTTTTTTATTAGATAGGGTATATCTCAAGGGTGGTCCCATGTCAAGGAAGTCAGGATCTGATACTGGGATCCTGATAAAAATGAGAGAAACCCTTGAAACTTGTAGGAACTAATAGTGTTTCTGTTTACTTTTCATTACTTTATCAGGTATTTGCGTTCAGAAATCATCACATCATGTAGCTGAGCTGATGATGAAAAAAAATCATCAAATTAAAATCTTTTTAACAAAAAATTAAACGTTAAATTAAATCTTTTTTTTAATTTTTTGTTAACCCTGCAGTGGTCGCGCATGCAAAAGTTACGTAAGTAGTTGCGTGGATTACATATGTAATCCATTTAAAAATACGAATAAAACTTGAATTTATTAATCAATTTGGTTTATTATGCTTATAAACGAATTAACATACAGTATTCCTAATTATTTAAATGAACACAACATTAAAAATTCACTATAAGTCCTTATAAAAAATTAATAAAAAAACCTCTGCTTATTTGCATATAAAAAATGGCTCTGTTGTTTCAAATTGAGATCAAACACAAAATTTAAATGAAATAATAACGCTAATAATTTGTTTCTAAACAAGAAGAACATACATATTTGGAATGGTCCGGGCAAACGAATTTGTGACAAGAACTACATGATCGGCGAGTGCTTTTATTCCGTGACCCGCCGCAGTCATGACAGCGACCTATCGACCTACTATTTGATGATTTTGAGGTAGAAGGTTGGGCTTCGACTTCAGAAATGTTCAGGAAGTCTTTTATTCTGAAAGCTAGATTTCATGGTATTGATTTCTGCTGTATCCTCAGGTGAGCCAACAGTTCATCCATGTCAATGAGAGTGAAATGAGAAACTAGTAGCCAGTAATTTTTTTTAAATTTTTATTCGCTGTATACACGTATAGCATGTTATGCCTGCGAGTCAGTACTGTCTATACCAACAAAATATTGGTCATCGACTGATATAGAATTATTTTCAGGCGTTGGAAAATAATTTGACATTTGAGATGTCTGCCTCCTGCTTAGATTTAGACTCGTGGTTCTGCACCTCAACAAAGTATTCTTTATCATCCGAGCTGTAACCACCTTCAGAAACTTCCCTGTCCTCATCATCTTCATTAAGCCAAGCTATGATTTGATCAGCACGACTTTGTTCCATGGTGATTCTAAAATAAACTATATTTATATAAAATATGCATTAAGCCAGTACTTTATGAGCTTAAATTTATTTATATTGTGATCTACAATTTAAAAAAAATAGGTACATGAACAAATGCATTTTAAAATAACGATAAAATGTTAAAAAACAAAAATAATGACTTGACAAAAATACTTACGTAATAAGTCGCGCCGATTACAATAGTAATTCAAAAGCTTTACGGAACTGCTGTCAGAAAACCACAAACGATCGGTGCATACGCTGCATTGAGCGCATGCATCAACTATCTAATATAAAGTGCACGGAACGGCAAATAATACCTATGCGTAGTTTTTCTGAAAAACTTAGTTTTGCAACGGTGGATTACTATTGTAATCCGCGCGACGGCTCCAGGGTTAAAAAGATTTTTTTTAATTTCGTGTACCTGCAAGGCTTCCATGTATCTCTATCACACCATTTTGTCCGCCCCTTAGAAGAACAGTTCTTATATGCAAGAATGTCTAAGATAATAAATAGTTTCAGCGACGTTGTAGACATAAACTCTGGATCAATTTCCAAAATAAAGGCACGCATTCGTTTACCAATATGGTGGCACAAAAAATTTAATTTAATGTTAACTGCGTGTAATTGAAGGTCGCAGTTGAAGTTTATAATTGTTCTTAATATATATATATTAACATAAGCGGTGTTTACCTATAAGTAATTGGTACATTGTTAATTGATTTTTCTGTAGCATGTGTACATGCATTTTTCATGCGTGAGTCACTAAAGGGACTAGTTGAAAACCAGCGTCAAGTATCATTGCCTGACATATGCTGAACTAGGTCCTATTTTGATCATGCCATGAGACACCTCTTAATTTGTATTTTTTTCTTTTTGTTTTTTATTGTGTAATGTGTTATGTAATCTTTTGTTATTCTATTTTTTTAAGTGTCGTATTTTAGTTGCATGTACTTTGTTGATGTCTCTGTGTGTGTCAAAATAAATAATATTTCTTTCTTTCTTTCTTACATTACAAATCTCGATGTAAACAATTGTTGGTAAACCTTAATAAAAAAAAAATAATAACAGTCATCACGTAGACTATACATTAGACACCGTATAGCCATCATACAAAGACTATACTAACTTTTAAACTTTCGCGTTCCATGATATAATTATGTATTTATACGGGAATTAACGCGATCACGAAAAGGTATAACATACCTCTGAATTGCCTGGCGTTTCGACCTGCACTGGCGAAACGCCAGGCAATTCAGAGGTATGTAATACATTTTCGTGATCGCGTTAATTCCCGTATAAATACATAATTATACATAGAATATACATTAAATCTTACGTTACGGACGTTTTTTGCCGGTTAGGGTACCCCTCCGCAACGCCCCATAAGGAACTTCGTTCCAAAAAAACATGGTCGAAACGTCAGGCAATTCATTCAATCTATTACTTATTACGTGATGGCGTTAATTCCCGTATATAAATCATAAACCATGGAACGCGAAAGTTATTTTTATATAACTTGTTTACAATCAACGTAGATAAGTCTTTAAATATTGTCTACCAGCAGCGTCCCGCGGTTTCACCCGCGTAAGTCCCGATCCCGTGGGAATATCGGGATAAAAAGTAGCCTATGTATTAATCCAGGTTTCCAGCTATCTACATACCAAGTTTCATCGCAATCGGCTCAATGGTTTTTGCGTGAAAGAGTAACAAACAAACATCCATCCATCCATCCAAACTTTCAAATTTATAATATTAGTGGGATTTGTTTTTGATTGAGTGTACTATTGTATAAATAAAAATTAAATGCGTTCGCAAGGGTTGCTCGTGGCTAAGTGGTAACCGAGTAAGTTAGCACATTGCAAGGTTAAGTAATACTAGCCAGGTCAGTCTTAGAATGGGTGATCATTCTTAACACATTGATCCTCCGTGCCTCCGAGAGCACGTTAAGCCGTCGGTAGCGGTTGCCATACGAACATTTGTGGCATCCGTTACGCGCAGTTGAAGCCCTAAAACAAAGTTCGACAACCTGGTTTATCTACAGAATTTCGATATCACCTAGCACCTGGGCTGTGGAGGTCTGACGACAGTCGGTTCACGTAAAATATCAAAGTTCTACCGTTCCGTAGTTAGAGTGAAAGCCGAAAAAATAAGGCGCGGGCAGCTTTTGGGAACAGTCGCGGAAGTTGACGATGATTTTTTGGAGTTTACTCCTTAAAGAAAGACGCATGTAATATGTGTATTTAACTGTATGTTATATATATGTATATGGAATATATACTATACAGCGTCTAGAAATGACGTATATATATATATATATTATTTAGAAGAGAGAGAGAGAGAGAGAGAGAGAGAGAGAGCCTCCAGGAAATTGTAAACTCCAGTCGTGCGTCGGAGCTGACACACACCTTTTTTTATTTTGGAATTTCTACTAACTGTAAAAAATTTTAAGTTGGTTTCTATGGGATTTTTTAAGAACAAAATGAAAAGTTCCAAAATAAATGCCCTTTCAGTTATCCAAGTATCTATATATTAATGCGTGAAGCGAAAACTTTGGATCCCTTTTTACGAAAATTGGGCGGACGGAGGAGTATGAAATTTATAGTTTAGACAGAGAAGTGACGAATGCTAAAATTTTTGAACAATATTTGCTACAAAGTTAAAGTAAATGCAAAAACGGGTACATACAGCTATGAGTGTCCAGTATATATTTTGATCTGTCATGGCACAAAAGTCTATACAATGACAGGTTAAGTAATATTGGCCAATGAAATAAACCATGGTCGAAATTCGACCACCACGCGATCTCTAGTTAGTATAATTGGGCAAGAACACAATATGCAGATTCTGTCAAGAGGCAGAGGAAACTGCAATGCATATTCTATGCTCTTGGGGCCCACTAATGTGGCACCGAAGTATTAACCTAGGGTTGCACATCATGCAACCGCAGGAAATACAAACAATCACTGCTGCAAGGACCTGGAGGTTTCTCGAAGCCGTAAGTCTGAGCAGTGAGCTGTAAAGTAAAAAGTGCGCTGCAAAAGACTAGAAATGGTCGAGGTGGCACTAAGCACTTAAACAATAATAATAAAAATATCTAAGTAACTGTTCCATTGTAAGATACACTGTATAATTCTAATTACAGACTTCATATTTTTCAGTGTATTGTGTCATTGGGGTCGATCTTTGGGATCCATCAAGGTTTGATGCCAATGACGGAGCTGCAAAAACTGCCAAGTTAATTAATTTTGTTAATAAAGCTGATTATTTTAAAGTGATATACATGTCAGGGTCAACACATGATGATGTAACGGAAGGTAAGAATTCAAGTAAAAAAGGTAGAATAAAACAGAAGCTAAATAAAAGCCACTCTTTCAGAAAAATCTGCAGTCAAAACACACATCCACACTCACGCACACACACACACACAAATAATTTTGTTAATAAAAATGAGGTAGTGTATGTGTGTGTGTGTGTGTGTGCGCGTGTGTGCGTGTGTGTGTGTGTGTGTGTGTGTGTGTGTATGTGCGCGTGGGCGTGTGTGTGTGTGTGTGTATGTGTGTGTTTGTTTGTGTGTGTGTGTGTGTTTGACTACAGCTTTAATAACTATAAATTTAAAACACCCCCGACTCGAAAATCCCTTCAACGATTACAAAATGCCTTACATCATTTTGGAAAAGAGCTGATACTCTTACACTGCAGGACCGATATTAACCAAACATATCCAAGAACCACCGCAAGGAAACTGGCACTTATAACACCCCGTCGTTTTTGGGTTAAAAAAAATGGTAGGGTAGGACCGTTTGACTATTACCGCTTTAATACCATGTAATGGCCAATTTAAATTTCCTACTAGGCCAGGACAGATATCTTAAAAACAATTTTATTTCCAACACAGATGAAGATGATACGGCTATATTTGAGTCTATGAAACTGCTTCAAAAGACATATGACACCTACAGAAAATTGAATGACTTTAAAGATGAAGCGAACATACAATATATAAGTAATCCTGAAGTTTTAGAAGAATACAAAAATCTGCCCAAAGTACGTTCTGAATCCCACGATATATTTAATGACCAAGTTAGTATTGAAAGTAAGTATTTTAACTGTAATAATTAACTTTAATTTAAAAAATTATGTCATTCCACAAAAGTTTTTGACCATTTATTTACTTATTCGGCTGATCGTTTATGGAATGCGTTACGAAGAACAATACGGCTTACTGCAACCTTTCCGACCATGTCTATTCCAAAACTAAGATCAGAAATCTATACTGAATATACACTAAGTCCACCATCTGCAATTTTTTTTTAAGTAATACCTTCGTTGTAATTTTTATCCAAAGGTTGAAATCGCTTTAACTAATAAGACCCATTGTACTTACATTTGTAAATTTTAGTTTCTTTCAAACTGAAAGTAATTAGTTTTGTACAATAAAGAAAAAACTTATAAATAACTCTCAGTGTCTTTGGTCTCTCACTCCTTTTGTAGGCCATAATCATGGAACTACAATAATTTCTCAGGCCGATGTGAAAAAATCAATGTTGGATCAACAAAGGTTTAAACAATATGAATGTGACAATGTTTGACTTAAAATTTCAGAATCGCCTTTGGAAAAACCAGACCGAGACAATAAAAATTCATCTCAACAGATGAAAATTTTTAGGAAATACAATAAGAGGTAAGTAAACATAGTATTATCTTTTGTAACGTGTTTCAGTTAGTTACCAATAGTATCATAAAACGGTTGAAAAATTTGTTTTTGGTTGACGGCGTTAATCACTGAAACTACCAGACAGATTTGAAAAAAATCTATAGGAAATAAAACTATATGCCTATAATAATATAGATGAATCTACGGAGAACGGCCAGTGGATGATAATTAATTGATAATTTGTACTAACATTTCATTACAATCTACAAAACGTCTTCATAAATTATTTATAAGACGTATGTCTTACCTGTACGATTATTTCATTGCCATACATTTTTATTCGAACATGTTTTTTTACTGAATATCATGAAATAAATAGTGTTAGTCGAAATAGACTTTACTTGATTGAATTTACGTTTATATTGAGCACTAAGACTTGACAAAGAAACTGATATCCTAAACTTAATAAATCTATAATATAAAAATGAATCGTTAAATGTGTTGCTAAGCGCAAATCTAGAGAACAGCTAAACCGATTTTGCTAATTCTTTTTTTAGAATATTCCTTGAAGTACGAGGATGATTCACGAAGAAAAAATTGAAAAAAAATTGTCTGAAGTAGTCTAAAAACAACACTTTTCCATACTCCCATACACACCACGGGGTAAATTAAAAGGCTCACGATCAGATGGTCTAAGTAGCAAAACATCCAACAGCGCGAAACGTCTAATAAGCAGTAAGCCTAATTAGCAAAATGTCCATGTAGCCAAACGTCCAACTCTCAGATGGTAACACATGTCCCCAGCTGTCAAACATTTGACGTCAATCAAAATAAAACAAAGGCGCGTTATTACTAAAGTCTAGCATTGTACGAAACAGAAAACTTATTTTTGTAAGTAATCGTTGTTTATTTTTGAAACATTAAATCAAGTGATCTCTCTGAAATACGTTTAATTTTTATTTTTTCTATTGGACTGCGACAGGCCAATAATTTTTGACAGAACGAAGTCTGCCAGGGCAGCTTGTTTAATATGAAATTTTTAAGATAGCATGCCTTCTCAATTAAAATATTACGAACATGATGAAGTCAACGTACAAAAATGTATCCAAGATATACAGTATACTAATTTATTTTGCAGAAAAGAAATTAATTTAGAAATAGAAATAAGTGATTCAGATAGCAGTAAATCTGACGATAGTGATGCTGCTGAGGAGATCGAAGCTAGCAACATCCAGAACAAGAGAGAAGAAAAACAAGATGAGGACCATCGTAAGATAATTATTATATTTAAAAATACCAACAGTACTTTATTATTATACAACTTACAGAAGCCTAGTGTCTTCAAAAGAGAATTTTTGCTTATTTTGTTTCCAAAAATATTTGGATTGATATCATGTCTAACCAAATGTTTGAATTTATTTTTATCCACGTCTTGACTATCATTTTGATCTCATAACAAAGTTAACGATATTATGTTGTTGTTTGTCATGGTACATTGAGGCATAACTACAATTTTCTTTAAAGATGGCTAGTAACAAGGGTCACGAATTACTAGTATGCTTGTAAATCCCTGTAGCTAAGCTAAGTGCTTCTGTTAGCAGTGGATTGGCAGTGGATTGGCAACCTGATCGTAAGTCCAACGCTATCACGATACCGCTTCAATATTATCCCACTAATATTATAAATGTGAAAGTTTGGATAGATGGATGTATGGATCGATGTTTGTTACTCTTTCACGCAAAAAACCACTGAACCGATTGCGATTAAACTTGGTATGTAGATAGCTGAAGACCTGGATTAACGTATAGGGTACTTTTTATTCCGATATTCTTACGGGATCGGGACTTACGCAGATGAAACCGCGGAGCGCTGCTAGTTAATAATATTCGTAATGAGTTGCTGAATGTGTGTGTGTCGTTGGTCCCTTTTCTTTACTTGGCGCAAATACATGCAATTGCAGTTTTTGTCTATTCATACCTTATTATTGATCTTTATGTTCAAGATCTCGTAATTTTTCTTTGCTTCGGCACGTATGGGCCGGCCCGACCGGAGTGATACCATGGCCTAACAGAAAAATGGCAGTGAAGCAATAATTCCATTGCTTTACCGAGTGAGTAAAGTTACCGTAGTTCCTAACCCTTCCCTCTCCCCCTCTCTCCTCCTCTCCCCCTCTTCCCCCCTTCCCCTATTCCCACCTTAAAGGCCGGTAACGCACTTGTGACTGTTGAGTTGCAGGTGCCCATGGGCGGCGGTTGTCACTTACCATCAGGTGACCCGTCTGCTCGTTTACCCCTATAAAATAAAAAAAATAAAAAATGTACTCATAAAGATTAATGTTTTATCGAAGGTGACCAATTTTTTTTAATATCAGTTTCAATCTTCTTCTAAATAAAAATAAAAAATTGTAAATTGATTTGGGTTGTTAGTATTATTAGTTATGTTATTGTTGTATAGGTTTGGAGTAATACTTCAGTAAATGAGTTGACAGTGAGTGACTCTAATAGTATGTTTGTATATTTGTTTATGTATGTGTATAAGTATCTCAGAAAATCACCAAGTAGACATAAAACCAGTTCCTAGTATTTATAAGTTGTAATTGTACTTATTTGTGTTGTAGTTGAAACTGGATCAGATTCAAAAGAAACAACAGATATTACAATGAAATCCATGCAGAAGTTAAATGAAACGAAACCTAATATAGAACCGATCAGCCAGGAGAAAGGTAGGAACCCTAAAACTGATAGGGATTCAAATGTTTTAAGCAAAGTTCATTTACCTAAAGAATTGCGCAATAAAAATGAAACTACGACTATTAACAATTCTACGGAAACCTGGAATTCTGAAAATAAACCAGATATCATCAAGAAACGATTTAAAATTGCTTCAAAAACAAATGCAAAAGATATCAAGAATATTTCGTCAAGTGAGCAGGAAAGTAAGCAAAACCAAAATAAACTATGGATAGAGCAAATTAGTGGAGAGGAAAATAACAGTAAAGGTGATAGACACAAGTCAACAATGAAAAATACTTCTGTGAGTAAAAAATATTTAAAAGACTCCACTATCCCAACAGAAAGCTTTGAATCGGAGGAAACAGAAAGCAATGTGGACAAAACAGTTCAAAACGAACGTGTTAATAGACCCAGCAATGATAGGAAAAGTAAACTAAATAAAAGACAAAACAATCACAGACTTGATAACTCAGAAACAAAGGATGAGAAGTACTTTGGAAAGAGTGAAGAAAATGAAAACAAGAGAAAGTTTGTATCAAATAAAGACGACAGTAGAGTTTCCATGAACGAACAAGCAATAGAATGGAATGATGAAAGAAATAAAAAAAACGAACAAGCGTCTGAATTTAATTATGAAAAATTTGAAAAAAAAACTAACAAGAGAAAAAAAGATAGTGTATGGGACAAACCAGACAATAACAAAAATCTAAATATACGCGAAAATTATGACAGTGAAGAAAGACCAAAAATAAGTAAGATGAAAAAATCTGATGATTGGAATAAAAAAAATGATGATTGGGATAAAAAACTTGATAATTACGATGAAACATTTAATCACAGAAATGATAAATACGACAGCCGGAATAAAAAAGATGAAAACTGGAACAGAAAGGACGATTCCTGGAGTCATAGTGAAGAAAGAGTATTTAATAAAAAAGATGACAGCTGGAATAAAAAAGGCTATGACAATAGAAACAAAAGACATGAGGACGACGATTTAAAAAGAGGTGGTTCACCGAAAAAACATAGTGTGTCATATAGTATGGAAACAGATAAAAAAGATAATTCTGGATGGGGTAACTACGATTTGTTCAAAAGTTTACGGGACAAGAAAAATAGTAAGGAGAAAGGCAATATTGAACAGGAGACAGTAAAACCACAAATGCTAAACATAAGATCACCGAAACTTAAATCCTGGGAGAATTTTGCTCCAAAAAGAGATGATTATTACGAAAAACCAAAACAGTTTCTTCGCACCTTTGCCGGAACAGCCATACCGATGGTAGGAAAAAGACCCATATATGACTAAATAAATATATTTTATATAAGCAATAATATTGATGTGTTTAGTATGAGGTAACCTTTTTTCATTCATGAAGAAACTCACTTGGTTGTTCTACCAATCTCACTGTCGGGGTTTTGGTATAACAACGATGACGGAAATAACAACTTATGACTTTATACCTTATCTTAAATAATTTAATTTAAACGTTTGTTTTGACCGTTAAAAATCACTAATAAACTTGAAAATAGTAACAAATATAATTCTTCAAGATCTTACGATATCACACTTAATTCCAAGAGGATTGTCAAATCAATTATTTTCAACATTGGCAACCCTAGTCAATTAAAATTCTATGGTCGTTCGTGTCTATTACAAAAAGCAAGCATTGTAATTTAATAGACAAATAAAATACTCGTAAATCTAGATGCTGAATCAAGCATGAAAAGAACAAAATGTTATTTGGGGTCGGAGCACTGTTTTCTTCTGCCATTCCATTCTACCATTCAAAATTTTACAGTTTACTAGCAATATCATCTTTCATGCAATCCTTTTCATTGGTCGTCTTTTACATTTGTACCCTTTAACTTCCGTACATAAAACTCTCTCCACCACAATTCACTCATATCTCCACATCACATCAGAGAGTCTTTTGCTCCTCTTGATTTCATCTACTCAGGCTCCAAACAAACAAATATAGAAACATGATGCTAAAATTATTTGATGCAGTCAGGGAAAAAGTAATACAAAAAATCACAGTAAATAGTTGCACTTTTATTAAGAATTAATAAGTAAAAGTCTTAAGAAAGGGAGAATGGCGGGAAGGCTCTTGTTCTCAGGTAATATATTCCCATTATTCTGTAAACAAAAAGATAAATAATATTAATCATTACAAAGGGCTGTTTCTACTGCAGGTCTTGGTTTAATGTTTAAGCAAAAACTATTTGCGGTCAAATTACTTCCTAGTAATAATGTATTTTGGATGGAATTTAAATCAACACAGAACGCTTTACTTATTTTTGTAAAGTAATTGCGAAGGAAAAACCCCTCACTCATCCTCGGTTAGTAAACCCAGACGATAAGCAAATTAATTAAGTGTTTATTTGCCTAGTGCTTATTTACGGCCGAATCCCTATTAATTTAATTAATTAGAGATAAGGCAGTCATTAAAGGTACTCCATTCAATAAATAAAGTATGATCTTTTATCGATATTGCATGTGTTAGTAGTTTATTAACTATTTTTAAATGTATTAGAGTTAGAGTCAATATGATTCTCCTGTCATTGCTGCCTTAACCACATACCATCCGACGAGAATAAATTGAAATGAATCACAAGGTTTCTTGTGTATCAAAAAATTGATTCAATCAAGGCATACGAACACTTGCAAATAGCACTATCAAAATTCTGAACAATTAATCCAGAAACAGTATAGCTCAAAATTTTAGAAGAGTAGCCGAAAAGAGTAAGGTCTACCCAAAATAAAAGAGATGTTACTCCCATTGCCCACGGTTTTTAGACAAATATTCTGATGATATGATAACCGTCCATGAGGTCCTTGAGGCTCTACTCAATTACTTTTTTTCTATAAATCAAGAAACAAATATCCGAGCAGAGAATTTTTTGTGGGTAAGTTTTTGGTAGACCCCGAAAGACGAAAACTGTTAAGATCGGCAGTGTACTGAAAAATGGTCAAATTAAAAGCACCTGTAACCAGCGAGTGTGTATAAAAGGTCTGATGAATTTGGAAGAGACCCAAGCTGCATCTAAGATCGTGGTATATGGCGCTCTATGGTCTCTGCTTACCCTGGATGGAAATAGGGTGTAAGCATTTGTATGTTAAATTTTCTCGACGTTAGAAACCATCTTACCCAGTCTTAGGCTCCAAGCCTCCCATGTTCACGTTTCCCCCGAGGAAGCAAGTACCAGCCATAGCGGTGATGTAGGTAGAGCATCGGGTACTCCTGAAGCCACCCCGTCTTACAGATTCAGCTAAATAGTGGAATGACCTGATAATAAAACAAAAAAATGTAGGTATAATGAAATAATAATAATATTCTAGGATATATCTAGACTTAAATTGTTAATATGCACGGAAACTCCCAGACCAATGCAAATACACATACAAGTTTTCAGTAAGGGGGAATCGAACCCACAACCCTTAACGATGCAGTTGAATGCACTACCGGTGCGCCACATAGGTTGTCAATATCAAAACTTGTAAATATTAAAAAAAAAACAGCAATAAAAATGTTTACATGTTTACTCTGTGGGTTTTGCTGTAGATCATTCGACTGCTACACCCTAGGCCGTTGCTTGGATTGCAAATTCACTCAGTGCAAATATTTACACTTATGAATAATTCCGGATGTCTCTGTTTCTAAAATGTAAGTATTTACAAAACAAAAAAACAAAATGAAAAATTTTGAAAAATCACACGATGGTTAAAACGTAATTGAAAAAGGATAAACTAATTTAAAACCATGTAACGAAAGATAATAAACGTGAAAACCTTTTTATAATAAAGTTGATCTCTCGCAAAGTCGGTCATATGAACAATGAAGTAAGTATAGGTATCAGTGTTCAAATTTGAACAACATTTAGATCAAAAGTTATCAAAAGGGTCGTATCCTTAGCTCAACTAAGAGTTAGCGTAGAGTAATAACTACCACAGTAAGATCCTTAAATGAGATGGTTGAAAGAATCATGTAGCACAACTCTTTGCGCAGTCTCTTACCTGTGATGATCACACTCCTGGCTAATACATCCAGCCATATTAATCCCACCATTTGGATAGAAGTCCGCGTTGCCAAGATTTGCGATATATCCCAAGAGTCCAGCGTTGGTGTGAATAACTTCAGTATAAATACCATCATCGGCATCAAATTTGTAATTGTTTGTGATAAAGCCAACGAAAGCAGGATCCAGGGCTACAAAAGTAATGTAGGGGTTAAATATCATACATGCTGGGTATATGTCAGGAATAGATGTATTTTCTTCAAGTCATATTGGATCATGATGTATTTTAGTTAAACCAAATCCTGAAAACCAGGATTTATTCCAAACCAGCCGCCACCTGCAGTATTACCCTGATCTACTCCTTCCTCTGGGCTACCAAAAGCTTAAGATTTTTCCAAATTAGACTAGTATCAATGATTAACATATTCAACCAAAACAATAAACTCCCCAGGTTCATTCCATATAGATGAAATTGTCTATGTGGAAGGAATGCTCTAATGCTGTCGATAAAAAATGAAAAAAGTTACTAAATTATAAAACAATGGCCCTTGGAATGGACGGATATGGAATTACGCACCCTATTATTTAAAAACAAATTATAGGTAGTGTCAATCGGGATGATATGAGAATTCTAACGATATCCCATACATATAACTCTGTTCAGGCATTTATAAGTTAAGGCGGAATAAAGAACCTTGAAATCATTACATTCCTTTTATGGCAGTCGTTAAAATATTTCCTTTCCTACGACGAAGCTTTACGACGACTTATTGTTATCAATAGTTTAACGAATTGCGATCAAACGATTAACAGTGGTATTGATTCAAACTCACAAGTTATGTAAGGAATACTTCCTCCAAGATTTCTGCCAACTACTCCGACCAGATGCCCACCAACACCGTGACCCACGAGGTGGTATCTTGAGAAGTCCGCACCAGAGGCTGTGTTCAGCCAATTGATGAACCTGGCAATGCCAAGACCTGGAAAAGGAATTATTTTTATATTTGTGTTGTATTTTATTTTTATTTTTTTATGGTATAGGGGGCAAACGAGCAGACGGGTCACCTGATGGTAAATAATAATAATAATAATAATAATAATAATTTATTGTTTCCACTATTAAATGACTACCACCGCCCATGGGCACCTGCAACTCGAGAGTCACAAGTGCGTTGCCGCCCTTTAAGGTGGGAGTAGGAGAAGAGGGGTAGGGGGGGAAGAGTGGGAAGAGGCGGGAGAGGGGAAGAACGGGAATAAGGGAGAGGTAAGGGTTAGGGCCTCCAGTAACCTCACTCACGCGGCGAAATGCAATGCAGGCATTGCTTCACGGCCGGTTTTCTGTGAGACCGTAGTAACGAGCGGAGTCGAGCCGGCCCATACGTGCCAAAGCATGGCTCTCCCACATATGTATGAGTGAGGCACCTGACACCGATGCGATTGGTCGCTTTACGCGGACTCCAAACGGACGACCAAGTGATCCTATAAGGGTTCCTTTTTAGGAACGGAACACTAAGAACGGGCAATTATCTTCAGGAGGCAGACTCGCACTTGATCGTTTTTTTAATTCTTAGTTTTTATCGTACAAACCTGCGAAAGGCATATTGGCCACAGCAGTAGCGTAGTTGGTCATACCACCGCCAGCGTACCAATCAACGACGATAACGTTCGCATCATCTGCATCCAGGAACGCTGGAAGAAAAGGAACAATTCTAAATTTTATATACGCTTTTTTGGGTAAAGGGTTATATACATCGTCGTGACAGGACGCTAAACTAATCGGGCATCCCCAAAATACACACGTGAGTTAAACCGTAACATTTAAATATAAAATACTAGCAGCGCCCTGCGGTTTCACCCGCGTAAGTCCCGATCCCGTGGGAATATCGGGATAAAAATTACTCTATGCGTTAATCCAGGTCTCCAGCTATCTACGTACCAAGTTTCATCGCAATCGGTTCAGTGGTTTTTGCGTGAAAGAGTAACAAACATCCATTCATCCATACATCCATCCATTCATCCACCCAAACTTTCACATTTATATTATTAGTGGGATTTATAAAAAAAAGCATTATGTGTGTTCCTTATGGATAAAAAGGCCAGAGCGATTTTGACAAAATTTTCAGACAATCTTTAAATTTTTCAAGCAGGTCAAGTTTGATAGCGATCGTATCAACAGATTGTTTTAAAGTTTTTTGGTACCTATGCAAAGGTGGAGCGGGTCGCTAGTCTTTTATACATTTCCATACTATTTATGAAAGCTTTTGTTCAAGTATATACGCTGTAACGGTAGATGGGCCTGTTAGTCTAGTGGTTAGTAATCCTGACGACTGAGTGGATTCCCACACACGATCATTGTTTTATGCCTGGGTGTAATTTATCTATGATATGTATATTTTTAGTAATATATAAGTATGTTTATAAACATATTGTTACCAGAGTAAAGGCTCTGCCTAGTTTGGGATCAGACGGCCGTGTGTGAGACGTCTCAAGTTATTATTATTGTTAGTTATTATGTAAGCTGTAAAAAATATTACCAAGATAGGTTTCTTACTTATATTTGGTTATATTTTGTTATAATAACACTTCCTAACTTTGGATACAAAATAAATATTATCAATGAACAAAGTGCCAAGTTTAATATAGTTTCGTGAAACCAATAAATTATGTATATTTTATGAATGTCAGTATTTATCTTAATATTTGAAAATGAATCCCTATTTTCCTTGGTAACGCCATAGCTTGAGAACAACTTCGATTTCATTCATTTTTTTTTAAGTTTTCAATACTTTCTAGAAGGTTCTTACAGAACGAAAAATTAGGAAATTGAGCATAAAATCAAATCCCTTTTGATAAATTTGAATTTACACGCTAATTCGCGAAATTCATCTATCCTAATCCTCCTAATCGCATACAGTCGTATGTCTCCAGAACCTTCCAGAAGTTTCCAGAATATCTGCTTACCAGGTACAAGAACGTTGTTAAAGTTGGAAATGACATTGTCCAACCAGCCATGTACAAGGACGACAATCCGTTTCGAGGGGTCAAAGTTGGTGTTGGCAAGGACATCCTCGTTACCATTCACGATAACCTGACTCTGTTGAGGGTTCGATCTGAAAGGTGAAAAGTCTGAAGTTGAATTTAAGATTTTTTCAGGGAAGAAACCTTATCTGAAATTTGTTTTAAATAGAATTATTGGCAATAGTGGTCACCTAGAAGTCTAAATCACGATTTTATTGTTAGCTTCACTTGTAATTAACTAAAGAAATCCTATAAGTCAATTTTAAATTACTTCTAATTGTCGAATCGTTTTTTTTGTTATGGTTAAGGGGGCAAACGAGATGGGTCACCTGATGGTAAATGACTACCGCTGCCCATGGGCACCTGCAACTCAAGAGTCACAAGTGCGTTGCCGGCCTTTAAGGTGGGAGTAGGAGTAGGTTGGAAGAGGGGGAGAGGTGGGGAGGGAAGGGTTAGAGCCTCCGGTAACCTCATTGCTTGACTGCCGGTTTTCTGTGTTTCCGTGGTATCACTCCGGTCGAATCGGCCTGTATGTGTATATGTAGTTTGGATAACAATACCATAATTTAACAATTTGAGGATGATCTGATGATGGAGCCAGGAAGTAAATAGTAGAACTATTCAGTGACTACTAGTAAATAAACCCCTCAAGTTTGGGCTCATATGATTCATTTTTATGGATCCAACACTTCTTTTTACCATTTAATTTATCTGCCTTTATGGATATTGTATGTATGTAACAAAAATTATCTGACGTTGAAAGAGATTCATTTTTAGGTCCTTTCTTTTAGGGTATACGCGAATGACTTGCACCACACGGAGTTCCATCCCAAGTTAGTAGTAGTAGCTCTGGTGAGGTCCAGCTTTGGGGACCCCCCCCCCTCCCCTCCCTATTTAGGCGATAAATGAAAAAGCTTTAAAGCTTAAGGGATACTGGAAACGGTCTCAATTAAAATAAACTGACAAATGGAGAGACGAAATTATGACTGACTAGAGATCGCGTGGTGGTCGAATTTCGACCATGGTTTATTTCATTGGCCAATATTACTTGACCTGTAATTGTATAGACTTTTGAACCATGACAGGTCAAAATATATACTGGACCGTTATAGCTTAATGTACCCGTTTTTGCAATTTTTTAACTTTATAACAAATATTGTTTAAAAATTTTAGCTTTTTGCACTTCTTCAATATATAAACTGTAAATATTATAAAATACACGTTACTACATTCGCGAAATTTTCTTAAAAAGGGGTACAAAGAATTCTCTTCACGTATTAATATAATGTTTTAATTTTGCATGTAAAGGTTTTTTTAATTTTTTTAGTATCATCTGTATCCATGAAGGTGATCCTAAATCTAGCTTTTCATCAGGCTGTTTGAAGTCATTCTGACGTGTCTAAATAAAAAATTGAAAAAATGTAATCATCGTAAAATCACAGTTCCGTAATGCTGTATATTTAGAATGTTACAGAAAGGTGTATTAATATTTTAGGGTTGTATAATGGCCCCGTGAATGACGTAAGGCAATAAATATTTTAGGAACATATGTGATTGTTAATACAGAAATCTTATTTTGAAACTGACCGGAAAATACTCTTTGCAATTTTCCGTTCAGTTTCAGACCGAGAAGAACATAATTATTCTAAAGACAGACTAAATAAAAAAAAAAGTTTTTAAGACCAGCTATTTTTCGGCCATACATCCATATCTAACATTCTTACAATATGACCATAAGTGCAAGTAGGTATTTCATATCTTACCTAGTGAATAGATGATATGCAATTTCACTATCCGGATTAAATCTAGCAGTGTTTGCCACATCACTGGTTCTCATCCACAGATCCACGAGACGAGGAGTTCCATCAGGTCCTAGAGCATATTGGTAACGGAGACCATCGTCCAGTTTCCTAATCACTGGATCGTGGGGCAGGGCTGAAATAATGTTTAAAAAAATATAATATACTAGCAGTGCCCCGCGGTTTCGCCCGCGTAAGTCCCGAACCCGTGGGAATATCGGGATAAGAAGTAGCCTATATGTTAATTCAGGTCTCCAGCTATCTACATACCAAGTTTCATTGCAATCGGGTCAGTAGGTTTGGCGTGAAAGAGTAACAAACATCCATCCATCCATCCATCCATCTATCCATCCAAACTTTTACAGTTATAATATTAGTGGGATTATCCAAATGTAATGTAACATACTATGTTGCGTGGTAATATAGATTATTCTCATTTAATTTCCAAAATTAGTTTTAATATTCCCAATAAGCGCACTAAAAACTAAACTAAGTCAGTCGTGAAGCTAGTTGCCGTTCCAATACGTAGATCCTGTGGAGAAGAACAGGCCAGAAACTCCAAGGACACTCTTTTTCAACATGTTTTTTACAAGTCTCTGGTTACATTGCTTATATGCGCAAATTAAATGTGAGGACAATGTAACGTATTGTTCTAAACTATAAACAGTCTCGCAAACTATTACTATATGTAAGTAATAGCAGTTCGGAGATGACCAGCCCCGACCGATGGCACTCGTTCACGAGCACGACGCACGCGGCAACCATCGTCCACTTCAACTGTATCAAAGGTAGTATACGCTTATTAGTTGTTACCCTGACGTCTGTTGTTATTTACCAACTCTGTTACATTTATACTTCTACGTTTAAAAGATGCCAGGAAACTCTATTATTGGCTTAAGACCTTTTGTGATAGGTAGTACCAGCAAATAATACATAATGTTCATACCAGTGTTTAAGCAAGCATAAGCCAATGCTGTTGGTAGTACACACACATATGGGAAACAAGCTGTTGAGTTTCGAATAAATAAAAAAAAGTAGGCAGTCATGGGACTGCCGAAAGAAGTGAAAACTTAAAACCACGTGTCGCGTCAACGAAATTTTGAATAAAGGTTTTTGCGAATGAACACTATAGGCATTATACATTTTCAACTTAATTACAATTATGTTTTTGTTTATTTTACCATATGAATTGTGCACACAATAAGTACTTTATTTAACTAATTATATTTTTAAAGATTCATTATTAAGGAACTGACAAATCAAATCAAATTCTTTATTTATTTCCAAATAGGCCTTATAAATAAATTTATATAAGGGGTTGCACAAATGTACATTAAAAATGAAAAATATGGTGTCTCCACTAAAATTATGTTCGTTTTAAGCTATTTCTAGCAATGTAGTTCTGTACCTTCTGAACTAGTTGAGGCTGTATCTCAGGAGGTAACTGTTCATCAGTGCTAATAATATCCTAAATTACAAATTTTATATGTGTGGAGATAGGAATGCGCAAAAATAATATTAGGTAAGTAGTGGTTACACTTATGGTAGGATATCACACATTTGTCAAGTTGTAACTAGTGTCTAGAAAATATTCAGCGGCATCATATTAAAGATCGCAGGACGTCGGTGGATGCAGGCCGCTTCCAACCGGTCTTCTTGGAAGTCATTAAGGGAGGCCTATGTCCAACAGTGGACGTCCTATGGCTGAAATGATGATGATGATGATGATGATATTCTAAGGTTCTTAAATATTTAAAAATGGATTCTTTACATTTTATTTTAGTCAGCTTAGGGAGATTTGGAATTAACCTAGCTAGTCGGTTATGAAGGAATGGTCCAAGAAAAGGAGTGAATCTTTGTGCAAAAGTAGTTCTGCATAACGGAGCTGTAAATATCTTGTCCTTTCGCCGCTTACTGCTTAAGGATGCTGTGTAGTAGGCGTGTTTGTGTTGGTCGAAGGCAGGGTGTAGGATAAACAATTGTCTTATTGTAAGAGTCGCCGATAATTCGTGAAACCGGGATGTAGGAAATGGAAAGGGCTTAAAGTGTATAACTTTAAGCACAACACGTTGCGCCCTTTCTAGTGTCAGTAGAGTAGCCTCAGAAGAATTGACAGAACTCATTTTTTAGATTAGCGCCCTCTAGTACATCCATTATGATGTGCTATTAGCGTAACCCCATAGCAAAACTGCACAAACGTGCCTTAAGAAGTTTTCACTTTTATAATATAATTAAGTTACATCTTTTAGACTTCATGGCATTAGTCCCTGATGTATTGGAGACATTGCTTATACTCCTAAAGTGGGACCATATTATACTTGGCAAAATGTGGGCATTTTATATGGCTCTGCCTTCGGGGATACAGGTGTGACTGAGAAGAAGAATAAGAAATGTAATTTACCTGCCACAGCAGTTACCACCAGCAGAATAGAACCCGCGAACTTCATCATAGCTAATCTTGGAATACAGTTTTGCAAATGACATTCGACTTTAAATACTTGTAATGATAAACGATCTTAGATATAAAATGCATAATATCATATATATAATTTCTTTGATATTTGTCTTATCTTATCTAATTAAAGATAAATCAAAAATCGACTTAAAAATACATGTAACTTCTTCAAACGACGTCACCTCTTACTGATACGGAAAGATTCTGGTCGATGGTACCTATTTATTTATTTTATTTGGGATGCTTACGGCTTAAACAGTTTTAAAATGAAATTCGAAGTAGCAGATGCTCCGAAATAAAACCGAAATACAATAAAAAAAGATCAAGTTATTACAATTGACAATTTCGGTTGTGGATCAATCAATCTGCCCGTAAGGGTCGTAGCGTAATTAAAGCTTCCTTAAGAGTTGAGCTATTAAATGAAAAAAGGACTTTTCAAATCCGATCGGTAGTTTTGGAGATCAGAGCGTCCAAGCAAAAGAAAACTAAGAAGTATTCGATTATTATTTGAGGTTCTGCATGTATGTATATTAACTGTTAGGTTCGTTGAACAATCTATCAATAGCGTCGTAGCAACCTTTTTAAGTGGGAGAGCCACACTGGTTCGACCGGAACGATGATGCTTTGTGTTTCGCCGAGCGAGTAGGGCTCCCGGAGGCACTAACTTATCTCCCCTTTCCCCTACTCCCCGACTTTTGAGTTGCAAATATCCATGGGCGGCGGTAGTCACTTACGATCAGGTGACCCGTCTGCTCGTTGTAAAACAAATGTTTGATAATAAAGTGGCCAATTTGGTATTCGTATTGGTAGAGGGCTCTGTTGCCGCATTTGGACTCACAAACGGTTCATTATGCGTGTAGATAAGGCTGGCTAGTTAAGCCAGCATAGCACCTTCCAGAAGCACAGAAGCCTCCTTTGGCGCTCACAGGCTTCTAGAAGCGTGTGTGTTGTTGTTGCTGGATGACCACTCCATCGCACTCCAGGATTCGTCGGCGGCCGATTCCTCTGCGTTGAAAACATCCTCTGCTCTCCCGAATGCATCGGGCTGTCTGTCGCATTCGAGGCCAAATGTCCCGTAATGGTTGCTACAATTATTCGGATGTCTAATCAGTTGAGACTCAGCAGTATACAGGTTAAACGTGATGAGACTTCTGTCAGAACCAGTTTTGGCTCCCTGCAGCCAGGTATGTGTGTTTTCTGGCCGCACTGAAAAGAAAAAATGCTGCAGATAGACAGCAAGCAAGCAAAAAAAAACTCTTGCAATAATTCGTTTGAGCATTAATCTCATACTCTACCAGCCCGATTTTAGACATTCTTATAGCATTAGAAAGTCTGTTAATTAGAAAGTTATGATGTAATTCTTAAAAAGGAGTAGTGACTGTGAAAGCATAGATATAATGTCCCTTCAACACGAACCAAGGAACCTCCAACCAGGCTAGGTGATCATGCTTGGCGGACCTGATGTTGGGATGTGAGTATTGTAGAAACGGACTACACGCGCCCGCTTGCGAACTCTGTGGACAGATTAAGAATTCTTTGACGCGTTATGACTGACTGGCGGCCCCTTGCTCCTATTCGAAGTTTAGAACAAGTTTGTTTGAAAATATAGAACCATGGAAGAGAAGACAATCGTCTGTGAAGCGTCTGAAGACAGATGTCTGTGCTGTAAGCACGGAACCGAAAGATGTAATAACTATTTTAATGCGATTGTTGTTGTAATTTATAAATGTTATAATTTAAAGTTAAAGTAAAGCCACTATACTGTCCGCGTAATCTTTTACTTACTCTTCACAGTCACAGTATATGGGTAGGTAGGGATAAAAGACGCGAGAATTTTATTACGTGAAACATCTCAGATCAGTACTTACTACGTAGTTCGGCTTATCTTCGCTAGATAGCGTTGGAATATGTTTTTACTAAATGTGAGTGTCGCCACATAATAAAACTTAAAAGCATGTAAAACTGCAGGGCACAAATAGTTATTAAATAATTAAGGTAATTAACGCTTCAGATATTGATCAAATCAATTGTTAAAAATAATATTATCTTGGAAGTAATTATGATTACATTGCGGATATTTATAATATAACGGTTTAACTAGAGGGCATATATTTTTTAGACAACTTAGAAATAATTCCTGTGTCGCGGGAAACTTAACAAACATTAAAACAACGAACACAAATAACAACTAGACTTGGAATAACTATTTCATCATCTTTTTGACTAGGATTGTCAAGCTCTCCAAGAGTGTTTGCGTTTAGAGGTGCATTAGATCTATAACTGCTCCACGCACGGTGTTTATCAATAGTTAAAACAATGGACACAAATAACAACTAGACTTGGAATAACTATTTCATCATCTTTTTGACTAGGATTGTCAAGCTCTCCAAGAGTGTTTGCGTTTAGAGGTGCATCAGATCTATAACTGATCCACGCACCGTGTTTATCAATATTTACTAGTTGTGGTGATTTATTGTCAGGATTAGTTTGGAGTAGTCTTATCAATATATTAATACTTGAAAATAATTCTTTATGTCCCTTTTTAACACGCCTTTATTACTTGTAACTATGCAATCAAATCGTGGAAGTTATTTTTAACTTACTTCTAGTTGTCGTATCGAAGTGTAATTTTGTATGTAGTTTGGATAACAGTACTATAATTTGGCATCTTGGAGCTGATCGGATGGAGCCAGGAGGTGGATGGTGAAACCCTTCAGTGGGTAGTAAACCGCTCGAGTTTGGACTCATACGATTCGTTTTGATGAGTCCAAGAGATTGGGTTTAGTAACGATGGTCTGACGGTGGAAATTGGAACTCTTGTTTTTACTTTATAATTCAGTTCGCTATTAATGCGTATTATTTTTAGTTTTTCTAAACTTTATAATTTATTAAGCAAATTTCTCTCACAGAGGAATTAGAAATTTTGGAATACTTAAAGTGGGCATTGAGAAGAAGTTCAGAAAGATCAAAATTTTTATGCAAAAAAATATTTTTTTAATAAATTAATTTAAAAAAAAAAAAAAAAAATTTATTGCATTCGTGGGAGAGCCATGAGTGATACCACAGCCTCACTGAAAACCAGCAGTGAAGCAATACTTACATTGTTTTTCGCCGAGTGAGTGAGGTTACCGGAGGCCCTAGCCCGTCCCCTCCACCTCTTCCCCCTGCCCCTATTCTCACCTTGAAGGCCAGCAACGCAGGTGTGACTCTTGAGTTGCAATTGACCATGGGCCGCGGTAGTCACTTACCATCAGGTGACCCGTCAGCTAGTTTGATCCCTACCCCATAAAAAAGAAGATGTGAAGGAAAAGGATATTGTTCATAAGGATGGGTTGTTACAAAAATTTGTGATTTTACAATAGAATTCGATTCTGGCAATTCGGTGTGGTCGCAAGAAAAAAAAAAGTGGCAATCATAGAACTGCCGACAGAAGTGCAAACTTAAACGATACGACGAACTTAAAACGTCACATCACTCTCCTACTCACTCACTCACTCACCCACTCTCCCCACTCTCCCTTCCTCTCCATGTCTCTCTGACGCTGTACATGTAAATATAAGAAACTCACCTCCGTCTTAAGAATTTTCGATCTCGTCATAAAAATATTTCTTTTTTAAATATATTACACTCGGACACATTTCCCATACATTTTCGATCAGGATCTACGTGACCCTGAATTCTGACGAAAGTTTAAAATTTTTAACCCATCTCAAAAAGTGCCCAACGCCGCTAAAGAAGTTTTCACTTCAAAAATATTGCGCATTTTGTCAAAAACTGGACAAGTGCGAACGTAAGATAGTACGTCCACCTCGGGAATCAATTCTCGAAGATTTTAGTCCGTCTTTTCCGAAAGACAAACTTAACTTCCAAACCGCAAAATATAAGATTGTAATCACAAAAACAATTTTGTTTATGGGATATAACAACAAATTAACCACTTTCAGATTTTTCCTTTACTTCTCCTGTCAGACCTTACTTCTCATTAAATTTTATGATTCTAGGTAAATGGAAAGTACCCTATAGGTTTTGATTTACCTGCGAAAAGTTCAAATTTGGTCAAATCTAAGGCTTAAGTGGCCATATCTTTTGATTGCGTTGACTTAGAAGCTTGATTTGTTTACAGCTTCAAGGGGCCGCAGACTTATGTATGTGGTATTAATTTCAGGGGTTCCTGTTTTCCTTTTGAGGAACGGAACCCTAATAAAAATCTTTTTAACAAAAAATAAACCGACGAAAAGAACTAAAAAGCCAAAAATAAATAAACCTTTTAAGTCTCGAGTATTGAGCTTATTTAGATAAACTATCAAATGTTTATAAACTTATTTTGAGTCAGTCAATAAAATCATTAATTACCTCGTAGAGGCTTCTCCATTTCTACGTAGGTACATATTAAATTCAGAAAATTAATCAGTTTGACTCAAAATAAATTTATAAAAATTTTGTAGTTTATCTAAATAAGCTTGATACTCGAGATTTAAAAGGTTTATTTATTTTTGGCTTTTTTAAAAGAAGTTAAATGGATTTTTATTAAACGCAAATACTTGATTAAGTTATGAAAAATAAATAGAAATACTATTCGTTCCTACAATTTTCGAGGGTTTCCCTCAATTTTATCAGGATTCCGTCATCAGATCCTGACTTCCTTGACATGGGACCACCCTTGAGGTATCTAACAAAAAAAGAATCATCGAAATCGGTTCATAAATAACGGAGTGAGGGCTGAACATACATTAAAAAAAAATCGAGTCGAGTCGAATTGAGAACCTCCTTTTTTTTCATCTTAATAAAAGCTGTTCCCGGATCCCTCCTACTTAAGGCGCAGTACGGCACACCGTGTGGTTTTAGTCGGTACGATTCCGACACACCACCCCACCGAAAACCCCGGGGGTTTGACGGCCCGAGGGGGTTTCCACACGCCCAAAAACAAAAAAAGTTTTCATTCTATTAAGCATGTATTGACGGACTTTTTGGTCTGGTGGAAAGTGATCTTAGCGGCTGCGCTAGAGGTTGGGGGGTTCGATTCCCACCCAGGATAAAGAATTGTATGATGAGCACGATAATTTCGGACCAGATGGCCATGTGTGATGTGTCTCAAGCTATTATAGTTATTACGTGATCGTTTCTATTCCCGTTAACATAATTATATATCATTAAACGCGAAAGTTTCAAAGTTGTTAAATATATTATAGGTTTTATGGTTAGTCGACTAAATCGATACTGATTCAGAGTGGTAAACAAACGAGTCTATGGCAAGACTTTTAAGAACTATCTTAGCAAACAAGTACACTTGAGAGCTCTTGTCCAAGCTCCGAAGAATTTACTGAGATACTGACCTACCTAAGAATAAACAGAAGGTGGGACACCCCCAGCCAAATGGTCTGACGACCTGAAGACGGTAGCTGGTTGTGACTGGATGTAAAAGGTGGAGGCCCAAGTGCTATGGCGCATATTGAGAGAGGCCTATATCCAACAGTGGACTAGAATAGGCTAATTGATTGATTGATTGATACACATAAAGTACTAAAATGATATAATATAAGTCTTTCAAGAAAAAACCGACTTCAACAAAAAAAACTATTCCATAAAAGACTTATATATGGTTTTCTCATGGATGCCATTGTCAGAACTGGACCAAATTGAAATGGGACCACACGGGAAGCACCAGCTTTCAAATAAAAAAAGAATCATCAAATACGGTTTACCCAGTCAAAAACTCTGAGGTAACAAACATAAAAAAAAAAACTACAGTCGAATTGAGAACCTCCTCCTTTTTTGAAGTCGGTTAAAAATTAAATATATTATTATGTGTATGCTAAATAAAAATAAATAATCTGTTTCACCTTACAGCTTATGTACCAAATTGCGCCATATAAGAACGTTCAACATACTTTTATCTCTTTATAATATTAGTAAAAATAATAGTGGCCCGGGCAAATTATTTAAAAATATGTGTAGGCATATTCTTACACAAGTGCAACTGATACAATATCAAAGGCTTATGTTAGGTCTAAAAATATTTTTAGACTTAACATAAGCCTTTGATACTGTATCAGTTACCATATTAATCGCCAATTAAAACTGTATTTGTTAAAAATACTTACCTTATTAACAAATATGATAAATTTGATAAATTGCTTGTAATTTACTAAGTATTAATATTATCGTTCAGATAAATAATAATGCATTATTCATCTATAGCAATAACAAAACGGCATTCTTTGTGTGGAAATTTTCTTCTTCTCCTTCACCCCTTGTACCCGACAAGGGGTGAAGGAGAAGAAGAAAATTTAAACAGACTGCTTGAAAGAGGATATGGTTAGAAAGGGAGTAAGCTATGAAGTGATGTGAATTTTCTTCGTGGAAGAGGCATGCTTCGGCACGTATGGGTCGGCTCGACGGAGTGATACTATGGCCTCACAGAAAACGAGCGTGAAGTAATGCTTGTGTTGTGATTAGCCGAGTGAGTAAGGTTACCGAAGGCCGTAACCCTTCCCCTTGTTCCCCCCTTCCTCTACTCCCACATTAAAGGCCGGCAATTTTTATGAGATAGGTTTCAAACGAGTAGACGGGTCACCTCATGGTAAGTGACTACTGCCGCCCATGGGAACCTGCAACTAAAAAGTCACAAGTGCGTTGCCGACCTTTAAGGTGGTAGGGGAAGAGGGGAGGGATTAAAATATTACTAGCTTTTACCTGCGACTCCGATCATCTCTCGGGTACAATTCAATTCGTTTATTTGCTGCAATGTGGTAATACAAACGTGGTTAACAATTTACAACAATACATCCAACACATTTGCCATTTCCAACACATTCGTGACGTACAAATATGTTACTTAAATTACTTATTATATTATTATGCTAGTGCTAATAACCAAATCAATAATATTATTTGTATTTATAATTTAAAAATTCGTTAACAGAGTACAAAACATCTGTCAACAAGCCATCTGAACAGTTGTCTCTTAAACTTAATAATAGGTACAGTAATTTTTTTTTCAGGATGAAAGGTATCCGTTGTCACGCGACACCATACGTTCTCCCACCTCGCACCTCCTCCACGCACCATCCTACTATTCACCAAGATGCCTCCCCCGCGCACTCCCTGGTGGATTCTATAAGCACGCTGCGCGAAGACTCGTCCTCTTTCGCTATGGTTCTACCTCTGCGAGCTAAGTACCTTCGTTATCTCCGGCCAGCTGACGATCAAAGCCTCTGAAAAAACCCTCACGCCTTGAGCTTAAAGGTCATCACACAGACGGATCATCACGAGGATCGCGCGCTGTAAGCGAGCTGACCGCGAGCTTGCAGCCCGCCGTCGAGTTGTATGGTTGCAGCAAGCGCGCTTACTGCTCGCCGTTGGCTTTATCATTTTGACATTATGAAATGTACGACCACGTTTTAAAGCTCAGATTTGAATGACAATTTAATTGCTGGGGTGGAGCCGTGCCGTTAACGTGACGGTATAGCGTGTAATGAGCTTAACTCTGTCCATACCTAAATTGTTAGCAATAGTTTTATAAGTTTAATTATAAAGTTTAAGTATAATATTGTGAAAGTGATATAACGTGTCTAATGCCTCTCTATCGTCCAAATTACCTCTGAAAGGTCACATGCAACCACGAGACCAACCCACGTTACACCGTGCCGTTGTTAAGATGCGCTTTCGCATTTATAATATTGGATAGGATTGCTAAGATATCAGCGTATCTTTTTAACATGCTTTTATTAACACTGTACATTTCTTTGTAACGAGGATTAAAAGTAATTAAAACATATAATTCTTTAGATAAGGTCTATGAATAAAGTTGACACATATGAACACGCCTTGCGTAAACCGGTGATATTTTGGTAGGCAGTTGAGTGACATGAGTGACATTGATAGCAAGACCGATTTAATTAAAGTTATAGTCCAAAGGTCAACATTCGATATTAAATTAATCATTGATAATAATATAAGGTGATATTGTCATCAGTGATTAATTTGTCTCAGAAAAAAAGGTATTAAATAAAATAAAACCCTGTCGGAAACCCTGTCTGTTACCGGAGGCCCTAATCCTTCCCTCTTACCCTCTTCTCCCCTCTCCCCCTCTTCCCCTACTCCCACCTTACAGGCCGGCAACGCACTTGTGACTCTTGTTAATTTATCACCAGGTGACCCGCCTGCTCTTTTGCTCCACATACCATAAAAAAACGATGCAGATGACGCGACAACGTCTAATGGAGAAATTCAAGAAAAATATCACCCATGAAAGTGAAACTTACCTTGTCTCACTCCTTCCTTACAACAACATTAAATTTGCACCGCTGTGGCCCATTGCCAGCAGCAAAAGATTCTGGGATCTCTACTCCAAAATGGTACCACATCCCAGTCCGAAAATAAGTTGAAAAAGGGCTCAAAACCTTACAGGTTAGTCCTTAAAAGTCTGAACTCCCGCTTTGGAACTCGGGATTTTTCAACGACTCTAAATCATCGATAAATGAATGTTAGATGTAGCATAACTAAAATTGCTATGTTATATTCTGTGTGCCTGTGAATCTGTGTATCTATCTGTAGCATCATATAGCTTCTGTGTGTACCACCATACCATATCCCCATACCACCATACCTAAATAAAGTATCGGGCTTATTAAACTCAAGGTAATATAATTTACATTACAGAAATGAATCAAACAATCCACTGCTAGACATAGCCAAATGTATGCCATAGCTCCCGGTCCTCCGCCTTCCGCATCCAGTCCATCCCAGCTACCTTCCTCAGGTTGTCGGTCCATCTGGCTAGGTTGTCTGTCCTACCTTTCGTTTACCGATTGGCGGTCTCCACTTTAAAAAAATAGTTTTCCAAATAACGTATCTACTCAGTACGTAACGTACCTTGCATTAAAAATGGAAAAATAAACACAAATGACAAATAGGGAAATTAAACTGCAAGGGCAAAAAATTTGTATGCAATATATAAAGTTAATATGCACGGACGGACACTATGTGGTTATTTTATTGAAGTGAAAACATCTTTAGCGGCGTTGTGCACTTTTTGGGATGGGTAAAAAATGTTAAACTCGCGTCAGGACACGTTACCTGATCGAAAATTCGTAAGACGGAGCCACTCGCGTCAGGACACGTGACCTGATCGAAAATTGTCCAAGTTTCTTATATTTAAAAAAATATTTTTACGCCATCTGTGGATTCTGCGTGATACTACTGTAGTTTGATAAACACTTATGTATTATATGGTATAGATCCACTAGAGGGCGCTAATCTAAACATTGAGTTTTGTCAGTTCCTTATTAATTAATCTTTAAATAACTATAGTTTAAAAAACTAAAAAACACGCTTTTATAGAAAATTCAACAAAAAAAAAAAAAAATTAATCGAATTAGTGCATTGTCATCGGTCTTTGACACGTGTGCAAAATTTTAATGAAATCTGGCCGTTTAAAGTGGGTCAAAATCGCTCCCAAAGGAGTCGGTTACAAACATACAATACAAGTGAAGCTAATATAAAGCGTGTAAAAATGTGTTTTCACTTCTGTCGGCAGTTCCATAACTGTCTTCCTTTTTTTTTTAATGACTAGAGTAATACCAATTATTTAATGCTCAGTACGCCACGACCACCAAGGTCAAGAATGCTTTGAAGCTTAAATGGAATTTTAAAATTTTACATCCAAAAGATAACAAGCCGATCGCGAAACGAATTAAGTATATCCATAGTAATCCTAACGTAATGTAACAAATGCGATTGTGTGTTTGTTTATAAGTTGTGCTTTGTCACCTACTTACAAATCTAGTTTATCGATAATTTAAATAATTAAATTTCTAAGATGTTTTTAAGATTTATTTAATGAAATATATTTCGGATCGCCAAACGGAATACTATAATAATTCGCCATTTTGCTTCGTTGATATCATCGGCCATTTTGTGTGTATGTAACTTCCAACAAACGTTGTTCAATAACCATAACCATAGCCAAATACACAACTAAATCCCACTAATATTATAAATGTGAAAGTTTGGATGGATGTTTGTTACTCTTTCACGCAAAAACCACTAAACCGATTGCGATGAAACTTGGTATGTAGATAGCTGGAGACCTGGATTAACGCATAGGCTACTTTTTATTATCCCGATATTCCCACGGGATCGGGACTTGGGGTGAAACCGCAGGGCGCTGCTAGTATTACATAATTACAAAGAAATCAACAAATGTGCAGAAGATGAGTTTACTATATCTCTTTACAGTTTCGCAATCACCAGAAACTGACTTTTTATAAGATGAAGAAGAAGAAGAAAATCCATTTATTTTGGTGCTAAGATACAAGTAGTTATTCCAAATAATATTCTTATATCTATAAAAAAATGAAACAGAAATCGATGTACACAAAATACAATAAGTAGGTACATTAAAGGAAACAGTGGAGGAACAATAATATGTCTCGTGTTTGCACCAAAATAGGTGTCCAGTTCAGCTTAATGCTAGGTGAGAATCAGGTGCTGATTTTCAAAATGACATCCATCAACGTCATCCTGCCAGAGAGCCACTCCAAAGATAAAACGACAATCATAATATAAAAAGTTTGCAATGCTAATTCGACCATAAACAAAATATTTATATTCAGATTTAACCAGCCTTCACGGTGTTCACAGCACGCGCCGTCACCCCACTAATATCATAAACGTGAAAGTTTGGATGGATGGATGGATGTTTGTTTCTCTTTCACTCAAAACTGAACCGATTGCGATGAAACTTGGTATGTAGATAGCTGAAGACCTGGATTAACGCATAGGCTACTTTTTATTCCGATATTCCCACAGGATCGGGACTTACGCGGGTGAAACCGCGGGGCACTGCTAGTATATATTAATTTTTAAATTTAATTAATGTAATTTATTATAATACAGAGGTGTTACTTAAATCTAAACTCGCCAAACTTTATCGATAGGCCTGCTGGTCTAATTTAGCAGTAGTTAGTTTAGCGATCCTGCCTGCTCAGCCAAAGGGGGTTCGATTTCCAACCCAGGATAAGAATTGTGTGATGAGCAAGATCATTTGTTCTGTATCTGGGTGTTTTAGGGGGCGAAGGCTTTTATTGGCTTCAAAGAAAATCTTGGAAGTCAAATTTTAACCTAGGTACTTCTAATTGTCGTATAGAATTGAAACTTTGTATATTTGTTATAATTTGGCATCTTGCTTGCTTGATAATAGAACTCTTTAGTAGCTACTAGTAACCCACGTTGCTAGTATTCTTTTTAAAAAAAATAGGCAGTTATGGAACTGCTGACAGAACTGAAAACACATTTTTTTAAGATTAATTAATAAGGAGTTGACAAAACTCCCTTAGATTACTCCCCAAAACATAGATTAGCGCCCTCTAGTGAATCTATACCATATAATAAATAAGTATATATCAAACTACAGTAGTATCGCGCAGAATCCACAGATGGCGTCAAAATATATTTTTAAATATAAGACATTCGGACACATTTTCGACTCAGGGTCACGTGTCCTGACGCGGACACATTTTCGATCAGGTCACGTGTCCTGACGCGAGTTTAACATTTTTTACTCTAAGATCACTCTCTTGTCCGTCTGTCTGTCCATGTGTCACCACCGCTTTTCTCAGAAACGGGTAGACCTAGCAAGTTGAAATTTATACCAGATACTGAGGTCTATAATCCCTATTAGGTGTATAAAAATCAAGTCCTGAGTCAACACGATAAAAAGATATGGGCAAATTTAGATTTTGGCAAAAACTTGTAAGTACAAAAATTTACCTTAATTTTCAACTTTTTTATTTTTAGGAATTTTCCCTGTACTTGTGCTGTAAGACCTTGCTTTTAAATAAAATTGACAATTCTAGATCAACCGGAAGTACCCTGTAGGTTTTGGGTCGAAAACCTATATGGTAGTTCCCATTGACCTAGAATCACGAAATTTGGTAAGAAGCAAGGTCTTACAGCACAAGCAAAGGAAAAAACCTGAAAGTCGTTAATTTATTGTTATATCACATAAAGAAAATAGTTTTTGTGGTTACAAACTTGTATTTTGCGGTTGGATTGTTGACTTTGTGATACATTGCAACCGCAAAGTTAAGTTTGTCTTTCAAAAATGACTCGCAACAGTCTTCGAGAATTGATTCTCGAGATGGACTATTATCTATATCTATATATACAAGTTTGTTTGCTTACGTAACCCTCGGTGCGCGGGTCAGACTCGCACTTGTCCAGTTTTTTGCCAATAGATGTAAAATATCGGTTTTGCCAACTTGTATTACTAATATCAATTTTATCAATAATTGTGTCGTAAATAATCGTAACAATTAGATATTTTAATCGCATGTAATCTTCGCTAATAACTAAAGAGATTAGTTGGTATATTAAGAAGCTCTAGAGCAAAAATGTAGGTGTACTCAGTTTTCCTGCGTCCAGTGAACATGAAGGCCTTGGTTGTTATTTTAGGGCTAGGAATAGCTGCTGTAGCAGGTACTGAATCTCTTTCTTATATCTTGGATTTATTTTTATTTTTTATTATACATTTTGAAGTGAAAACTTTTTTAGCGGCGTTGTGCACTTTTTGGGATGGGTAAAATATGTTAAACTCGCGTCAGGACACGTGACCTGATCGAAAATTCGTAAGACGGAGGCGAGTTTCTTATATTTAAAAAAATATAACTATATATATATATTTATGAGCGGCCAGGAGCGCAGAACTTCCAGTGTACCCTATGTATACATTTAGATATGTTATTACCTACTTGTTATTTTTAACCTAATTATATATATACAGATGTATGTGTGTGTATATGCAAATACATTGTGAAGTTATGTTTTCACTTCTTGCAGTCCTGCGACTGACTTATTTTTTTTTTATAAAAAATGGCATAGACTTTTGTCTTCCAACTCATCTCAATTATCAGCTTGGCCAACTGGTGTTCGTGTCCTAGTGGCCTCCCCGTCACTGAAACAGTCAAGAAACCAGCCAAACTCTTTGCAATGTTACACATTGGGCCAACCCCAATGGAAATTGGGAAAAGAGTAGTAAGATGATCACTAATCTTGGCAAAGGCAACTTAGGACTGGATAAGAAGTGAGCTATAAGGACTTCAAAGCAAAGAATAACAGTAAATAATACTTTTATTCACTAAAAAAATCCAAAAGGTCCAGGGAAACGATACCTAACGGACAAACGAGCAGACGGGTCACCTGATGGTAAGTGACTACCGTCGCCCATGGACACCTGCAACTCAAGAGTCACAAGTGCGTTGCCGGCCTTTGAGATGGAAGTACGCTCTTTTCTTGAAGGTTTGAAGGTCATATCGGTTCGGAAATACCGAAAATGCCTCTTTGAAACAATCCACATGATCATTTATATTAAAAAGTTCACAAGTGGGGCACAGATATGAATCTCTTCTATGTTAAAGTTGTTGAAAATAACATCCCCTGAATTTTAAGGTTTTTATCGCCATCTAATCGTAACATCCACAAACAACAATTTTACCATAGTTATCAAGGGAACATTGATTCGTAACTTGCTTGGTTTAAAACAATTTATCAGGCCATCGCAGACCTCTTTAGCTTTTTGGAAGTAGTTTAATCGAAGATTATTGCAGATTTTTTTTTAATTTAACGCAAATTTATGATTTTTAATACATAAATCATGTTTCTGAATATCGAAAAAAGCACAAGTGGTTACCTATACGCCTTCGCCGGAACACACAAATCCTTTCATTGTTATATAATATTCTGTTTAACCCCCTATCTCCACCTTAACTGAAACAACGGTTTAATTTCTTGCACGATACGCATCCTAGGTCTCTGAGATCGTCAGAGAACCTGAAATTAAAAATGCCTGGGCACTCCACCAAGTTCTTGGATAACTCCTACTCTGTTAAAGCGGTTCGGCTTTGGAATGCCCTACCAGTGGAAATTAAGCGCGCACAATCACTACCTGTTTTTAAAAAACTAGTCAAGAACTACTATCTATCTTGATGTCAACATATAATTTCCCTTTTGCCCTTCCATTAAAGTCGCTGTGCCACCGTATCATATATTATATATTATCGTTAATATTTCTACATGTACTTATGTTTCTATATGTTTAAAGTTTACTTGTATGTATACTAGCAAGATATTTTACGTAACTAAATAATGTAATAAACGTGCACCATACTGCCCTAAATTTATTTCCATTTTTTTTTCTCCATCTCATGGTTGCCTGTAAGAGATTGCCGTAGAGCGATAAGGCCGCCAATTGTATAAACCGTAATTTTAATTAATTTTGCTTTTTGATGTTTCTGGTGTACAATAAAGAGTTATATTATTATTCTCTTTATATATCGTAAAACTTATTAATTACATTTTTAAATACCTATAAAACAAAATATATATTTAAAAATATAAAAAATAGTATACCACCGACATCGGGTACAGGGCCCAAGACACTGGTGGTTAGGGCTCCAAAGACAGGAACCTCCTCACTATACGGGCCGTGTCGAGGAGGTTATTATTATTATTAAATCTTACTTTGCAACTGATGAATTGAACTTGAAAATTGACCGTTTAAGCAGCGTGGTTGGCCACTTTATACACTTACACTAACTGTTATCTACGAAATTGAACACTTCGTGGCCATTACTCTACCACTGCTCAAACTTGACGAAATTCTCTTACTTTCAGCTCTCTCTACAGAAGACCCTGTGATAGCCAAGCTGGATAACAATGGTCCTCGGTACCAATATATGTCAGGACCTAATGGACTTGAGCTGGTCGATCTCTGGTTGAAGATAAGTGATGTGAATAATATTACAAGATATAAACCAGAGGATAGCAACCGGTATCTTCTCTTCACCAGGTATATGTTCATAATTTTGTCTTTTATTTTTTTGTTTTTTATTTGTGGGAGAGCCATGCTTCGGCACGTATGGGCCGGCTCAACTCCGCTCGTTACCACAGCCTCACAGAATACCGGCTGTAAAGCAATGCTTGCATTGCATTTCGCCGCGTTAGTGAGGTTACCGGAGGCCCTAACCCTTCCCTCTCCCTTATTCCCGTCCTTCCCCTCCTCCCACTCCTCCCCCTCCCCCTCTTCTCCCACTCCCACCTTAAAGGGCGGCAACGCACTTGTGACTCTCGAGTTGCAGGTGCCCATGGGCGGCGGTAGTCATTTACCATCAGGCGACCCGTCTGCTCGTTTGCCCTCTATACTATAAAAAAAAATCATGTTGGTTGAGGGTGATGAGGGTTCAGACTTCAAGGCAACTGCCAGTTCTAGGTACAGGTATGTAACCCTGACCTGCTGTTGCTGCAATAGCAATTCATCTGTATGAGCAATATAGAAAAAAATAATGAAAAAATTGCTGTCTTTCTTAATTTCTTTTCTATAGCCTTCTTACCTACCTACTCTTTCAATATAATTAAAATTTCCAAATGCTCATTTTACGAGAATAAGCGTACCTCCTATTACGTCAGTGAGACCACATTATAGTTGACAAAATGAAGGGGTTTAATACACGTCTGCCTACCCCTTCGAAGTTAGAGACGAGAGTGTGTGTGTAATGTATTGCAATATACTCTGGGGTGAGCTGGTATCGAGAAGGATGGATCTAGTTTCTAGGGAAGGAGAATAAAAGATTACGTGGGTGAAATATAGGTTTATTTTCAAACCTTTAACGTGTTACATTCACATTGAATATATCTTGAGGTTCCGTGCGTCAACACGGGCAACTGCCAAAGCTCCACAGATGAGAGTCAGCTATTTTCATCGTTCCATTCTCTGAACTATTTCAAATACCTACGAATTGTTTCGAATCTTGAGCAAGGAGTCGCCAGTAAGACTTCACGCGCCAAAGAGGTTTAACATCAATCTACGAAGGTTGCAGGTGCCCGTGCAGTCCAGCATCACAGTATGTATGTATTCCACCGACTCTTACTGTTCTAACTATACAAGATGAATAGCAGCAGTTACTCAAGAAAGAACTAAGTTTAAATTGATCTCTTGGAACCCCTAACGTAGTTGAAGAATATCATATATGTACGTATGGACAGGTCACGCTGTCCCAACGTATTTTTGATACGAATTTATAAAATTAACACCTCTTTCTATAACCCTATTGTAAGGATGTGTCGCACATATAATGAACTGAATCGGGTTGAACACGTAGATGTATTTAATGGTAGATTCTCCCAGTACAAGAGGGTCATAACACGTATAATAAATGCACAAGGTTCATAGTATTTCTTTATTAATACAGTTTTAATCTTATATATGCTGTAGATACATGTATTTGAGTAGCGTCTCGGTTAATTAAGCGTGCCAAGTATTTCTATTTTGCCACGTACCTTGTATTTTGCCTTTTTTCATGTTGTGTATGCTATATTTGGGTCACTGTCTTGACTTAATATGTACCTATATCCTAATGTTTTCTGTCATGTAATGGCAGTAATCTGTAAGTGTACCTGTCATAAATAAATATATACATAAAATCCACTTCACTCCCTAGAAAAGCAGAAGACATAAGAGCAAAAAATGTGAAGAGGTAATGAGACTAGCTGTTCCTCGCAGTTACTGCTCTGCTCCTAGGAGTCGTAGCGTGATGTTACATTGCCTATAACTTTCCTTAATGAACACCCTATCCAATCCAAAAAATATTTTTTCGTATCTGTCTGGTGGATCCAATGAAAATTCAGCTTTATAATATTAGTATAATTGAAGTACCATATAATGAAAAACATAATTTACTTCTTGGACAGCCTTATTTGGTGATGGTACTAGTGGATGGTTGACTACGAATCAGAACAAAGCTCCGCCTTAAGCAAACAGAATCATGCAGAAAATAACTTCGTAGCTCTAAAAATCTTAACCGTTCCATGCAACATTCACATGCAATCGCTACATTCTTCTTTTATTGGTAAATATTGTTAAGAATCTGCACAAGTTTGAAACCACTGATGAAAGAAAGATCAGAGAAAGCACGAGAAGAAAGGATATATCGTCAATAATTCAACCAAAACTTAATGTAGTTAAACATAGCCCTAGAGTCCAATCAGTCTTTCTGAATAATAAGTTACCCGCGGAAATTAAAGGTATTTACAGTACAAACTTACTTAAAAACAAATTAAAGTCATATTCATTGAGGCTATTATGCTATTATAGTATAAATGAATTTATAAATGATAAACAGCGGACATAATAATGAATAATCTGTATTTAAGTTAATGACTGATGACCTAATCTAATAATAATATTTTTTTTAATGTATTTTATCGTATTATGTAATATTTTAATGTAATGTAATTATTTAATTTATTGTAATGCAATGTTTAAAAATTCAATTCGTGTACCAATTTTCAACGCAATATATATTGTTATGAAATAAATTACTTATTTATGACTTAACGCACAAGTCCTACAACTGGAGTTAGGAATTATGTATTTATACGGGAATTAACGTGATCACGAAAAGGTACCACAGGCTGACTCAGCCTGTGACCACGGCCAGTGCAACCTGGTCGAAACGTCAGGCAATTCAGAGGTATGTAATAACTTTTCGTGATCGCGTTAATTCGAGTATAAATACACAATTAAATCATGGAATGCGAAAGTTTAAAAGTTAGTGGAGTTAGGAATTATTGTCATCGGTTACCGATTGAATCTTGCCGAAAAATTGAATGGTGGATCCCACGTAAGCTGTTTTTAAAAAAAGGCTACTGTTTGGGCACTTAATTTTGCGCTGCAACTCAGCGATAATATCGCTTAAAGAGAAGGCTACTGATTGGCCATTTATTCTTGCGCTTAATCCCCTTGACTTTTGAAAGCGAACCTTTATCTATGTCTATCTTATCTTTGGTATAACAAGTTTATAATTCCTATCCGTCAGCTTTCCATCCTATCTAAGGCCCCAGGATGATTTATTGCTATCACGACATTGATACCGACGCGCCAGGTCGCTTCACAGTAGTGATGTGCTGGATCGTTAAAAATGTATATCCGTGGATACGGATACGAATAAGGAATATTAGGGTCTAGATCCGCAAATATGAATATGGATACCGACCTCAAGTTTTTTTCTCAGTTGATGCCGATACGCGTGATCTTGACTAAAATCATAACACATTTCAACTTCTTCAAATAATTACTTTAATACACATATCACAAAGATTCGTAGTCCAGTCAACAAGTTAAAATTCGTATTTTAAATTTTACTAGCAACGCCGCGCGGTTTCACCCGCCTAAATCCCGTTAGAATATCGTAATAAAAAGTAGCCAATATGTTAATCCAGGTCTTCAGCTATCTACTTACCAAGTTTCATCGCAATCGGTTCAGTAGTTTATGCGTGAAAGAGTAATAAACATCCATACATAGATACATCCAAACATCCTCACAAACTTTCACGTTTATAATATTAGTAGGATTTATTACACCTTTTCAAACTTTATAATATTAACTTTAAAATATTATAGAAAAAATTTTTTTTAACCTTAATAAACTTTTATCGCCTGAACTTATTAAGTATCTATATAAGAAGGGCTCAAAGAAGTAAAACAATTTTAGGACAAATATTCAAAGTTGTATGTCGATATTTGTAACAACCAAGATTGGAAAATAATTGTAAAACTTTTTGAATAATCGAGACATTTTATTTTCAATAACGAGACTATATTCTATTTAGTGTCTTAATGACACCATAATTTTTTCAAAATTTTAAATTAATATTTAATACAGTAAAAAAAAATATTTTCTGTGATATACTGTTTCAAGCAGCGTTGCGCTCATACCGTAACGGCCGCGCGGAGACCTATTTTCGACGTTGAATTAAAATTATTTAATTAATTAAATAATGAAGATAGAATTCTGGGAGTCCAGACTTTTTATGGGAAATTTCCTCTTCTTTAATGATTTTTTTTCAAAAATTCTTAAATATTAATATAATATATAATAGCTTTTGAGTTTTTAACGAAAAACTGAATGTCTTTTTTTTTCATCTTATTTTGTTAACAACAATTGCAATTTTTTATGTGCTAATAAATGCTCGAGATACCTTTTTCTAGACGTTGTTCCGAATCGAATGAGCTATCGCACATATTTCTAGGACCGGAAACAAGAATTAACACGTTTTTTAACTTGTTGATTGGACTATTGGTGTGTGATCTCGTTATAAGGAAAGTCAAATAGTATCTTATAACTATATATTTAATTTTAGCTAAATAAATTTAGAATTTCATAAACGTAATCAACTCAAATATTAAATATCAAATAATTATTTATTTCCAAATAAGTCTTATAAATAAATTTATACAAGTGGTTGCACAAATAATAAAGTAATAAAATATAACAATGTAAAAGATCAGTTCAAGATCAGCTATAAAGTAACAAATATAGACACGGATACGGACCTTTTTATTTTGTCCCTCGGATATCCGCGGATACGGATACTCGGCACATCACTACTTCGCACCTTGATAAAGGGCCCCCGTAGTTCCCGACATTAGTCGATCATCCCCGAAATATCCACGGTATTAAAACCATATAAAACTTATTAAATTGTATATATTCTATTGCTTCCTACAGGAGCAACTCTCTGACTGGTGAACTCATCCCATTCGGTTCTGACGCAGCTCTCCAGAACTCAAACTACGACGTAAATAAAAAGACGGTTGTTCTTACACACGGTTGGCTGAACACTCCCACTTCGGACTTCAACGTTCAATTAATTAGTGGTGAGTGAGTTTTATACAGTATTTTTTCCTTGCAAATTGTAGTGAAACAACTGTGGTGGTGTATTCAGTATCTATTTAATACTCTCTTAATAACTTGTCTTGTTAGTAAATTGTGTTAGTATTTATACCATAATATTAAACGTGTGTGAGCTAACATTTGATGAACATTTGTTATGACCGATTTCGGCCATGGCGACCACTTCGACCCATAGTCGGAGAGATGGCGCTGGTGCGCTCGAAGATGGCTTATGTAGCCTATCTTCGCAGCGAAACACCGTGCACAGTTAGGGCATGTGAGTACCTACGCCGTTCTCGTAATTATATGTTATGGCAGCAGGTGAGCGAGCCTTTAACCAGTCGCGTTTGGTATCAAGGTCAGCTTTACGCACAACCTCGAACTCGCGCACCTGGCTATTCACCATCGTGCGCCATTCTGGCCGCTGTGCTGCTAAACGTTCCTAACGAGATGGCTCTATGTTGCATCTCTTCATATGTCGCTTTTAGACATCCTTGTACCGGAGGAGGGGACCGCCATGATTCCGCTTGCCTTCCTCCAGTTCAGAGTAAAAGATGCGCTTCGCCACTCTTTCCTCTGCCATACGAGAATTATACACACATGGAACAGACATTTCGATGACCAAGTAGGAAACACATTACGAGTAAATAATGTAAACACACACACACACACACGCACACATACGTACACACACACACACACAGCAATACACACCTACAAATGCATACATACACGCAAACACATAACTTTTCTTCTTAAGTCCATACCATGTGTTATTTATTTTTGGTCTGTATAACATATAGCTAATTTTAAGTCTCATTACAGTAACCAATTGCAGTATATCCAACAGTTGATTAAACTTGAAGAGTGTTGGAAAAATTTACTTATGGCCTCACGCGCCCAACACAATGCCAACAAAAAATAAATCTCACGAATACTTTATTCTACACCGCAGATAATAATTATCTTTTAAAAAAGTATCGCCGTCTTTAATGGGCCTAAATCATGAAAAATTGTAGGACCCCTCCCCCCCCTCCCTATTGGTAACAGGTGGTCACATTTGTCCTCCTCCTTTTTTGAAGTCGGTTAAATATTAATTTTATTTTGAAATTTTTAGTTAAAAATAGATGTATTTTGTTTAAATATAATATGGGGAAGCCAACTAAACGCACTGCTCCAATGAGACAGCGAGGTTTCGGAGTCAACGAAAATAACATCGATATATACAATTTTTAGATATTTGTTGATTTTTCAAAAACCGCTGGACCGATTTCGATGAAATTTAAATGGGAGCATCTGGGAAGTACACCATTTGAAACAAAAAAAGAATTTTCGAAATTGGTTCAGGCGTCTTTGAGTAATCGGTGAACATACATAAAAAAAGATTCCCACGAATTTATACTCGGTTAAAAATATTTTCTCACAGATTACATCTTAGTTGATATTTTAAACATAAAAAATCTTGACAGACTACTAAAAATAAATATTTTCTTTTTCTTCTTTCAGCTTACCTAGATGCTGAGGACGTTAATATTATTATGGTGGACTGGAGTATAGGAGCTGCTCCGAATTATTTAGTTGCTTTGAACAATGTCATCAAATCAGGTATCATTTCGTTATTATGGCTTGCACTAGCCTGTTCGTCTAGTGGTTAGTGAATCTGACTGCTATGCCAGAGGTCGTGGGATCGATTCTCACCCAGGGAAAATAAATGTGTCTTTTTTTATGGTATAGGGGGCAAACGAGCGGACGGGTCATGATGGTGAATGATGGATGATGATAAATGACTACCGCCGTCAATGGGCACCTGTAACTCAAAAGTCACAAGTGCGTTGCCGCTCTTTAAGATGGGAGTGGGGGAAGAGGGGAGAGGGGCATCAGATGGAAGAAGAGGGGGTTAGGGCCTCCGGTAGCCTCACTCACGCGGCTAAAGGCAATGCAAGCATTGCTTCACTGCCGGTTTTCTGTGAGGCCGTGGTATCGAGCGGAGTCGAGCCGGCCCAAACGTGCCGAAGCATGGCTCTCCCAATTTTATGTATTTAATGGAAATATCAGCAGTCTGGTTACTATAGTACAGTCTCTGCCTAGTTGGTATCAGACGACCGTGTGTGAGGTGTCTCATGTTATTATTAATATTACTAGCTTGTGGCCGTGTCTTCGCTCGCCTTAAGGTTAATATTTTTTACCTCGGAAACTGTGTGTTGTTTCTGCATAAAACGAACTAACGTTGAAATCATTCAAATATTCCAAAATAAGATACTTCGGAGTATAGTAAATGCTCCCTGGTACGTTAGAAATGATGACATCCACCGAGACCTAGGAGTAGATCTTGTTAGTGAAGTAATCAAACAATACTTTACACCACAGACATAGTTAGAAGACTAAAAAGAACTAAGCCCTTTGAGTGAGTTTAGTGAAGTAAGTGTTAAGTAGTGCAGTGAGTGTTACTCTTAAAGAACACAAGAACAAAGTGTCTTTCCATGATAATAGAGACCATAAGAAAAGTGCCAATGGACACATTCTTAACTTTGTAAGTTTTTAGCAAATTAAGTTAAATTTAAATTACTTATTAGCCTCAAAGTCTAGATTGTAATTATTATGAGTAACGGTTTAATGACGAGTACATCATAATAAAAAAAAAAATTGTTCGAGTAAGGTTTTTAGAAAAAGAAATATTGGGAAAGTTGCCCGGAAAGTGGGGAAGTGCTTTATATTATTTATCTATAAAACAAATTTATTGAAATTTTGACGGTGTTAGCGACGCAATACAAGTGTCGATATTCTGTAATATTGTAAAATGTAATTAATTTATTTGTATTTAAAAATCACTAACAAGTAGGTAGGCAATAATATAGTATATGATTTATAAGAATGTGAGCGAGGAGTGAAGCACGCGTGGAAGGGTGAGGTGGCACTGGCCACCACCCTCCATTTTTGAAATATACAGTCTAACGAGATATCCGCCGCACGTCGCGCGCGCTCTCTGCCGTAAACTCAGTAAATAAACCTACTCCTACTTGAAAATCGCCGTTTATCAACAAAACCCTTTTGAGCACCTTTCAGACGTTCTACGACGGACTATAATAATAAATAATAATTTATTGGCATCAAGAACACATTACAGTTACATATTTAGATACATCACATAAGAATAATAACAAAAATGAATTATCAATATATTAATACGTGAAGAGAAAACTTTGGATCCCTTTTTACAAAAATTGGGCGGACGGAGGAGTATGAAATTTCGCACACTTATCGTTTACACAAAGAAGAAGTGACGAATGCTAAAATTTTTGAACAATATTTGCTACAAAGTTAAAAAAAATGTAAAAACGGGTACATACAGCTATGAGTGTCCAGTATATATTTTGACCTGTCACGGTATAAAAGTCTATACAATGACAAGTCAAGTAATATTGGCCAATGAAATAAACCATGGTCGAAATTCGACCACCACGCGATCTCTAGTACTTATTAAACAGTTGTCCCCATGGTAGGAAGTCCTGTGTTCCGTGTTACATAAGCTAGTAATACCTATATAACTTATATAACGTCAACGCCATTTTTATTTTATCAATTATCAATTACAATTAACGCTTAAGGAAGTTATTCTATCGCATGGTTTTATTATGCACTAGCGACCCGCCTCGGCTTCGCACGGGTGCAATGATGATGATACTAAATATACTACAGAATGTCTTTATATACAACATTCACAGCTCTTTTGTCATTAGACAATACAAACATGTTTTCGTCAGAGGTTACTCTTGAAAGAGCGACATATAATTGGCCATCTGAAAAACACTCAACGCTCAAATCTAAGCCTGCAACCGCCGCAACCGCTATGTCCCTGCATTTTAAATCTGTAATATCTTCGAAAATATTCACTGAAATTACATGCTGTAAAGGGCCATTTTGATCTATATTAAATGCACAATGTATTTAAGGTACTTAATTGAAAAAGGATTAAAACTGTATCGCTTAAAATCACTTCGTAAATAAGTCATTATTTCTCGTAAAAAGTAAAGGATAAAAAATGGTTATTGTGGGTTATCCCTAAGAGATATACATATACCATCGCTGACATTTTTGTAGAACTTTTTAAGGTGTACAATACTGTGATACATTACTTTGATATATCTCGTAGGGTTCAGCCAGCGTTTGTAATGTAAACGCAAAAAAATGTGTTTATTTACGACATCACATTAGAAACCTCTAAAGTTATCAGTGTTTCTCTACTATATTATGCATGTATTATACATATAAACCTTCCTCTTGAATCACTCTATCTATTAAGGACACTCTATCTATTAGGGACAGACGGACAGCAGGAAGCGACTTTGTTTTATACTATGTAGTGATATTTCGTGTGATTTATTGAATATCTGGACTTTCCAGCTGACCATGTTGGAAAATTCGTGAAGTGGTTGCTTGATGTCACTGGAGGAGACATTGCGAAATACCATATCGTAGGGCATAGTCTTGGAGCGCATCTAGCTGGGATTGTTGGAAGATATTTGGACGGCAAAGTCCCTTATTTAACTGGTAAGTCGTAAGGCTAACACAGCCTTGAAGAAAACTTATATAATATGTTATACAACTTCAGAGGTCCTGGGTTAGAATACCGATCTGTGCGAATATTTCTGCATGCAACCACATGCATGCATTATTCATCCACATGCATGCATGATGCATTAATTTCCAATTTTTAGAGGGCTTGAAAATTTGTTGCCAGTTACAGGTATGCAGCTCTTATCCCACTAATATTATAAATGTGCAAGTTTGGATGGATGGATGGATGGATGGATGGATGTTTGTTACTCTTTCACGCAAAAACCACTGAGCCAATTGCGATGAAACTTGGTATGTAGATAGCTGGAGACCTGGATACAAAAATATAGATCAATATACACAGAGTTATTGCAACATTATTTTGCTTTGTCAAATGTAAAATTATTAAAAATAAAAGGATTACATAATATCATATCTGCCTGTGCCGATCTATAACCGCCCGTTTCCAAATGGTTGAGCCTTGTGAGAAAAAATCGCAGGGGCGGCCTTAGGCATTGCGAGGCCCCGGGCGATAGATCTTTGCGAGGCCCCGGGCGATAGATCTTTGCGAGGCCCCGGGCGATAGATCTTTGCGAGGCCCTATTGTCCTTTGAGAAATTTATGTAAATTGAACCTATATTTAATGCTGATGCTTAATGAAAAATGCAATAAAAAAACATTGTACATAGGCAATTAACAAAACTTTTATGTCAATTTCCTTCACTTTTCTATGGAACGGTATTCACAAACCAATTGACGATCTGTTTTATTTTCCGCTAAATCTTTCAAAGCATCACATATATCGCTTAGTTGATATTTAACGGCCTATCGACTCTTCCCAGAATTCCCACGTAGTTTCAGATAGCAGTTTTGACTTGAGCCAGCAAAGAGATTTCTCTCCGTGGGTGGTTGTGCGAGGGCGCGAGGCCCCTGCAAAAGCGAGGCCCCGGGCGGTTGCTCTGCTTGCCACCCCCTAAGGCCGCCACTGATTGTATGTGCAAGTTGTTGACATACAATACTGGCGATTTGATTATTTCGCACGAATTTTGTCGTTACCGTTACCACGTTGGCAAGACGATGAACAAGCAGAAATAATTTGCCTGATGGATCCGGCAGATGTGATGTACTATCTCATCTCGTCTTAGGATAAATTTATAAGTGCAAAGGCAAACCTTAGGTTTCTTAGAAAAGATTACCGAACCGTAGCCAAGATACAGTTATTTATATCACAATTACTAGTCAATTTTGTCAATCAATTCTTGTGGATATCGGGAGCAGTACTTTTATAACACGCGTATATTAGCAAAATTATCACCAGACTTGGAACAGCTATTTGAGGATAATAGTGGCGGGGACGAGGTTGACATTGTAAAGATCGCGGGTCGATGTTTTATCCAAGACACTTCCATCCGGTCTTCTTGGAAGTCATTGAGGGAGGCCTATGTCCTGCAGTGGACGATAAGTGACGGATGATAAGTGGCGAGGTGACTTTAATCGTTGCAGCATCCGCGCAGTTCTGCGTCATTTTAACTAGAATTATCATGCTCTTCAAGTGTGTTTGCGTATAGAGGTGCATCAGATAGGTTGTCTGTTTCACCCCAAATGATGAGGGGATTTATAGCTCTATTGTAATATTTACTAGTTGTGGTTATTTGTTGTCTGGATTAGTACATTAGTACAATTATTCTTTGTGCCCCATTTTAACACTTTTATTAATTCGTTTGTAACTATGAAATCAAATCTCAGAAGTCAATTTAAACCTACTTCTAATTGTCGAATCGAAATGAAACTTTTTATGTATATGTAGTTTAGATGACAATACTGTAATTTGGCATCTTGGATTGGATCTGATATTGAAGCCAGGAGGTGGATAGTAGATATCTTCAGTAGCTACCAGTAAACTCCTCGAGTTTGGCCTCAAATTATTCGTTTTGACACTAGTCATTGGACTACCAATAGATAGGGCTTAATAACACTGATGATGGAGCCAGGAGAAGCATAAATCAACGCATTTCTACTTTTTAATTTAGTTTGCTTTTAAAGTGTGTTTTTTCTGTGTCTGGGTGTAATTTATCTATAACATGTATGTATTTAGAAATATAAAAGTATGTTTATCAGCAGTCTGGTTACCATAGTACAGGCTCTGCCTAGATTGAGATCAGACGGCCGTGTGTGAGATGTGTGAAGTTATTATTATTATTATTTTTGTTTATATATATTTTTATGGTATAGTAGGCAAACGAGCAGACAGGTCACCTGATGGTAAATAACTACCGCCGCCCATGAGCACCTGCAACTCAAGAGTCACAAATTCGTTGCCGGCCTTTAAGGAGAGAGTAGGGGAAGGGGGGAATAGGGGTGAGGAGGGGAGAGGGAGAGAGAAGAGTTACGGCCTCCGGCAAGCTCACTCACTCGTCGAAAAGCAAATTGATTCACTGCCGGTTTTCTGTAAGGCCGTGGTCAAGGACAAGGACAAGGACTCCGGTCAAGCCGGCCCATACCGGGCCTCCGGTAACCTCACTCATGATGATCGGTTCAGTAGTTCCGGAGTGAAAATGTACCAAACAAAATCACATTCGTATTAATACATTTAGTTAGGATTAATAATGTGTTTTTTTGTCAGGGCTGGACCCAGCGTTGCCGGGCTGGATTACGAATAAGCATGCTATTACCAAGGATGTGGCTCTCTACACGGAGATCATTCACACCGACATTGGACTCTCAGGGATCCTGACACCTGCTGGTCATGTAGATTTCTACCCTAATGGTGGTAGAGAAATGCCTGGTTGTAGCGACAGGAGCTGTGATCACCATAGGTTAGTATTGCTACCACACTCTAAGCCATCTGACGTCAAACTTTTTTCGCCCACTTTAACAAATTTTTCGTTCTCTCAGAGGTCGAAATTCGACCGTAATTTTATTAGTGATAACATTAAAGACCCGATGAAGGTATGAAATAAACTGTTTACAATGAATTTCATTAATAGCTAATAAAAAACACCTGGTTGAAAAGAAATTCCTTTCGTTACCTATATATTTATATATCAGATGGATTGAATCAATCATGTGGGAGAGCCATGCTTCGGCACGTATGGGCCGGCTCGACTCCGCTCGTTACCACGGCCTCACAGAAAACCGGCCGTGAAGCAATGCTTGCATTGCATTTCGCCGCGTTAGTGAGGTTACTGTAGGCGATAACCCTTCCCTTTCCCTTATTCCCGTTTTTCCCCTCTCCCCCCGCTTCCCCCCTCCCCCTCTTCTCCTACTCCCACCTTAAAGGGCGGCAACGCACTTGTGACTCTCGAGTTGCAGGTGCCCATGGGCGGCGGTAGTGATTTACCATCAGGTGACCCGTCTGCTCGTTTGCCCCTACACCATTAAAAAAAAAAAAAAAAACATAACATGACTTCGTTCGCGTTTATATCGGAAAACAGCAATATGTCGCTCATAAAATTTTTCAATTTTCTGTTTAATTTCCTTAATTTTTCTTCCGCAAGCACCTTTTAAAAAGTATTAGAAAACATAAAAAAAAAATAATAATAATACAGTATATTATACATACATACTTACATGCGTCACGACAAAAATTTTAAACTTTAAAAAAAAATGTTTAGTTCGGTTTCTTAATAAAGTGTTTCTTACTTTTCTTAAACTGTAACCTATTAATTGTAAACCCGACGAACAAAAGCAAACGTAACGCTACATTATGTTACAAAACTGCAGTGCGTCTAAAAATAGTAAAAATAAAACGTTGAAAAACAGTGTCCCTGGAGTTTCTTGCCTGTTCTTCTCCACAGCGTCTACGTATTGGAATAGGCAACTAGCTTCACGAATGACTTAGTCTGACTATAAAAAAGAAATTTGTTTAAAAAAAGACAACTCCCGCATTAGGAATTACTCGTGTGTCGCGGGGGACTTTACAAACATACAAACAACGGACACAAAGAACACCCTGACTCAGGTGGGAATCGAACCCACGACCTATAAGCATAGCGGTCAGGGTCACTGACCACTAGACCAACAGGCCAACCAAATGAGAACCATTTGGTTGGCCAGCTCTCTTTGGCAAAAAAAAAAAATATTGGTTGAATTAAAATACATTATTTTGATTTGAATTGATGTAATTTAATTTTCAGGTGTGTCTTTTACATGGCTGAGTCTCTCCGGTATGGTGGGTTTACTGGAACCCAGTGTGATGGTCTCAGCTCAGCTCTCTCTGGCAACTGCAAGGAAACTGATACTGTGAAGATGGGTGGGACGAAAGCTAAAACTGGGTAAGTGCCTTTAATCCAGGTTAAATGAATACTCGTGTTTGTGTGAGTGCGTGTGTGTGTGTGTGTGTGTGTGTGTGTGTGAGTGTGTGCACGCGCACGTTGTGCGTGTATACGTGTGTGAATGTTGTGTTTGTGTGTGTGTGTGTGTAACTATTTGATTGAATCCAAACTAATACTAACATTATGCTTTCGAAAGTAACTCTGCTTGGAGTGTTGCTGTGTATGTGTGTGTTACCTTTTCACTCAACTTCACTAAACGGCTGAACCGATCGTAATGAAGTTAGGCAAGGAGATAAGTTGCATAAGTCGCTTTTATCCTGTTGGACTGGCCTGTTGGTCTAGTGGCTAGTGACCCTGACTGCTGAGCCAGAGGTCGTGGGTTCGATTCCCACCCAAGACAAATAATTATGTGACGATCATTTGTTCTGTGTCTGGGTGTAATTTATCTATAATATGTATGTATTTAGTAATATACAAGTATGTTTATCAGCAGTCTGGTTACCATAGTACAGGCTCTGCCTAGATTGAGATCAGACGGCCGTGTGTGAGATGTGTCAAGTTATTATTATTATCCCGGTTCCATGTGATAATTGTTCTCGAACATAGGGTTTCGTACCTAAATGGTAGCGAACGGGACCCTATTACTAAGCCTCCGCTGTCCGTCTGTCCGTGCGTCTGTCAGGGGTTGTATCTCATGATCCGTAATAGGTAGACAGTTGAAATTTTCACAGAATTTGTATTGCTGTTGCCGCTATAGCAACAAATAATAAAAAAAAAAAAAAAAGGACCTAGATAGTATTAAAATAAGCTTGTACCTATGATGGTGGGGAACCCTTCATGCGCGAGCCCGACTCGCACTTGGCTGGTTGTTTATTTTACTTTTAATAAAGAGACACTGTTTTTTTTTTTCTTAACTTCAATATTTTTGACGTTGCTTTTATTGTTTTATTTTCAGAAGCTCAGGCATCTTCCACTTGGCCACCGAACCGCAATCACGTTACTCTCAATTTTAATAAAAATTTATATGTAAATAATTAGGTTTTATTTAAGGTGGAGTATGTTAGGCCCTAGCCCTTCCGTCTCCCCCCACCATTCCTATTCTTCCCCTTTTCCCCTACTCCCACCTTAAAGGCGGCAACGCACTTGTAACTCTTGAGTTGCAGGTGCCCATGGGCGGCGCCGGCGGTAGTCACTTTTTTATGGGGCAAACGAGCAGACGGGTCACCTGATGGTAAATGAATTACCATCAGGTGATCCGTCTGCTCATCCCCTATCCCATAAAAAAATCCACCACTGTTGTAATTTCTTGAGCCAAATCCCCCGCATTTGCCTTGCGACCCATGCATCTGCAGGGATGTCCAAATCGAAACATTAAAAAAACAAATAATTGTGTGATGAGCATGATCGTTTGTTCTGTATCTGGGTGTAATTTATCTACAATATGTATGGATTTAGAAATATATAAGTATGTTTGTCAGCAGTCTCCGCCTAGTTTGGGATCAGACGGCCGTGTGTGAGATGTGTGAAGTTATTATTATTACTATAGATCGCGTGGTGGTCGAATTTCGACCATGGTTTATTTGATAGGCCAATATTATTTGACTTGTCATTGTATAGACTTTTGTACCATGACAGGTCAAAATATATACTGGACACTCGTAGCTGTATGTACCCGTTTTTGCATTTTTTTTAACTTTGTAGTAAATATTGTTCAAAAATTTTAGCATTCGTCACTCCTTCTCTGTATAAACTATAAGTGTGCGAAATTTCATACTCCTCCGTCCTCCCAATTTTCGTAAAAAGGAATCCAAAGTTTTCGCTTCACGTATTAATATATAGATTCTCTTTATTCATCGTAAAACTTATTGATTACACTTTTAAATACCTATAAAACAAAATATATATTTAAAATTATAAAATTTAGTATACCACCGACATCGGGTACAGGGACCAAGACACCGGTGGTTAGGGCTCCAAAGACAGGAACCTCCTCACTATACGGGCCGTATCGAGGAGAACTGCTTTCTGCATCAGTCCCTTGATCCAGGCGTCTAACGCGAGCCTTTTAAGGTGTTGATCGAGGCTTTTGGCTATCAATCCATGAGCAGATATGACGATCGGAACAATGATTATTACTCTTAAGCCGAATCTAATGTGCTTGATTTGTGGCCCAAAAGAAGAGAAGACAATGAGAAAAATTCCTTGAGCTGCATCACCGTGCTTCATTGCCCAAGACACGAAAAAAAATAGGTACACGAAGTCCTAATTGACGTACAATTAGGACTTCGTGTCACTACATATTATAAAACAAAGTCCCCCGCCGCGTCTGTCTGTCTGTTCGCGATAAACTGAAAAACTACTGAACGGATTTTCATGCGGTTTTTACTAATAGACAAAGAGATTCATGAAGAAGGTTTAGGTGTATAATTTGTTAAGATTTTGTGTAAATTAATTGAAATATGTTGATGGTTGTTGAAGATGTCTCTGCTACCCGTGCGAAGCCGGGGCGGGTTGCTAGTGTCTAATAAAGTTAGTCACGTTACTGTTATATAGGTACATCTACATACATAATATAATTATATTTTAAATAATAATAATTCTTTCAAAAAAAAACCTACTTCAACAAAAAAAAACTATTCCATAAAAGACTTATATATGGTTTTCTCATGGATGCCATTGTCAGAACTGGACCAAATTGAAATGGGACCACACGGGAAGCACCAGCTTTCAAATAAAAAAAGAATCATCACCCAGTCGAAAGTTCTGAGGTAACAAACATAAAAAAAAAATACACAGTCGAATTGAGAACCTCCTCCTTTTTTGAAGTCGGTTAAAAAGTATCACCGACGTCAATGTGCCTAAATCATGATGAATTGTAATAGAGGGCCATCAATAAACTACGTCACACGAATTTTGGAACACCCGTCCTTGTAACCGGTGGTCATTTGTGGAATACCACGGCATCACAGAAAACCGGTAATGAAGCAATGCTTGCATTGCATTTCTCTCTCCCTTATTCCCATCCTTCCCCTCTCCCCACTCTCCCTTCTTCCCAATCTTCCCCCCCTCCCCCTCTTCTCCTACTCCCACCTTAAAGGGCTGCAACGCACTTGTGACTCTCGAGTTACAGGTGCCCATGGGCGGCGGTAGTCATTAACCATCAGGTGACCCGTCTGCTCATTTGTCCCTAATACCATAAAAAAAGGCGGTGTGGTTTCCGACACACAGGGGAGGACCTTGAACCAGGTGAGGTGATCATGCCTGGCGGACTGCGGTAACACAAATAGAGGATTCTGGCTAGGCTAGGTGATCATGCCTGGCAGACGGTTGATGTTGGAAAATATATATATAATCACTAATCGTAAACCTATACCATAAACCCCGCCCCCCCTCAACTGTGAAACGTCACATATTTTTGCAATTTTACACCCGGAACTGAAAACTTTTTTAGTATAAATTATCTTTAAAACTTTGCGAAGGGACAAGTAGGCTCCCAGCAGAGTCAAAACTTTAGAAGATTCCTTCTAAAGTTTTGACTCTGCTACTAACAGTTTAGAGGGTTCTAAAATCAGATAGAACTATTCAGTTCTATCTGATTTAGAACCCTCTAAACTGTTAAGTAAACCCCACAATGAACGAGCATTAGCAAAAATACATCGATTGTGAAGAGAACTTTGAAGATTGGGAAGAGAACCTCATCCTTTTTTGAATTCGGTTAAATATTAAAATTTTTATTTTAATATTTAACCTTAATCCTTTTAATATTTAGTGAAAAGTAGATGTTTTTTGTTTAAATATAATATGGGTAGGCCAACTAAACGCACTGCACCAATGAGACAGCGAGGATTTCTTTCTTTTTTTCTTTTTTTAATATTATAGGGGGCAAATGAGCAGAAACGGAGGAAACGAAAATATTGTAGCCACAGACTCCACGCCACTTGTAAACTCTGTGAAAGGATTAAGAACTTTTTGGCGCGTTATGTCTGTCTGGCGGCCCCTTACTCATATTCGAAGTTTAGAACAAGTTCATTTGAAAATAGAGAACCATGCAAGAGAACACAATCGTCTGTGTAGCGTCGGAAGACAGATGTCTGAGCTGAAGCACGGAACCGCAAGATATATTAATTATTTTAATTTGAATGTTGTTGAAATTATAAATGTGACAATTTAAAGTTAAAGTAAAGCCACAGTTCTGTCCGCGTAATCTTTTAACTACTCTTCCTTAGAAATAGATCCATCTTTTTCGCTACCAGCTCGCCCCTGAGCATACGATAATATCCGTCCTGGCCACGTGGTTCGACTCATCGATGTATACAATTATAGATATCTGTTGATTTTTCATAAACCGCTAGACCGATTTCGATAAAACTTAAATGGGACCTTTTAAAATAAAAAAAGAATTTTCCAAATTGGTTTGCGCGTCTTCGATTAATCGGTGAACATACATAAAAAAAATATTCCGACGAATGGAGAACCTCCTCCTTTTTTGAAGTTGGTTAAAAAGCCAGAGCAGCTGTCCTCCCCTCCCTTCTATGGATATACCCATGGATACATAAGTATACATCAATCATCAATAGATACTGTAGTTATATCTTATCTATATGTTTTACAAAGCCATTAATGATACGCCATATATCTCAGATTGTTTTATCAAATACTAGCAGCGCCCCGCGGTTTCACCCGCGTAAGTCCCGATCCCATGAGGATATCTGGATAAAAAGTAGCCTATATGTTAATCCAGATCTCCAGCTATCTACATACCAAGTTTCATCGCAATCGGTTCTGTAGTTTTGGCGTGAAAGAGTAACAAACATCCATCCATCCATCCATACATTCTCACAAACTTTCACGTTTATAATATTAGTAGGATTCTTCGTAAATATAGTTTTCTTTTTCTTGGACATCTTGGTATCAGCTTCTAGTTTAGTGAGACAATATTCACAACAAAATTATTGATGCAGTATCAGTAGCGCCATCTAACGAAATCAAATTGAACTTTTCCATTTCATTTATTTTTGTTAGATGGCGCTGAATTTAGTTGATCTGTACACCGTGTGATGTTAGTTTTAAATAAATAAGAAACAAACTTCGATATTTTATACTATTTATTTGTTGCTGCTGAAACTCCGTTTATAAACTCCTTACACCCGCGTGTGATTCCAAACGCATTTCTTCCTAATATAAATTTCTCTGGTTATGTGAGTGTATGAGAATTTTTACCTTTAATAAACTATTATCTATAGATACATACCACAAGTATGTATGATCACTTATGATACACACTCGACCTCCAGATCTATTAATCATTATTCATGATATACTAGGGGAATTCTCGACATCATATGGGCGTTGTGGACTTATTGGAGTCATGTTTCTTAGGGAGGATTCTCCGATCCAAATGCAAAATTTTAATGACCACCAGTTGGTAGGCCGCGATCCAAAAACCACAAAGGAATCATCATAACTTTAAACCATAAACTTAATACCTTAAACAAGTCCATAAGCATAAGAGTAACGCCATCTGTATTAGGACGGCGACATTATGTGCAAAATTAAATTAGTACGTAAATAATTCAATAGATGGCGGTGATCATTAAGGTGAAAAGAAATTGAAACTGTAGTTTTTTTTTATGGTACAGAGGGCAAACGAGCAAACGGGTCACCTGATGGTAAATGACTAAAGCCGCCTATGGTCACCTGCAACTCAAGAGTCACAAATGCGTTGCCGGCCTTTAAGGTAGGAGTAAGGGAAAGGTAGAAGAGAAGGGAGAGGGGGGGAGGGAAGGGTTAGGGCCGGTAACCTCACTCATTCACACAAAGAATACGAAATACTCCATAAACGAAGCAATCAATCTAAATTTTCATACGGACATTGAAACATTTAAAAATAAATACGAATTCTAACTTTAATTGGATCCAAACTTTAGGGAAGAGTATGATATGTTTATGAATTCAAATTCAAAATCATTTATTCAATTAAGACACTAAGTGACATTTATGAACGTTAAATTGAAGCTACTGTTAAAAAACATAGATCGAAGCAAACAGACGCCACAGCATGTACTGGATTGTCGAGGTAAATTAGGTGAAAACACCAAAATCTACTGCCTGCTTGTGTCGATCTATAACTTCCAGTTTCCAAAATGCGTAGAGCCTTATGAGAAGAATACTGACAAAGAAAGTATTATTAATTTAAATGTAAATTTGGGTTAACCCATCCGGTTCTACCATAAGTTCTACGATATTACAAATTTGGTCAGCGATCATAATATTCTAAGTTAATTATGCCGACATTCTATAAAAATACTTGCAACACCATAAAAATAACTTATACGTTAAGATCCTTGATTAGATTTTTTTTTTTTAAGGCAACTCCCGCATTAGGAATTACTCGTGTGTCGCGGGGGACTTTACAAACATACAAACAACGGACACAAAGAACACCCAGACTCAGGTGGGAATCGAACCCACGACCTATAAGCATAGCGGTCAAGGTCACTAACCACTAGGCCAACAGGCCAGTCAAGCGAATTGGGGATGCGAGTACCTACTGCTTTATTTATTTTTTATGTTATAGGGGGCAAACGAGCAGACGGGTCACCTGATAGTAAATGACTACCGCTGCCCATGGGCACCTGCAACTTAAGAGTCACAAGTGCGTTGCTGGCCTTTAAGGTTTGAGTAGGGGAAGGATGGAAGAGAGGGAGAGGGGAGGAGGGAAGGTTAAGGCCTCCGGTAACCTCACTCACTCGGCGAAAAGCAATGCAAGCATTACTTCACTGCCGGTTTTCTGTGAGGTTTTCTGTGAGTATCACTCCGATCGAGCCGGCACATACGTGCCGAAGCATGGCTCTCCCACAACAAACTCATAATTGTATATTTCGTAATCGTTATCTGCTTTTTTGTAGCTTTCACAATGTTTTTGTAAAATTTCATGATGATAAGTTAAATAATAATAAAAACTTGACCCATCTCACACACGGCCGTCTGATCCCAAACTAGGCAGAGCCTGTACTATGGTAACCAGACTGCTGATAAACATACTTATATATAACTACGAGTAAGTACACACAGATTACAGATAAATTATACTCATCACACAATTATTTGTCCTGGGTGGGAATCGAAACCACAACCTCTGGTCTGCAGTCAGTATCACTAATCACAAGACCAACAGGCTAGCCAATACCTAAGCGTTACAAGGTTGTTATAAGGTTATGTGTGTATCTGTCTGTGGCATCATAGCTCCTAATGAACGGATAGACCGATTTCGATTTAGTTCTTTTGTTTATGACTTGATCGAGAGTGTTCTTAGCTCTTTAATTATTATATTTTTAGATGCAGTGGCCAATATATAGTAGGTTATCCCACTGATCCCACTAATATTATAAATGTGAAAGTTTGGATGGATGGATGGTTGTTACTTTTTCACGCTAAAACCACTGAACCGATTGCGATGAAACTTGGTATGTAAATAGCTGGAGACCTGCATTAACGCATAGGTTACTTTTTATCCCGATATTCCCACGGGATCGGGACTTACGCGGGTGAAACCGCGGGGGCCGCTAGTGCTTAATATAAACTACTTAAAATTGATAGGCAACACGTTATTTTTAGGTACTGCGATGATTGCACATTATTTATTATCTACATCATACCATAGATAATATAATTCAACCAAAATTACATGTTATTATAATGACTTGCATAGATATGAAAGCGAATCCAAAATTATCTAAATGCGAAATAAAGTCTTATCTGACACATTTCTAATTTATTGTCAATGCCATTAAGGCTGCGTTTCTAGCAGAGATGTGCGAGAATGCTGAGCGGCGTAGCGAGGGATGCATTTGTTATGAACCAATATCGCTTCATTTACCTCGCTTAGCGTAGTTCCTGTGGAAACGGATACGAGGGATGTGTGCGAGAGATGTGTGCGAGGGAAATGCGAGAGATGTGTGCGAGGGATATGCGAGAGATGTGTGCTAGGGATGTGCGAGAGATGTGTGCTAGGGATGTGCGAGAGATGTGTGCTAGGGATGTGCGAGAGATGTGTGCTAGGGATGTGTGCGAGGGATGTGCAAGAGATGTGTGCAAGGGATGTGCGAGAGATGTGTGCGAGGGATGTGCGAGAGATGTGTATTGTACACATCCTCGCACCGCTCTTTTGCGCACCGTTTCACAGCGTTGCTACGCATCCTCGCACCGCTCAGCAGCAACCTAACACATTTCTGGTGGAAACACAGCCTAATAGTCCTGGCAACAGCCAGCTTCCCAATCTGTCCGTATAAGCAATAGGTATCCTTTTCATCCATTGTCTTCCTTCCTTGGATACTTTTCCTTTTCAATATACTTTGGACTTACCGGCAACAGCCAGCTCGAGACCGGTACATGACCCTGATGTTTGAAGTGAAAACTTCTTTAGCGGCGTTGTGCACTTTTTGGGATGGGTAAAAAATGTTAAACTCGCGTCATGACACGTGACCTGATCGAAAATTAGTAAGACGGAGCCGAGTTTCTTATATTTAAAAAAAATATAACATTCGAAATTCAAACATTTATGAGCGGCCAGGAGCGCAGAACTTCCAGTGTACCCTATGTATACATTTAGATATGTTATTACCTACTTTTTATTTTTAAAACAAAGTCCCCCGCCGCGTCTGTCTGTCTGTCTGTCGGAACGGATTTTCATGCGGTTTTCACCAATGGACAAAGTGATTCAAGAGGAAGGTTTATATGTAGTATACATGCATATTATTTTAGAGAAAAGTCGAGAAATTCAAAGATTTGTAATGTGATGTCGTAACAAACATATTTTTGTGCGATTACATTGCAAACGGTGGCTAATCCTTACGAGGTAGATCAAATTAATGTACTACGGAATTGTATATCTTAAAAAGATCGATAAAAAAGTCCGCAATCGTATATGTTTATCTCCTAAGGATAACCCACAGTAACCATTTTTATCTTTTACATATTACAAAAAAAATATGGGTTATTTATCAAACTATTTTAAACAATACAGTATTATTCGTTATCCAATTAAATATATTAGATACGTTGTGCATTTCATGTAGATCAAAATTGCCCTTTACAGCATATTACTAAAATGAATATCTTAGAAGATATCAGAGGTTTAAAAACCGGGGGTAGAGGGACTGGTGGGCCGGACCGATTTTGATTATTCTTTTTTGTTAGATAGGGTACCTCAAGGGACCACCCATGTCAAGAAAGTCAGGATCTGATGATAGGATCCTGATAAAATTGAGAGAAACCCTCGAGAATTGTAGGACCGAATAGTGTTTCTGTTTACTTTTCATTACTTTATGAGGTTTTTGCGTTTAGAATCATCATCATATCATGTAGCTGAGCTAATGATGAAAAAAAATCACATTATAATTTTTTTTTAATAAAAAATTAAACCTACGAAAAGAACTAAAAAGTAAAAAATAAATAAACCTTTTAAGTCTTAAGTATTGAGCTTATTTACTTTAACTACCAATTTTTATATAAACTTATTTTGAGTCGACGCCAAATAATAAAATACATAGGTAGGTAGGTTCATATAAAATGTAGATAATTAATCAGTTGTTGTTTGTCGTCGACGTTATGTTATTTTTTTTTTATGATATAGAGGGCAAACGAGCAGACAGAGGTTACCCAACCTGATGGTAAATGACTACCGCCGCCCATGGGCACCTGCAACTCGAAAGTCACAAGAGCGTTGCCGGCCTTTAAGGTTGCTGTAGAGGAAGGGGGGATGAGAGAGAGAGAGCGAGAGGCTGGGAGAGGAGAAAGAGGGGGAGGGAAGGGTTAGGGCCTCCGGTAGCCTCACTCACTCAGTGAAAAACAATGTAAGCATTGCTTCGCTGCAGGTTTTCAGTGCGGCCGTAATATCACTTCGATCGAGCCAGGCCCATACGTCCCAAAGCATGGGTCTTCCACAACTAAAATTAAATTTTTAAATTTGTAATTAATAGGGCCGGAGGCCCTAACCCTTCCCTCTCCCTTATTTCCGTCCTTCCCCTCTCTCCCCTCTTCCCCCCCTCCCCCTCTTCTCCTAAAGGGCGGCAACGCACTTTTGACTCTCGAGTTGCAGGTGCCCGTGGGCGGCGGTAGTCATTTACCATCAGGTGACCCGTCTGCTCGTTTGCCCCCTTTACCATAAAAAAAAAATTGATTAAAAAAACAAATTTGTTGACTAAAATTTTAACTTTTTGAACTACTTCTCCATGTCCACTTTAAGTAATCCAAATTTCAAATTATTCTGTGAGCGAAATTTGCTTAATAAATTATATAGTTTAGAAGAACTAAAAATAATACGCATTAAGAGCGAACTGAATTATAAAGTAAATAATTCTTTAAAAAAAACCGACTTAAAAGAAAACTATTCCATAAAAGACTTATATGGTTGTCTCATGGATACCATTGTCAGAACTGGACCAAATTGAAATTGACCACACGGGAAGCACCAGCTTTCAAATAAAAAAAGAATCATCAAAATCGCTTCACCCAGTCCAAAGTTCTGAGGTAACAAACAAAAAAAAATACAGTCGAAATGTGAACCTCCTCCTTTTTTGAAATCGGTTAAAAAGAGTTCCAAATTCCACCATCAGACCATCGTTACTAAACCCAATCTCTTGGATTCATCAAAACGAATCGTATGAGTCCAAACTCGAGCGGTTTACTACCAACTGAAGAGTTTCACCATCCACCTCCTGGTGCCATCCGATCAGCTCCAAGATGCCAAATTATAGTACTGTTATCCAACCTACATACAAAGTTTCACTTCGATACTACAATTAGAAGTTGGTTAAAATTGAGATCCACGATTTGATTGCATAGTTACAAGTAATAAAGGCGTGTTAAAAAGGCGCATAAAGAATTATGTTCAAGTATTAATATATTGATAAGACTACTCCAAACTAATCCAGACAATAAATCACCACAACTAGTAAATATTGATAAACATGGAGCGTGGATCAGGTACAGATCTGATGCACATCTATACGCAAACACCCTTGAAGAGCTTGACAATCCTAGTCAAAAAGACAAGGAAATAGTTATTCTGAGTCTAATTGATATTTGTGTTCGTTGTTTCAATGTTTGTTAAGTTTCTAAGTTGTCTAAAAAATATATGCCCCCGGGTAAACCGTAATCTTATAAATATCCGCAATGCGATCATAATTACTTCCAAGATAATATTATTTATAACAATTGATTTGATTCATATCTGAAGCGTTAATTACCTTAATTATTTAATGACTATCTGTGCCCTGCAGTTTTAGATGCTTTCGAGTTTTATTATGTCACTAGTCACATTTAGTAAAAACGTACTTCAACGCTATCTAGCGAAGACAAGTGTATCACGTAATGAAAATTCTCGCGTCTTTAATACGTATATACACACAACATCCCAACATCAAGTTCACCAAGCATGATCACCTAGCCTGGTTGGAGGATCCTTGGTTCGTGTTGAAGGGACATTATATCTATGCGTTCACAGACTTTATTCCTTTTTAAGAATTGCATCATAACTTTCCAATTAACAGGCTTTCTAATGCTATAAGAATGTTTTAAATCGGGCTGGTAGAGTATGAGATTAATGCTCAATGGAATGTTCCAACAAACATATATGAAATGTTCAGATTTATTATATCTATCTATATATTAATACGTGAAGCGAAAACTTTGGATCCCTTTTTACGAAAATTGGGCGGACGGAGGAGTATGAAATTTCGCACACTTATAGTTTATACAGAGAAGAAGTGACGAATGCTAAAATTTTTAAACAATATTTGGTACAAAGTTAAAAAAAAAATGAAAAAACGGGTACATACAGCCATGAGTGTCCAGTATATATTTTGACCTGTCATGGTACAAAAGTCTATACAATGACAGGTCAAGTAATATTGGCCAATGAAATAACCCATGGTCGAAATTCGACCACCACGCGATCTCTAGTTAATATACATACATATACAGAAGTACCATTCTCTTATTGAGAAGAGTTCGCGAAGCAGAGGTCACCATCTTCTTGACTCTGTATGGGTTACAGGCTGCCTTGACTGGTAATGGGTTTTCATTATGATGACTATTCGCTGGCTGTACTTTTCTTAGTTATTGTGTGTATTATTGCAAGGATGTTTTTTACTTGCTTGCTGTCTATCTGCAGCAATTTTCTTTTCGACTAGGTGCGGCCAGAACATACATATACCTGGCTGCAGCCCAAACCGGTGCTGACAGGAGTCTCATCACTTTTAATGTGTACACTGCTGAGCCTCAACCGATTAGACATCCGAATAATTGTAGGAACCATTACGGGCCATTTGGCCTTGAATGCGACAGACAGCCCGAATGCATAGAGCACAGGATGTCTCAACGCAGAAGAAACGGCCGCCGATGAATCCTGGAATGCGATTGAGTGGTCATACAGCACCACCACCACTACCAGGGCATTCGCCACTTTATTATCAACAATTTGTTTTTATGGGATAGGCGGCAACGAGCAGATGGGTCACCCAATGGTAAGTGACTATCACCGTCCATAGACACTTGCAACTCAAAAGTCACAAGTGCTTAGGGGAGGTGAGTTAGGGCCTCCGTGAGCCCTACTCGCTCGGCGAAACAGAAAGCAGCATTGCTTCACGGCGGGTTTCTCTGAGGTTGTGGTATCACCCCGGTCGAACCAGTGTGACTCTCCCACTTAAAAGGTTGCTATAGCACTATTGATAGACTGTTCAACGAACCTAACAGTTAATATACATACATTCAGAAACTCAAATTAGTTTTTTGAAGTGAAAACTTCTTCAGCGGCGTTGTGCACTTTTTGGGATGGGTAAAAAATGTTAAACTCGCGTCAGGACCGAGACCCTGATCGAAAGTTCATAGAAAATGTGTCTTCGTGTCCTCTGTCCTGTCCTCCTGTCCCCATCGAAAATTTGTACGATGGAGCCGAGTTTCTTATATTTACATTTACAGCGTCAGAGAGACATGGAGAAGATGGAGAGGGCGGAAGGGAGGGAGGAAGAGAGAGTGGGAGGGAGGGAGGGAGAGAGAGAAAGGGAGGGAGGGAGGGTGGAAGAGAGAGTGGGAGGGAGGGAGGGAGAGAGAGAAAGGGAGGGAGGGAGGGAGAGAGAGACTCCAGTCAATTGTAAACTCCAGTCGTTGTAAAATCCACTAGAGGGCGTTAATCTAAACATTGAGTACTGTCAGCTCTTTATTAATTAATGTCACCAACCTGTTAATGCGACATTTTAAGTTCGTCGTTTCATTTAAGTTTTCACTTCTGTCGGCAGTCCCATGACTGCCTTTTTTTTTAGGTGGATGAGTTAATCTCTGGAACTACCGAACAGATTTAAAAGGTCCTTTTTGCATTTTTAATGGCTCAACTCTTAAGAAAGCTTTAATTATGCTACGACCTTTAAGGGTAGAAAATTGGCCATAAACGCAATTGAAACTGCAGTGAATGACTAGTAATAACTTGAAGAAGATTAACAGGTACCATTGACAAGGATCTTTCCGTATCAGTAAGAGACGACGTCGTTTGAAGAAGTTACATGTCATGTATTTTTAAGTCGATTTTTGATTAATCTTTAATTAGATAAGACAAGACAAATATTAAAGAAATGATATATGATATTATGCATTTTATATCTAAGATCGTTTATCGTTACAAGTATTTAAAGCCGAATGTCATTTGAAAAATTTTATTCCAAGATCAGCTATGATGAAGTTTGCGAGTTCTCTTTTGCTGGTGGTAGCTGCTGTGGCAGGTAAATTATATTTCTTATTCTTCTTCTCACTCACACCTGTATCCCCGAAGGCAGAGCCATATAAATACCCACATTTTGCCAACTATAATTTAGTCTCACTTGAAAAATATAAACTATTGGGTTTTTGAAAAAAAAATCATCGATTTTTTTTCATGTATTTGAAAACAATTGAAAAACCCTTTTTTTTTCAATTAATGATAAACAATTTAAAAGTGATTAAATTAAAAAAAAAATCACTTGACTCCAAACGCACCATCGCCGCCACCTTATTTGTGACGTCATAATGTTAAAGTCAAACTACATTAGTACACGGTCGACGATTTCTACATATGTATTGATAAAGAATTCCAGAAATTTACTGCTAATAAAACTATTGTTTATAATAAATTTATCGAGTGAATAATGTGTGATGAAGGATTTATAAAAGCAAAGCCGATCGATTTAATTCATCTGAATCTTGTTTCTAACCAATTTAAACAAAAACAATGCGTCAGCTACATCTCTGCATGTCGAAAGTGTGTACATCCTAAGGTGTTGCAATCGACTGGTATCTATATATTAATACGTGAAGCGAAAACTTTGGATCCCTTTTTACAAAAATTGGGCGGACGGAGGAGTATGAAATTTCGCACACTTATAGTTTATACAGAGAAGAAGTGACGAATGCTAAAATTTTTGAACAATATTTGCTACAAAGTTAAAAAAAAATGCAAAAACGGGTACATGCAGCTATGAGTGTCCAGTATATATTTTGACCTGTCATGGTACAAAAGTCTATACAATGACCGGTGAAGTAATATTGGCCAATGAAATAAACCATGGTCGGAATTCGACCACCACGCGATCTCTAGTACGTAGTTAAAAGGTTTATCTGTAAATATCCTTAGGCCACAAAAACCGTTTTTGCACGCGTTCCATACAACTCTGCAGTATTCTAAGATACTCTGCACGAGACGATTGTATAACAGCTAATATGTTTCTTATTTTCCATCTCTTATGTTTTTCTTTTCTTCTTTTTAATTTTTTCCTTAATTTTCAGTTTCAGTGTCATATTCTTTTTTTTTAGTTTATTTACTTTTAATTTTAAAAACATTATAGCACACCACAAAATGATGTGATATGTACTAAATATTGTTAAAACTGTCTGATTTAATTTTTTTAAAAGAGTGGCCATATGTTTGTTTGCCATATTTCTTCTCACAAGGCTCAACCATTTGGAAACGGGCGGTTTTAGATCGAAACAGGCAGATGTGATTTATGTTATCCATTTTTTTTTCTTTAATAATTTTACATTTGACGAAGCAAACTATTGTTGCGGTAACTCTGTGTGTGTTGATCTATAATTTTTAATTATAATAATTATTTATTAAATCGACGATTTCGAATAATTCATGGTCAATTTTATGAAATAAAGTTATTGAATTTGAATTTGAATTTGAACATAATTTTTGTGTTACTTTTAAAGCCTTTGGTGTTTTGAGTCACGAAGCCCAACATTATATTTGCTTGGTTAAATATATGTTCCATGTGAGGTATAAATGTGAATTTATTATTAAAAAGGGACTCCCAAATCCCCTCTATGACTAACTGACCAACCACTCTCTCCACCTGGTTGGTCGGTTAGTATTTTTTTTTCTTAACTGACAACCTGGTTAGTCTGTTAGTATTTTTTTTCTTAACTGACCACCTGGTGGGTTGGTTAGTATTTTTTTTTTCTTAACTGACAACCTGGTTTGTCGGTTAGTATTTTTATTTCTTAACTGACATCCTAGATGGTCAGTTATTATTTTTAGCACCGAAATCTGTAAATGAGTAGGTATACATTTATAGAATTGACAAATGAGTGATATTATCATGAACAGATAGTGCTATATACATACATACGAGTACAATTATTGTAAGTCCGTACCTTTAGCATACCTACCATTTCTCAAGTGACAGATGTACGATTACGGACGGTTCTTATCTTAGAGCACTTGACTATAGAATACTTACCTGTTTATTACAATTTCCTATTTTAATACATCCTATTTTACTGGAACATACATAAGACTTCATTTGAATTTCGAATATAAGTTTTTGGTTCGTCTACTCCTTGTTTCTTTTCACGAGATTTTTTTTGTTTTCACGAGTTGTCAGAATTATATTTCATCGTGTTTCGGAAAAGCTCTCCATATCTCTCATCTCATATATAGTAAAATCTTGTAAATGCAATGATGAGTAAAAAACCAGAATTACAATATTTATCTAGAAACGGTGGTAAAATACTACTTTTTGATGGCTATCAGTATTATAAACAAAAGATATATAAAAATCAAAATACGTATTGGATTTGTTCCCAACGAAAAAAGGCAAAATGTATGGAAAGTATTACAACATCTTCGGTAAGATATTTTGAATTTAAATTATTTTCTTTTTATTGTAACTATTTGTTCACTTTACTAATTATTCACGTTATTAATTATAAGATGAGACTATCACAAAAAAAATTGAACATACATGTCTTCAAGACTTTAGTAAAAATGAGCTGGACTTAGAACTAGATTCATGTGTAAAGAAATGCAAGATGTCAGATGATGTGCCTATACCTCAAATTTATCAAAATGTTGTCGGTTCTCTTCAAGATAAAGGAATAGACCTAATATGCAAAATGCCTGCGTTTCGCAATGTAAAGACACGTATGTATTATAATAGGAACAAAGGAGCAAGAGTATCTAAAATAGTACATAAAAATGTGATGGATGTAACGGTGCCGGTAAAATTTGAGACTTTTTGTTGGCCGATTACAAAGACGATGTCGAAAGAGTTAGTATATTAATTTTTTGTTCGAAAGTTTCGCGATGTCTTACGCCAAAAATTACGTCGTATTTCAGTGACGGCACCTTCAAGAGCTGCCCTCCACCCTTCGCACAGCTGTATGTATTGTTTGGTGATTTAGGGAGTACTGAAAATTCTACAAATATAATACCACTTGCTTACGCTCTACTATCAGACAAGTCAATAAGTACATATGAAATATTTTTTAATTTGATTAAAAGCACCGTACCAGAATGGAAACCCGAGAAATACAAGACCGATTATGAAGAAGCAGCCATGCAGGCTTTGTTAAACGTTTTCCCTAGAATTGATCTGCATGGTTGCTATTATCACTACAACAAATGCATTTGGAGAAAAGCTAAAGGTTTCGATCTCAGTTCGAGAAAGCTGACACGACGAATAATTGCTTTATGTGCTGTGCTGCCTTTGTTGCCCTATAATAAGATACTAAGTGGCTGGGACTATATAAAAAAGGAATCCCTTGAACTGGAGAATGATACGCGTTTGCAAAATTTCTTCAGCTACTTTGAAAGCTATTGGCTTCGTAGCGAAGAGTTTATCAAGATTTGGTCAGTCTTCGGCGAACGTCATCGTACAACGAACTTTGCCGAAGGCTGGAATTTCAATTTAAACAGCAATATGGGAAGAAAACGAGTGAATATTCTTCAATTGCTCAATTTTTTAATTAAAGATATGTCATATTATTCTGTAAGCAGCAAACAAATTATTAATAATAAATCACCGTCAAAAGAGAGATAGTTAATATTAAAAATGATGCGTACATACTCCGATGTCAGCTAGAACTTCTGAATTCAGAGATTTCTGTCGGTCACTTTTTACACAAAGTTAAATAAATAGTACTAGTTTATATGATCTTGTTACTTTAATTTTGCTTCTTTGTCCGCAATATCTGATTCGCTAGGTATTAGGTTCTCATTATAGCCGAAATTGAATTTTTATGTCTTGAGCATAAGACAAGAGCATAAGCAAAAGACTATCTGAAAGTGATCAGACATGGATAGTGCTTACGAAAAGTAGGTGCACGCGATTTTCGACCTTATTGACATTTTTTCTGCTTTTATTCAATATTCGTGGTCAGTTTACCTATATGACAAGAGAAACATGTTTTTAGAATTTTGTCAATAAGGTCGAAAATCGCGTGCACCTACTTTTCATAAGCACTATCCATGTCCGATCACTTTCAGATAGTCTTTGGTTTTGCCGAGGTTCATTTGTTTTTTGACGTTTATGACTTTCATTTGTTTTGTTTTTTTTGTTTTGGTCAATAGAGGTTTTATTAGCTACATACAAGTACTATAAATAATACTTTACTGATACTAAAAAGTTTCACTAGTCAATCAATTGAACTGTTCATTGAACTACTGAGAATAGAGGTGGGTTAGATCTAGTAGATAGTTCGCCGGTCAGGAATAAAAATGTTCTTTACTGACTGACAAACTAGGAGAGGTTGTCAGTTAAGAAAAAAAAAATACTAACCAACCCACCAGGAGGTCAGTTAAGAAAAAAAATACTAACAGACTAACCAGGTTGTCGGTTAAGAAAAAAAAAATACTAACCGACCAACCAGGTGGAGAGAGTGGTTGGTCAGTTAGTAATAGAGGCCAAATCCCACTAATATTATAAATGTGAAAGTTTGGATGGATGGATGGATGTTTATTACTTTTTCACGCTAAAACTACTGAAAAAATTTTGATGAAACTTGGTATGTAGATAGCTGGAGACCTGGATGAACATATAGGCTACTTCTTATCCCGATATTTCCACGGGATCGGGACTTATGCGAATGAAACCGCGGGGCGCTGCTAGTATATTATATTTTTTTGAACATTTTTTCAGCCCTGCCTCACGATCCAGTGATTAGGAAACTGGATGATGGTCTCCGTTACACTGCTAGATTTAATCCGGATACTGAAATCGCATATCATCTATTCACTAGGTAAGATATGAAATACCTACTTGCACTTATGGTCATATTGTAAGAATGTTAGATATGTATGTATGGCCGAAAAAATAGCTGGTCTTAAAAACTTTTTTTTTAATTGGTCTTTAGAAAATGTTCTCCTTGGTCTAGGTACACCAATAAGAGCATTTTCCGGTCAGTTTTAAAATTAGACTTCTATATTAACAACTAGCGACCCGCCCCGGCTTCGCACAGGTGCAATGATGATACTAAATATACTACAGAATGTCTTTATATACAACGTTCACAACTTTTTTGTTTTTCATTAGACAACACAAACATGTTTTCTTCAGAGATTACTCTTGAAAGAGCGACATTTATTTAACCCTCTGGTACCGCTGTAACCGCTATGTCCCTGCATTTTAAATCTGTAATATCTTCGAAAATATTCATTGAAATTACATGCGGTGAAGGGCCATTTTGATCTATATTAAATGCACAATGTATTTAAGGTACTTAATTGGATAAGGATTAATACTGTATTGCTTAAAATCGCTTCGTAAATAAGCCATTATTTCTCGTAAAAAGTAAAGGATAAAAAATGGTTATTGTGGGTTATCCCTAAGAGATAAACATATACCATCGCGGACTTTTTTGTAGAACTTTTTAAGGTGTACAATACTGTGCTACATTATTTTGATTTATCTCGTAGGGTTCAGCCAGCGTTTGCAATGTAAATACAAAAAAAATGTGTTTATTTACGACATCACATTAGAAACTTCTAAAGTTATCAGTGTTTCTCTACTATATTATGTTTGTATTATACATATAAACCTTCCTCTTGAATCACTCTATGTATTAAAAAAAACCGTTTCAAATTCCGTTGCGTAGTTTTAAAAATCTAAGCATACATAGGGACAGACGGACAGCAGGAAGCGACTTTGTTTTATACTATGTAGTGATCACATATTTTCCTAAAATAGTTTCCGCTTTATGTTATTCACGGGGCCATTATACAACCCTAAATTATGACCAAACCTTTCTGTAACATCCTGTATACAGCATTACGGAACCGTGATTTTAGGATGGTTACAATTTTTCAATTTTTTATTTCGACACGTCAGAATGACCTGAAACAGCATAATGGAAAGCTAGATTTAGTATCACCTTCATAGATACGGATGATACTGAACAAAACCTCCATTACACTAATTAAAAAAAAACCTTTACATGCAAAAAAAAAACAATATATTAATACGTGAAGAAAATTATTTGTACCCCTTTTTAAGAAAATTTCGTGAACGTAGTAACGTGAATTTTAGAAAATTTACAGTTTATACATTGAAGAAGTGCAGAAAGCTAAAATTTTTAAACAATATTTGCTATAAAATTAAAAAATTTGCTAAAACGGGTACATAAAGCTATAGGTGTCCAGTATATATTTTAGCCGGTCATGGTACAAAAGTCTATACAATGACAGCTCAAATATATTGGCCAAGAAATAAACCATGGTCGAAATTCGACCACTACGCGATCTCTAGTCAGTCATAATTTCGTCTCTCCATTTGTCACAGTTTATTTCACTCGAGACTGTTTCTAGTATCCCTTTAGCTTTAAAGCTATTTCATTTATTACCTAGATAAGGGAGGAGGGTGGGGGGAGGGTCCCCAAAGTTCCACCTCAACGGAGCTAACGGTAAAGTGGTATCTTGGAATCGAATAGAGTATAACCACACGGAATTCCATCCCACGTTCGTCTAGTGCCACGCAGTGCAGACGAAGGGATAGAACTCCGTGTACCCCAAAAAGAAAGGAGAATCAAAGTTAGATAATTTCTGCTACATACATACAATATCCATAAAGGCAGATCACTACCGTCCTCCGCCGCGTCTGTCTGTTCACGATAAACTGAAATACTACTGGACGGATTTACATGCAGTTCACTAATAGACAGAGTGATTCACGAGGAAGGTTTAGGTGTATAATTTGTTATGATTTTGTGTAAATTGATTGAAATATGTTGATGATTGTTGAAGATGTCTCTGCTACCCGTGCGAAGCCGGGGCGGGTTGCTAATAAAGAATAAATTACACTTTAGAATACCCAAATTAAAAAGTCAAAAAGAGTGTTGGATTCATAAAACGAATCATATGAGCCCAAACTCGAGGGGTTTATTTACCCACCTCCTGGCTCCATCATCAGATCAGCTTTTAAATTGGTAAATTAAAGTATTGTTATCCAAACTACATATACACGTATGGGCCAGTTCGACCGGAGTGATACCACGGCCTCACAGAAAACCGGCAGTCAAGCAATGAGGTTACCGGAGGCTTTAACACTTCCCTCCCCACCTCTCCCCCTCTTCTAACCTTCTCCTACTTCCATCTTAAAGGCTGGCAACGCACTTGTGACTCTTGAGTTGCAGGTGCCCATGGGCTGCGGTAGTCATTTACCATCAGGTGACCCATCTCGTTTGCCCCCTAAACCAAAACAAAAAAAACGTAAAATTTCATTCCGATTAGACAATTAGAAGTTATTTAAAATTGACTTCCAGGATTTGTTAAGTTATAAGCGGCGGTAGCGTAATGGCCAAGGCGTCGGACTTGCGATCAAGTGGTTGCGGGTTCGAACCCCACCCAGTGCACTACCAATTAGCTTAGCTGGAGGGGTTAACAAGAATACTAGTAATGTGTGACCCACATTGCTACTATGCTTTAAAAAATAAAAAAAAATTACAAGTGAAGGTAACAATGACAATGACCGCTATTGCCAATAATTCTCCTCAAACCAAATTTCAGATAAGGTTTCTTCCCTGAAAAAATCTTAAATTCAACTTCTGACTTTTCACCTTTCAGATCGAACCCTCAACAGAGTCAGGTTATCGTGAATGGTAACGAGGATGTCCTTGCCAACACCAACTTTGACCCCTCCAAACGGATTGTCGTCCTTGTGCATGGCTGGTTGGACAATGTCATTTCCAACTTTAACAACGTTCTTGTACCTGGTAAGTAGAGATTCTGGAAACTTCTGGAAGATTCTGGAGACATAAGACTGTAAAGGATTAGGATGATTAGTAAAGATGAATTTCGCGACATTTTTTGCGTGGAAATTCAAACTTATCAAACCGGATCCGATTTTTTGCTTAATTTTTCGTTCTGTAAGAAGCTTCTAGAAAGTATTGAATAAATGAAATCGAAGTTGTTCTTAAGTTTTACGAAACTACATTAAACTTGACACTTTGTTCATTGATACCATTGATTTTGAATCCAAAGTTAGGAAGCGTTATTATAACAAAATATAACCAAATATAAGTAAGAAACTTCACTTGGTAATATTTTTTATTACTTACATAATGATTAACAATAATAATAACTTGAGACGTGTCACACACGGTCCTCTGATCCCAAACTAGGCAGAGCCTCTTTTTGTTTTTTTTTGTGCGTGTGGAAATCATCATCGGGGTTTTCGGTGGCGCAGTGTGTCGGAGTCAAACCGACTAAAACCACACGGTGTGCCGTACTGCTCCTTAAGTAGGAGGGATCCGGGAACAGCTTTTATTAAGACATCCGGACCCCCCTAGCGCCTGCCCGCAAAAGCGCGGGCACCACCTCCGGGTAAAAACTTAAAACCTCTCAATTAGCGTAAAGGGTCCGGGAGGATGACGTGACGGGTTTTCCCCTCCACCTGCTATAGTGGCCCCCCGTGTAGAGCCGTAGCAAGGCTGGGTCCACCCATATTGGGTAAGAGCCACCCAAGGGCGGACGCAGTGCCGACCAGCCTGGGAGCAAGCTGCTAGAAATGCTCGTCGAAGCGCCACCTTCCGTCAAGGATCAGGCCTAGATACTTTATGTGGGCCTGAACCGGTACGAGGACCGAGTTGACCTCGATGGAGGCGCCCGGGGGTGGACCACGATGGGGCCCTAGACATAAAAAGGCCTCCGTCTAAACTAGGCAGATCCTGTACTGTGGTAACCAGACTGCTGATAAACATACTTATATATTACTAATACATACTATAGATAAGTTATATTACATATTGTAGGTAAATTACACTCAGACACAGAACAATGATCGTGCTCATCACACGATTATTCGTCCTGGGTGGGAATCCACCACCTCTGACTCAGTAGTCAGGATCACTAATCACTAGACCAACAGGCCCATCTACCGTTAAAACGTATATACTAGAACAAATGCTTTCATAAATAGTATTGAAATTTATAAAGGACTAGCGCCAACTTTGCATAGGTGCCAAAAAACTTTAAAACAATCTGTTGATACGATCGCTACCAAACTTGACCTGCTGGGGAATTTTGAAGATTGTCTGAAAATTTTGTTGGTTTTATCCATAGGGAACATACAAACACTAATGTTTAGATGTTACGGCTTAACTCACGTGTGTATTTCGGGGATGTCCAACTAGTTTCAGACAAAACAGACCCCTTAATCCAGTTGTACCTTTTCTTCCAGCGTTCCTGGATGCTGATGATGCGAACGTTATCGTTGTTGATTGGTACGCCGGCGGTGGTATGGTTAACTACGCTACTGCTGTTTCCAATATGCCTGTCGCAGGTTTGTACGATAAAAAATAAAGAATTAAAGAACTGATTAAGTACGAGTCTGACTCGCACGCCGTGGGTTCTGTTCCTCATTGTATGTAGTTAGTTCTTTCATCTTGGAAATCGATTCCTGAAGATAATTGGCCGTTTTTAGGGTTCCGTTCCTAAAAAGGAAAAAGGAACCATATATAGACCAAAAATAGGATCACTTTGTTGTCCGTCTGGCGTCCGCGTGAAGTGACCTGTCGCGGCGGTGTTAGGCGCCTCACTTATCCATACAATACAAATATAAAAATAATTCCTTTTCCAGGTCTTGGCGTTGCCAGGTTCATCAATTGGCTGAACACAGCCTCTGATGCGGACTTCTCAAGATACCACCTTGTGGGTCACGGTCTTGGTGGGCATCTGGTTGGAGTAGTTGGCAGAAATCTTGGAGGAAGTATTCCTTACATAACTTGTGAGTTTAAATCAATACCACTCTTTATCGTTTGATCGCAATTCGTTAAACTATTGATAACAATAACGCTTCATCGAAGGTAGAGAAATATTTTTAACGACTGCCCAAAAAAGGAATGTATTGATTTCAGGGTTCTTTATTCCGCCTTAACTTATAAATGCCTGAACACATTTATATGTTTGGGACATCGTTAAAATCCTCATATCATCCCGAGTGACACTATAATTTGTTTTTAAATAATAGGGTGCGTAATTCCATATCCGTTGATTCCAAGGGTCATTGTTTTATAATTTAGCAACTTTTTTTCAATTTTTATCGACAACACTAGAGCATTTCTTCCACATAGACAATTTCATCTATATGGAATGAACCTGGGGAGTTTATTGTTTTGGTTGAATACCTTAATCATTGATACTAGTCTAATTTGGAAAAATCTTAAGCTTTTGGTAGCCATGAGGAAGGAGTGGAGCAGGGTAATACTGCAGGTGGCAGGTAGTTTGGAATAAATCCTGGTTTTCATGATTTGGTTTAACTAATACTCCATGATCCAATATGGCTAGAAGAAAATACATCCATTCCTGACATATTCCCAGCATGTATCACATTTAACCACTAATTATTTTTGTAGCCCTGGATCCTGCCTTAGCTGGTTTCATCACAAACAGTTACAAATTTGACGCAAATGATGGTATCTATACTGAAGTTATTCACACCAACGCTGGAGTCTCGGGATACATCGGAAATCTTGGCAAAGTAGACTTCTATCCAAATGGTGGAATTGATATGCCTGGATGTATTACCCCGGAGTGTAATCATCACAGGTAAGAATGGGAAAATTGGTAAAGAAATGTTATGCTGGATGATTCAATCAACCATCTTATTTAAGAATCTTACTGTGGCAGTTATTACTTTGCGACAACTTTTAGTTGAGCTAAGGATACGACCCTTCTGACAAGCGGTTTTCTTTTACCAGCTTTTTTAAAGGCTGATCAAAATATTATTCAACTAACAGAACTGTCAAGTTTACAGTGGTGTCAAATCAATTCTAGTTTCTGAAAAGTTAAAGAAAAAAATTGTAATCTATCTATCTATGATAAGTTTCATTAAACATTCGAATGGCATTTGGTATACGAATTTGCAATAGATTTACTTTCAGCATCTCAAAATATACTTGACAAGATAGTTAATTTTTCATTGATCAGCCTTTCAGAAACTGGACGTTAATCTTTAGATGCTGGAATATCCTTCCTTTTCTCGCCTTTAGAATTGTAAATATAGCTACTATACTACTAAATTAATAGATATAACGGGGAATGCGATAAGTTAGCTGCTGAACGGTCATCAGCAGGGTTCCTAGTAGAGGGTTCATGGCTTAGTGTTCAAACCAGAACTACACTTTTCACAATCACTTTTATTTTCACTTTATCTGAGCGAGAGAACCAGTGGTCCCATTTGAAGGGTCCGAACCATTCGATGGCTTGCAAAAGGGTGCCCCTCAATGTCCTTCCAAACTCAAAACTTATCCATAGCCCGTCCAAACGATTCCGTTCACAAAACTAGTGACGTCACGGCGTTCCCCCGCCTCCGTACAATAAAATCAATTGACTGTATTAGTATCGCTAAATTGTCGTAATCGCCGACATATATTCGTTTAAATTTTTGGGACATAGCGCTTTCTACACCCAAACTAAGCATACCTTGTACCATGGGTTTTTGAATGAGCATAACTATACCCAGAGTCCCAGAAGAATCCAAATAGACATATTCATAGGTGTAAATATTTGCACTGAGCGAATTTACAATCGAACCCACGACCTCGGATGTGGCAGTCGAATGGTCTACAGCAAACCCACAGAGTAAACACGTAAACATTTTTTATTACTGTATTGCGATTTTTTTAATATTTACAAGTTTTGATATTGACTACCTATATGGTGCACCGGTAGTGCATTCAACTGCATCGTTAAGGGTCGCGGGTTCGATTCCCCCTTACTGAAAACTTGTATGTGTATTTGCATTAGTCTGGGAGTTTCCGTGCATATTAACAATCTATGCTGAGTTTGGATCTAAATATATCCTAGAATATTATTATTATTTCATTATACCCACATTTTTTTTTATTATCAGATCATTCCACTTTATGGCTGAATCTGTAAGACATGGTGGCTTCAGGAGTACCCGATGCTCTAACTACATCACCGCTATGGCTGGAACTTGCTTCCTCGGTGGAAACGTGAACATGGGAGGCTTGGAGCCTAAGACTGGGTAAGATGGTTTCTGATGTTGAAAAAAATCTCACACCTTATTTCCGTCCAGGGTAAACAGAGACCATAGAGCGCCATATACCACGATCTTAGATGCAGCTTGGGTCTCTTTCAAATTCATCCGACCTTTTATACACACTCGCTGGTTACAGATGCTTTCAAATTGACCCTTTTTCAGTACACTACCGATCTTAACAGTATACGTCTTTCAGGGTCTACCTACAAACTTACCCACAAAAAGTTCTCTGCTTGGATATTTGTTTCTTGACTTGTAAAAAAAAGTTATTGAGTAGAGCCTCAAGGACCTCGTAGACGGTTATTATATCATCAAAGTATATGTCTAGAAAACCTCTCGATGAACCCTGGGCAATGGGAGTAATATCTCTTTTATTTTGGGTAGACCTTACTCTCTTGGGCTACTCTTTTAATTTTGAGCTATTCTTATTCTGTATTAACTGTTCAGAATTTTGACAATGCCATTTGCAAGTGTTCGTATGCCTTGATTGAATCTACTTTTTGATACACCTTGTGTTTCTTTTCAATTTATTCTCGTCGAATGGTATGTGGTTAAGGCAGTAATGGCAGAAGAATCATATTGACTTTAAAAAGCTCTAATACATTTAAAAATATTTAGTTAATAATGTAGTAATAAACTAAAACACATGCATTAAAAATAAAAAATAATACTCCATTTATTTAATGGAGTACCTTCAATGACTGCATTATCTGTAAAATTAAGTAAATTAATTGTGATTCGGCCGTAAATAAGCACTAGGCAAATAAACACTTAGTTAATTTACTTATCGTTGGGGTTTACCAATCGAGGATGAGTGATGGGTTTTCCCTTCGCAATTATTATTTGTCTTTCCTGTACAAAAATAAGTTAAGGTTTCTGTGTTGATTTCAATTCCATCCAAATTACATTATTACTAGGGGGTAATTTGACCGCAAATAGTTTTTGCTTAAACATTAAACCAAGACCTGCAGTAGAAACAGCCCTTTGTAATGATTAATATTATTTATCTTTTTGTTTACAGAACAGTGGGAATATATTACCTGAGAACAAGAGGATTCCAGCCATTCTCCCTTTCTTAAGACTTTTACTTATTAATTCTCAATAAAAGTGCAACTATTTATTGTGATTTTTTGTCTTACTTTTTCCCTGACTGCATCAAATAATTTTAGCATCATGTTTCTATATTTGTTTGTATAGAAGGAGCCTGAGTGGATGAAACTAAGGGGAGTAAAAGACTCTCGTAGTATGGGTGTGTGATGTGAAGAGATGAGTGAAATGTGGTGGAGAGAGTTTTATGTACGGAAGTTAAAGGGTACAAGTGTAAAGGCAGCCAATAAAAAGGACTGCATGAAAGATGATATCGCTGGTTTGCGAGAATAACGACATAACTAAAAGTTATTGATTTTAGAGAATGGCAATATTTTCTGATTTCCGCTAGAGTATTTTGTGCTAAATATATAATGAACTAGTCGTTTTCTAACGAACGTTAGCACGAAATCGGATTTACGTCTTTGTTCACCATAAAATATCAAATATTTATGATCGTTTGGCATACTTAGTTCAATTCGACTGAATTTTGAGTTATGTCGATATTCTCGCAAAACAACGATATAGCTGTGATATTTTGAATGCTAGAATAGAATGGAAAAAGAAAACATAGTGCTCCGACGATGAAATTAATTATTGGACAATCCTTTTGGAATTAAGTGTGATATCATAAGATCTTAAAGAATTATATTAAACGAGCACACGGGTCACCTGATAGTAAATGACTACCGCCGCCCATGAGCACCTGCAACTCAAGAGTCACAAGTGCGTTTCCAGCGTTTAAGATAGGAGTAGGGGAAGGGTGGAAGGGGAGATGGGTGGAGGGAAGGATGGACGAAGGGGAGGGAAGGGTTCGGGCCTCCGGTAACCTCACTCACTCGTCGAAAAGCAATGCAAGGCCTCACAGAAAACTGGCAGTGACTAGCGTCACTGCCAGTTTTCTGTGAGGCCGCGGTAACACTCCGGTCGAGCCGGCCCATACGTGCCGAAGCATGGCTCTCCCACGATATCAGCTTAATAATGCATACCTAGCCTTGCATTTCGTTACCGGTAAAACTAATCATAATAACGTTTGTTAACTCTCATAAATATTTATTAAGTAGTGAACTGTTTTACCGTCTATTATAGTTTTTAATAAAATAAAAAAGAGTTTTTGATGTGGCGACAATACTTTTTGATTGAAATCTTTATGGTATGACATTGTAGTAGTACAAAATTAACAAAACGCCCGTTTTTTTTGCAATAGAGTGTATTAGGCTTCTTTTATATACATCAAAGGTAGATGGATTGATTAAAATTCATTTTATTTGGAATTTAAAATAGAAATTAAACCAGATTAACATTTAATTTTATGTTCAAAGTTCATAACGCCTATTAGAAAAACATGAGCAATGATTTCAAATTTACAATTTAATAAATCTAAAATTTAAAAAAAAACGTGAGGTGCCTATGATACACCCGGTTAGAACAAAGTTCCTTTCGCTATAAGTATATAAATATATTTAACGGATTTAATAAATTGTATCAAAATATAGCAAATATAGTATAAACTCGAAATTAAAATTGCGCCATCTGTGAAAGTTGACCGAACTTATATATGACGAATGATATAACGATTTATTTTTCTCTTCCACAAAGGTAACTTAAACCCTTGTAGGAGACTGGTATCTGCACTAGGATTACCTGTCACACAGAATACCAGGCCCCCCCCATAGAACAGTGTTTGTATTATTAAAGTCACTTTGGCACGCAAATCACGGTATAAAAATAAATCAAATTAAAATGAAATAAGCGTGTGTGTGTGCGTGTGCGTGTGTGTGGGTGTGTGTGCGTACGTGTGTGTGTGTGTGTGTGTGTGCGTGAGTGCGTGCGTGCGTGCGTGAGTGCGTGCGTGCGTGCGTGCGTGCGTGCGTACGTGCGTGCATGCGTGCTTGCGTGTGTGTGTGTGTTCTCAGTCTTTATTTTGGGATGGTTAATAAGTTTTCAGTCGAGTCATAGTTATGGTCTAAAAGATATGGATAATAGAATATGGATAATTTAGTGGTTAGTAAGCCTGACTGCTAAGCTAGAGGTCTTGGGTTCGATTCCCACCCAGGACAAATAATTGTATGTTCAACGCAACAACAGTAAGCATCTTTTCCACCTCTAGATAATCCATGAAATCTAATAAGCTTCACTTATAACTAAAAAGAAAACTATGTAAACAAATATTTAATTGGCAGTAAATTTTCACCTACTTCTAATTGTCGTATCGAAATGAAATTTGTATGTATATGTAGTTCGGATGACAATGCTATAATTTGGTATCTTGGAGCTGATCTGATGGAGCCAGGAGGTGGTGGATAGGGGAACCGTATAATAATATAGCAAAACTATATTTTAATAAGTATATTATTTTTTAGGTAGTTTTATTTTATTGTCTGTTGTATTTAGTATAAATCTAAGGACCGAGAAAATAAAACAAATTTCCATATAGCTTTCTAAGTGGCATAAAACTTATTTGAAGTGAAAACTTCTTTAGCGGCGTTGTGCACTTTTTGGGATGGGTAAAAAATGTTAAACTCGCGTCAGGACACGTGACCTGATCGAAAATTCGTAAGACGGAGCCGAGTTTCTTATATTTAAAAAATATAACATTCGAAATTCAAACATTTATGAGCGGCCAGGAGCGCAGAACTTCCAGTGTACCCTATGTATACATTTAGATATGTTATTACCTACTTTTTATTTTTAACCTAATTCTATATATACAGATGTGTGTGTGTGTGTGTGAGTGTATGTATATGCAAATACATTGTGAAGTTATGATTTCACTTCTGACGTGCAGTCCTACGACTGACTGTTTTTTTTTGTTTAGAAACTTCGTGACATATGGTCGTGAGGTCATCACCTCCCAGGGGCCCAACGGTAAGGTGGCATTTTTTATTTTATTTTTTATTTTATTCAGTACAACAAACAATTGCGCAATAATATGTTACAAAATGTTCCTTGTTTGGAAAATATTATCTTAATTAATCACGCAATGTGTGGCATGTCGGATTTGAACCGACTAAAACCACACAGTGTGCCATCACCGGTTCTTATTGACGGGGGCTCGGGATAAAGGAAATCCCTGTGAACCCTGGCAGACTTGGCCACCAGTTGGACAAGGAGACCTTACTATGATGTGCCGGTCCTCTCTAATTTAGGAAGGCACGGAACACACAGGACGACAGATAGCCCTGTCCGTGACCCTCAGGCAAGCTCTTAGAGGTCGGTAAAGTCACTTCTGCGGGATGGTAGAACTAGTTCTGATCTGTTCCCTTTCTGGCGCTTTTTTAGCATACGTCACTACCTCAAAGAACGAAATGGTATAAACCCTAACAATTAACCATTTCATAAAATCATACAAACCTAGAAATTGCGAAGAAAAATCAAATGATAAAATACTTTGATTGTTGTGACACGGTGTGATTTCAATCAATAACCTTGAGATAAGAGAAAAACAAAATTTATTGAAGCTGAAAAACCTTTGGTCAATAATGTTTTGTTGAGAAATGTATTTATTTCTTTTATATTTGGTTGGTGAGTATTTCATTGAGTTTCTTTTTAAACTTTGTTCATATAAAATACCATCTTTTTTATTTTGATGATGACGAATGATGAGTGTATGCATACACACATATACTCACACCTTTATCCCCAAAGGTGGACAGAGGTGTATTACACCCCACATTTTGCCAATTTAACTGGTGAGTATTTTGTTGAATTTTTCTAAAAGAAATTAATATTTTTGAGTTTTGAGGACGTATTCGCAGATAACGCTGATATGTTTTAATAACTCAAAACTAATTTAAACATAATGATTTTTAATAATCGTCTGAAATAACTATAAATTGTAATAATATGAATCTCTATTGCGGATTAATTTTTGAAAATTTATAGAGAAACATTGGAAATATTTGTGTTATTTCCAACTAGCAGTTCGCGTTTGCACGGATCCCTAATTCTTTTTCCAAAATAAAAGTAGCCTAAGTTACTCCTTATAACACCAGCTATCTGTCTGTGAAAGTCCCGTGGAAATCGGTCCACCCGTTCCGGAGATTAACCGAAACAAACAGACAGACAGAAATTGGAAAAACTTGTTTTTACTAATAGGTATCGTGCAAATAACTCTATGAGCTTAAAAAACCTATTATTTTGACATTACAAACAGACACTTCAATTTTATTTATTTGTATGGATGGGTGATGAAGATGAATAATAAATTTGTTAAATATTGTTGGTACTTTCTTTTAAACAGTGGTTCGTTGTGTACAATCATGGGTTCTAGGTTCGATGCTCGATTTGAGTTAATGTTATCGTGAAGTTAGTGGACTTTTTTGTTATGATACTCTCAGTATCTTGAGGGATTCTGAAAACGTGTCAGGGCGATGGCAGTAGACGAATCGAGACCGAGAGATAATATAGTTAGCAATAATATCCAAATGTACATAGGTACAATACACCTCTACCGACCCTTTCAATATAAAAGTTTGAGTATGATAGGGAATAAAAAATTCAAGTGACCATAAACAGTACTGCCTATATTACTTATTATTTCAAATAGAACAGTTTATTAATAGAGATGAAACGGATTGCTGTTTGGCCGGATACCGGGTACCGGATATCCGGCCTACTTTGAAACCGGATAGCCGGATATCTAGCCGGACATTGTCAATTGCAAGTTGCTGCCTAAAAAAATAGATAAAAATGAAAATGAACAAGGAACTTCTGATTTAACACACGTGAGGGCCTCGTTGTAAGCTGAATTGGAAAGTCTTTTCAACTCCTTAAGTCAATGGAACTAACCGATGCAACATTATTTCGATAAACTACGTGAGGGATACTGAAGCTGAAAGACCTCCATCGACGAGTCCTTTAGTAGCAGTTATTCCCACTAATATTATGAATGTGTTGGATAGATGGATGGATGGATTAATGGATGTTTGTTATTCTTTCACGCAAAAACCACTAAACCGATTGCAATGAAACTTGGTATGTAGATAGCTGGAGACCTGGATTAACGCATAGTCTACTTTTATCCCGATATTCTCACGGGATCGGGACTTACGCGGGTGTCGGGGAAACCGCGGGGCGCTGGTAGTCTTTAATATCGGCCAATAAAGTAGAGATGAGGAGACAGAGACGAATATATTTCACGAAGCTTACGACAGGTTCTGGATTTTTTTAATGATGTAGGAAATAAAAGCAACAAGTAATTAATCTCAAGATCAAAAAAACAACGTTATTTGGTTGTTAGTTGGAGTCCTGTCACACAGTATACGGACTTCAAGAAATTTGTCGGAGTTTAGATGAAAAAAAGCACCCTGCAGTAGTGTACACAGTAGAATACTTTTTGAAGTGAAAACTTCTTTAGCAGCGTTAAGCACTGTTTGGGTATTGTAAAAAATGTTAAACTCGCGTCAGGACACGTGACCCTGATCGAAAATGTATCGAAAATGTGTCCGAGTATCATATATTTAAAAAAATATTTTTACAACGAGATGGCAAATTCGTAAGACGGAGGCGAGTTTCTTATATTTATACGTAAAGCGTCAAAGAGACATGGAGAGAGAGAGAGAGAGAGAGAGACTCCAGTGAATTGTAAACTCCAGTCGTACGTCAGAGCTGACACACACTTTTTTTTAAGTGTAAACTTCTTTAGCCCCGTTTGTGTACTTTCGCTATAAATACAAATATACATTCACTAGAGGGCGCTAACCTAAACATTGAGTTCTGTCAGCTCTTTATTAATTAATGTCACCATTCTGTTAATGTCTCGTTTTAAGTTCGTCGTTTCATTTAAGTTTTCTCTTCTCTCGGCAGCCCCATGACTGCCAATTTTTTTTCTTAACTGGCTTTGTCTACGAAGACAACAGAAACCGTTTATTTCTTTTTAATGCAAATAAATTTATTTATTTCCTGGCTATAGTCCTCGGTTTGCTCGCCTTAAAGTATTTTTTCTGTGCTATAATACTTTTAGTAAATATTTTTTTTTGGCATGAGATTTATTGGTATTGGTATTCGTATACCGTATTCAGTGTAGTGTTTCATTCAGTGTAAATGAAAATATGGCGATTGTATTTGTTACTAGCCGTCCCCGCAGATTCACCTGCGTTTATGGTCACTTCTCCGCTTCTATTGGTCGTATCGTGATGTTATGCCTATATTCCTCCATAAATGAGCTATCCAACAATAAAAGAAGAATTTTTCAATACGAACTAGTAGTTTCTGAGATTTTTGTTTTTTTTTGAAACGAAGTTCCTTATGGCGCGTTGCGAAAGGGAGCTAGACGGAAAAAATTAAGACCAAAAGTTGTAACAACACTTTTTGCTATAGTAAAAGAAATAAAATTTTATTACAATTCTTCGTTCGAACTTCGTTCCATCCGGGTGTCCCTTGACACCTCTCATTTCTTTTTTAATTGTATGGGGCACACGAGTAGACGGGTCACCTGATGGTAAATGACTATCGCCGCCCATAGGCACCTGGAACTCAAGAGTCACAAGTGCGTTGCCGGCCTTTAAGGTGGAAGTAGGGAAAGGGTGGAAGAGGTGGAGAGGGGGGGGGGAGGAATGAAGGGTTTGGGCCTCCGGTAACCTCACTGAAAGCATCGCTTCACTGCCGGTTTTCTGTGAGGCCGTGGTATCACTCCGGTCAAGCCGGCCCATACGTGCCAAAGCATGGCTCTCCCACGTGTAGATTAGGGCGTTCATCCAACCACATCCGACATAAACAAACAAACAAACTCTTCAGCTTTAAAATATTAGTATAGATATGATATAAATAAAGTACATGTATTATCCGGCAACCTGCCGGATACTTACTCACTATCTGGTGCCCAGCCGATGAGCTAGCAAGGAAAGAATCTACAAACCCGGTCCAACAACACTAATGCCACTACCCTTCTATCAACTTCGCTCTTGGGCAAGGCAACGGACTCGTGAAGCGCACAACAGTCATGGACTGGCTGCATACATGGCTGCAGGCAGTCCAAATCGGTACTGGCAGAAGTCTCATCACGTTTAACCTGTAAACTGCTCAATCTCAACCGACTAGACATCCGAATAGTTGTAGGATTTTAGAAGGATTGTTACGGTACATTTGGCCTTGGATCGGCCACTATTCACCATCAATGTGACAGACTGCCCTCTATGTCAGAGGATGTCTCAACGCAGAGGAAACGTCCGCCCAAGTTATCCTGGATTGCGAGGGAGTGGCCACAAAAAGGGCAAGAATCCTCGCCGGTCGCTCCTAGAAACCTGTGAACACCCCAGGAGACTTCTTCTTAACTAGCTAGACGCATAATGGACCATTTTGAGTCTAAATGCGGTAACGGAACCCTCTACCAACACCGGTATACGCCGGATAGGCTGGATATTCTTTTCATCTCTAAAAATTTGTCCCAAACTTGTTTTGTTGGAACCGGTAAGCAGGAGCTCCTGGAAATCAATTAAAGTCTTTTGACCTGGTACAAAGACCAGTCTTGAAGATTTTCAAGGATCATATAACCATAATCAGGACTGGATGACTCTCTAACCCTTAGGAGAAAGTTTGTCAAAAATGTTTGGCAATCAAGGCTCAAGTGTTGGAACTGACAGAAACTCAAAAGTATAATAAATTACTACCAATTTATTTTTAATCTTTTTTCAGCATACACCATAGCCGGGGTCGACCTTTGGGATCCATCAGATATTCGAGATTACGACAGAGCAGCTGAAACAGCTAAATTTATTGATTTAATTCACAAAACTGATAATTTTGAAGTAAAGTACCCTTTTAAGTCAAATGATGGTGATAGTGAAAATAAAGGTAAGAAATGATTTTCTTGACACAGATATAGACATAGCATATATTTATAAAACCAATGTTGATGATGTTTGTTTTCTTTGAAGAGGCAATAATATATTATAACTGTATACCCGGACTCGACGGGGCCCTTTATACCCTAATAAAGGGCCCCGTTGAGTTCAAAACTAATCTGGATAAGCTAAAATAAAGCTAATGGATAAGAGCTATATCTCCTGACCCTTTATCTACCGACCCCTACAGACTGGCGCCTGCAACCGATGACGTTGACGTCGTTTCACACTTTGGTGATCCTACAAGCACCCTTTGTGCTTGTAGGATCAGGAGATATAGCTCTAATCCATTAGGAAGATGAAGAAAGAATTGATAGCCCATAAAGTCGAAAAACTGACTACCGATAGGATTACAAAAGTCAGACAGCGGTCATGGACTGAAATCAAATCAAAGCCATTTATTTCAATTAAACCAAAAAGGTATTTTTGAATTGTCAGGAGTAGGATTCAGTCAGACTAAGTGAGTCGTGAAGCTAGTTGCCTATGGAGAAGAACAGGCAAGAATTAGAGGCAAGATTGAAGCCACCACAGATGTTGCATGTCCTTATAAACGACAGAAAATTAATTAATAATTTTCACACACAGATGCAGACGATTTAGATATATTTGAATCAATGAAACCGCTTCAAAAGAACTATCATGTCAGCAGGAAATTTCATTACAATAAAAATAAAATACATGAACTTCATATTAGTAATCCTGAAGTTTTAGGAGCTTATAGAAAGTTAAATAACCCTAAATCACCTACTGAAGTATATGATGATCTCAGCGACCAGTCTTATAATCCACGTAAGTATTTAAATTATATCAATTAATCATTATACTAAACGTTATCTTTTATATTTATAATCGTAAATTTAAAATACCCCCGACTCGAAAATCCCTTCAACGATTAGAAAAGAGCTGATGATCTTCGAACGGTTGAACAGATTTTCTTGAATTGTATCTAAAAACACTCTCGATCAAGTCACCTGTCAAACAAAAAAAGTGCACTTAAATGGGTCCATTAGTTTGGGAGCTACGATGACACAGACAGACACACATATACAAAGTCATGACAAACTTGTAACACCCCTCTTTTTCGTCGGGGGTTCAAAATTACGACTATTGTAATATGATATTGTCGAAAGTTTATGCGAATGTTACACATTGAAATAAAACTATTTTTAACTGATACTATCGCGATTTATTCAGTGTTATTTTACTATGAACACCGATTCCTACCAAGGATGCTCCGTGAGGCTATTGAAATTAAAAAACACCGTAATTTTAATAGAGAATATGGTTGGAACGTACCACCAGCTTGGGATCCGGTTATTCACTTACTCAAACCCAAGAAAATACAAAACACAGCAAGGCTTCAAGACACTTTGAGCTCATTCTGCGTAAATAGTAACACCAACAATCAACAAACTTCGGGTACTTTGAGATAACTTTGCACTTCGATACATGAGACGACCACCATCTTAGTCTACCCGTGACCATGGCTGCTGAAAAGCAACTGAAACGTCGGGATCAGTGTAAATAGTAAAATAACACCAAATAAATCGCGATAGTATCCGTTAAAAATAGTTTTATTTCAATGACTATTGTAATAGTCAGTTCTTCTTCAGAGTGGAAATCTATGTGTAGAAATAATAAGCAAGCAAGTGCAAGCCTTTGAGAGAGGCCTCTGTTTTATTTTAAACTAGCAGCGCCCCGCGGTTTCACCTGCGTAAGTCCCGATCCCGTGAGAATATCGTGATAAAAAGAACTATCATCTCAGCAGGAAATTTCATTACAATAAAGATAAAATACATGAACTTTACTTAAGTAATCCTGAAGTTTTAGGAGCTTTTGAAAAGAAAAATATCCCTGAATCACCTACTGAAGTATATGATGATCTCAGCGACCGGTCTTATAATCCACGTAAGTATTTTAATTATAGTAATTAATCATTTATTAACGTAATCTTTTATATTTATAATCGTAAATTTAAAATTTAAAACACGCCCGACTCGAAAATCCCTTCAACGATTAGAAAAGAGCTGATGATCTTCGAACGGCTGAACAGATTTTCTTGAATTGTATCTAAGAACACTCTCGATCAAGTCACCTGTCAAACAAAAAAGTGCACTTAAATGGGTCCATTAGTTTGGGAGCTACGATGACACAGACAGACACACATATACACAGTCATGACAAACTTGTAACACCCCTCTTTTTCGTAGAGGGTTCAAAATTACGACTATTGTAATAGTCAGTTCTTCTTCAGAGTGGAAATCTATGTGTGGAACTAATAGGCAGGCAAGCGCAAGCCTTTGGTAGAGGCCTCTTTTTTATTTTAAACTAGCAGCGCCTCGCAGTTTCACCCGCGTAAGTCCCTTCCCGTAGGAATATCGTGATAAAAAGTAGCCTATGCGTTAATCCATGTCTCCAGCTATCTACATACCAAGTTTCATCGCAATCAGTTCAGTGGTTTTTGCGTGAAAGAGTAACAAACATCCATCCATCCATCTATCCATCCATCCATCCATCCAAACTTTCACATTTATAATATTAGTCGTATGTCTTTTGGCTGAGGTCATGATTATTTAAATTAATCATTGCCATTCTTTAGAACGTATATCTTGAGTCGGGCAAATTGTAATTGGAGCTCTTAGTAATAATTAAATTTAATAAAATTAAATTGTTGAAATAATATGTCAAATATAGGTGGTTAAATAAGGGTTAATTACAAATTTCAGGAACGTATCTAAATGATCTGGAACGAGCTGATAAAATTACAATGCATCAATTTGGAACTTCACAAAGAAAAAACAATGGGAGAAGGTGATTATTCAAAGCATTATAATTTAAACCATCTTGAGGACCATCACCACCAACTCTATCATCTAAAAAGTAATTTAAGCTCATAAACATTATCTATCGAAATCACAGAAATAAATGAAAAACATTTGTAAAAAATGCCATGTTTCTATTAATTTGTGGTGACTTCCACAGACAGCAAAAACATACTCCAACATCATCTATCGAAGTCTGACTACTAATTCTGCATCTCGCTATGAGAGTTCTCGCACCAATTACTATATATACAACTTCCCAACATCAATTGTTGGACCGCGGTCCGCCAGGCATGATCACCTTGCCTGGTCGGAGGTACTTTGTGTTAGAGGGACATAATATTCGTTCCTTCACAGTGCTGACCGCGACGTGAATCAATGTGTTTCAAATGGAAATACATTCGCACCTTCTTGAATGTGTCAAACATTTTCATGACGTAACTTGACTGACTGACGATTGTGCTTTAAGGCCATGTACAAATAAGACATAAAAGAAATCAAATCAGTAGTTACTTGAGCACTCTAACAACTTACGATAATTTATTAACAATCCAAAAGATTTCATTATAAATTTTGGTCCCAGATACATAAAAAAATACTTTTTACTAAGTTTAAGTGACATGGCTTGCGTGCTTTGAAGTTGGGCATATTTTTTTCAAAAGTTCTCACCCAACAGTAATTCTTGAAGTCAGTACTTAAAAAACTTACGTAACGTAACATCTATTTATATATAAAAATGAAACCCTATTTCCTTTGGTCACGGCATCACGCGTCGTTCACGCGTGATGACGGCATCACGCGTGACACTGGACCAATGTCGCAAATTCTTTTTTTTTGTCTTTGTTATTGTCAGGAGAAGGTTCTTAATAATGAAAAAATTAAGAAAGTTACGCGAAAAATTTGAAAATTAATAAAAACTTAACGAGGGACTTGACGCGGGTAAATCCACGGGGCCCAGCTATCCCCATGCCAAAAGTGCCAAATGTGTCTAAAGAAGTTTTGACTTCAAAACGAAATGAGATGTAATCCTTTATTAATCCTACCAATATTATAAATGTGAAAGTTTCGATGAATGGATGTTTGTTACTCTTTCACGCAAAAACCACTAAACCGATTGCCATGAAACTTGGTATGTAGATAGCTGGAGACCTGCATTAACGCATAGGCTACTTTTTATCCCGATATTCCCACGGGGTCGGGACTTACGCGGGTGAAACCGCGGGGCGCTGCTAGTCACGCATATATGCAATGCATCATATACTCACCTCTTTCAAATATATGAATGGATTTGGGTACATGTAAATGATATCGACTGGCCTGTTAGTCTAGTGGTTAGTGATCCTAACTGCTGAGGTCATGGGTTCTATTCCCACCCAGGCAAATAATTGTGTGATGAGCATGATCATTTGTTGTATGTCTTTTAACTATAATATATGTATTTAGAAATATATAAGTATGTTTATCAGCAGTCCGGTTACCATTGTATAAATAAAAATTTTATTTACAGAACAGAAACTAATTTAGAAATGGATTACAGCGACAGTTCTTCCGATACCAATACTTCTGAAGACAATGATACTGCTGAAGAGACTGAGAAAGATGACAACCAGAGAAATATTGAAGAAGAACATCGTAAGATAGTTTAAGAAATAAAAACAAACTTAGACAGGACTACATCAGGTCTTTTAACAGAAACCCCGTTAATATTCCTTTTAGCTAACTTATTCCTGAGTATTTTTATAGTACAGATTTTAGGCTAAATAAATGTTAAACCGTAAGTAAATGAAGTTTATCTTTAAACTGCAGAAACCTACTCAATTGCGGATAACAGATTGAATTGTAGATTTTCTATTTTTTTTTTCTTAAAGCCTCCTCTAAAACAAAATTAAAATTAAAATGAAATGTTTCATCTTTTAGGGTGTACAAGCTAATGTTAAGTATTCCAAAACAATAAAAGTACGTACTTTATAACAAAATAAAATTTTTGTATTGTAGCCAAGACTTTACCGGAAAATTTAAAAGAGGCCAAAGAGATAAAACTGAATACAATGCAAACTTTAGACTTTCTTAAACCTATTATAGAACAGATGCTGGATACTGTAGACGGTAATAAAGAAAAAAAATTAAATTCAAAAAAGAAAATGGAGAAACATAAAAAAGAAAACACGAATAAAGAATCACTAAAACACGATCGCTTTAGTAAAAGAGATGAGTTTAATGAGAAACGTGATAGCTGGAATAAGAGAGCTAACCATGATTGGCGTGAAAGAGACGGCGACGATGATACACTAAAAAAAACCGATAATTTAGCTACTAAAAACGAGAGATGGAATGATAAAGATGACAATTGGCACGAAAAAGACGATGATTTGAACAAAAAAGATAATTATGATAAAACAATCTACGATTGGTACAAAAAACAAGATAAATGGAATAAAAATGACAATTCAAATAAAGAAGATAATGTCAAAAAAAGTGATGAAAGTTGGGATAAAAAAGATTACTGGAATAAAAGAGACGGCATTAGGAATGAAGAAGCTAATGGCTGGGATAAACAAGATGACAGGTTTAATAAACAAGATGACAGCTGGAATAAAAAAGAGAATAGCTGGAATGAGACAGATGACAGTAGAAATAAGAATAAGGATAGCTGGACTAAAAAAGATGACAGCTGGAACAAGAAAGATGATAGCTGGAATAAGAAAGATGACAGCTGGAATAAGAAAGATAACAGCCGGAATAAAAAAGATGACAGCCGGAATAAAAAAGATGACAGCTGGAATAAGGAAGATGATAACTGGAGTAAGAAAACTGACAGATTTAACAAGAAAGACGATAGCTGGAATAAGAAAGAGGAAAGCTGGAATAAAAAAACTGATAGCTGGAATAAGAAAGAAGATAACTGGAGTAAGCGGGGTAAAGATGATTGGAACAGCTGGGATAAGAAAGACGACAGTAGAAATAAGAGAGAGGATAGCTGGACTAAAAAAGATGACAGTTGGAATAATAAAGATGACAGCTGGAATAAGAAAGATGAAAGCTGGAATAAGAAAGGTGACAGCTGGAATAAGAAAAAGGAAAGCTGGAATAAGAGAGATGAAAACTGGAATAAGAAAACTGACAGCTGGAATAAAAAAGAAGATAACTGGAGTAAGCGGGGTAAAGATGATTTTAATAAAAGAGAAGTCGACGATTGGAATTTAAAGGAGAATCATTCAAATAATAAAAAGGAGAAGTGGGATCAGAAAGATGATGACTGGAACAAAAAAAATGATGATTGGAATATAAACGAAGAAAAAAGAAACAAAAAATTAAACGATTGGGATAAAAATGAGTACAATGAGAACAAAGGGAGTTTGAAAACAGGTAGTAATCCAAAAAAAAATAGTGCGTGGGATAATTTTGGAACAGATAAGAAAGAAGAATGGGGCAACTATGCATTATTTAAACATTTAAAAGACAAGAAAAGTAGTAACGAGAGAGACTACGATGGACAAGAGAAGAGAAAAGCCCCAATAGTGGATATTAAAATACCAAAACATAGCTCTCGCGAAAGTGTTGCTCCAAGAAGAGATGATAGTTACAGAAGACCAAAAAATCTGGAACGTTTGTCTGCTAAAACGCCCATACCCATTACAGGAAGGAAGCCGGTATATGACTAAATAGTGTTTCAGTTATGTATGTTTTATTGTTTTTTAACTAAGCATGGAACTATTTATATCTTACTCTGTAACTATCTCCTATTATATTTAATATATGGTTACTGACTAAATAAACGATTTTTTATTTGACTGTCACGTCACATCTGACAAAGTGCTGGTAAGGCTATGTTGTGTGAAATCGAAGTTTTCGCGTTCGTGACGGGCTAAGAGGCGGGCCTATCCTCCAAAGAGTATACAAACACTAAAAGAGTCGGGACTCTCATACTGAAAAACAATGTATGAAACGAGAACGACTTTAATTTACCAACACAATAACTAAAATTTTGATGAGCACTAAAAATGATGGTAACATTTAGGAAATGAAAAATGTGTTGTCGATTTTAATAACAGAATTATCAACAAACCCACAGATTAAAAATAACTATCAGCAGTTTCGTTAAAATAATTTACGATGACTTTTGTAGCAGTGGTAACTGCAAAAAATGTTTAATTCAGAATGTTTCAAACTGTTCATGTTTAAATTCAAATGTTATTAGATTTATTTGGATTATAAGTAAATAAACTAAAATTAATTAAGTATGTTGTTAAGATTAAAAGTAAATAAACTAAATTCGGGCTATAAAAATTATAAAATATACTTGAAAGAGAGAGATGAATGCCTTGCCAGGAGCAGTGCGGTTGTAGAGAGATCTTGTCAAATAGTTCCTTGGAGCACTATTTTAAAATATGATTGCAAAGCCTATGATCAATTTGAACACAGTTTTTTGGTTCTACAACAAAATAGGTAGTTTTTAGTTTGCTGTTTTTCAAATACAGATACCATCATAGTACCTATTTATTTTGAAATTGCCTTACTTACCAAGCATGGACACAACTACATGTTTATCTGCTATGTGCAAGGGAACATCAATCAATATTTCATCAGATAATCGTTCTGCTTTTAATTCTAGAGATGGAATAGCAGTTTTTCTTTTTACTGAGTCCTTTTTGCATTTTTTAAAATCATTTTAAAGCGAAATGACTACCACAATCATATTTTTTGGATATGTCTTATCAAGACTTCGTAAGACCGCAGCACTAGAAACAGTACCATTAGTATATCATGGATACGTAGAATTAGTATTCTCAACTTAGAACAACTCTTTTTAAGTAAGTAAATCTTTGTTGTTCCATGTGTGTCAAAATTTTTAACGCGTTGCCAGTAGATATTAAAAATTTACTTTTATCAAGACTTAAAAAACAGTTAAAATCATGGCACATATAAACCTGTTTTTATACATTGAAATAACTATCTGAAACTATCGTGGGAGAGCCATGCTTCGGCACGTATGGGCCGGTTCGACCGGCCGGCCGGAGTGATACCATGGCCTCGACCTGCAGTGAAGCATTAAAAAATGTCCAGGCGTAAGTGGTAACAAATCGTTGGGATCCGAAGAGAGTCGTGTTAGTGGGCGAGAATTGAGTAAAGCTTCTATTTGAACTAACACAGTGTTCAGCTCCTCATATGTAATATTACAATTTCCCAGTACTCTCTTTAGGTGATATTTAGTCGATTAATACCGGCCTCCCAAAGACCTCCAAAGTGAGGAGCATAAGGAGGGATAAAATGAAAGTCAATGTCTTCATTTGCTAAATGACTAAATAACGAATTGCAATTACCCTTTATGAACTTGCCAAGCTCGTTATATGCTCCAACAAATGAGGTTCCATTGTCAGAGTACATGTGTTTAGGTTTTCCTCTCCGCGAAACGAATCTACGCAAAACTGATAAAAAACTGTTGCTTATTAAATCACCTGCCAACTCGATATGCACTGCCTTAGTCGTAAAACATACAGAAAGAACAACGTATACTTTCGTAAGATGACAGCCACGTCCTTGTCTGCTGGCTGACATAATAGGTCCAGCATAATCAACACCTACCGTTTCAAAGGGATAACTTCCAGGATTCAAACGCTGCTGTGGTAAATTACCCATTAGAGGAGAAACTATCAGTCCTTTCATACGACAACATAAAATAAATTTATTAAAATCCGACTTAGCCAAGCGTACCACCAATGGCCCAATAATGTTATCTAATGGACGCCAGTTGTTTTGTTGCGGCCCCGTGTGCATTACTTTTTGTTACAATATGAGTGGACTGTATAAGAAGCGGTTTTTTTTTTGTTATGGTACAGGGGGCAAACGAGCAGACGGGTCACCTGATGGTAAATGACTACCGTCGCCATTGGGCACCTGTAACTCAAGAGTCACAAGTGCGTTGCCGCCCTTTAAGGTGGGAAGAGCGGGAAGACGGGAGAGGGGGATTAAAGGGGACGAGAGGGGAGAGAGGGTAAGGATGGAAATAGAGGAGAGGGAAGGGTTAGGGTCTCCAGTAACCTCACTCACGCGGTGAAAAGCAATGCAAGCATTGTTTCACGGCCGGTTTTCTGTGAAGCCGTGGTATCAAGCGGAGTCGAGCCGGCCCATACGTACCAAAGCATGGCTGTCCCACGTAAAAATGTTTTTTGTTTTTAACAAAATTGAGAATTTTTGAGTCGACCTTCCGATTCGCATTAATTTCTGTTCGTCTAGAAAAACTTGAAACTTAATTAATGGACTCTTTTTTTAGCAATTCTTTCTTATTTAATAAAAGTGTGTATTCTGGAAACGAGTCCTCTTGCGAGAGCCTTATAATAAAATTTAATGACTGGTTTAATTCGTCAGTGCTGGGAAAATGATTTTTAGGAGGTTGTTTTTAACATAAATATTTATAAATCTAAACACATATGCTACAAACCGTTTAAGCATAGTGAAATTTGAAAATTTATTAAATTCAAAAACCGGTCGTATATTTGTGTAACAAGTAAAAAAACTTCTGACCGAATTTCAGGAAGTTTTTCTTTGTCACTACAGGATTACTAGGCCACTTAGAGATGTCGTATCTCAAAAATTCAGGTCCTGACCACCACAAATCTAGAGATTGTGAAACACTTACATTTGTTCCATGAGATATACAGTCAGCTGGACATAAATTTTGTAGGAACCTGCCTCCATGAGCATGCAGCTGTCTTGTCCAATATCTCCGCAATACGGTTGCGTATAAAAGGCTGTTATTTATTGGGCAACATCTTAAGCCAACCTCCTAATTCAACCGTCGAATCGGTCTTAAAGATGATACTTCTGACTTGAGCTCTGAGCGTGTAGATCACCTTTTCGTAAAGGCGAACACCAACCAACACCGCACAGAGTTCTACTCTTGGTATTGTAGTTGGTTTAATTGGAGCCACTCGGCTTTTGGCTGTAAGCAAACGCACCAGAACATCAATGTCATGATTTGAACTACGCACATATCAGCATGCACCGTATGCACTAAATACATGCAGGTCTATATTATTAAACGAATCACAAAGTACAATACGTGGTATACTTAATTTATTTAACATTGGTAAATCACGTATGACATTGGACCATATTTTAGATATATGTCAACTGATCGACCCATTTCAACTTATGTACACAAAGTTTTTGCATTATGATTTTCATGACAATTATTGTCATGCAAGGAGCCAATAGACCTAGCGGATCAAATATCTGAGAAATGGTAGAAAGTATGCCTCGTTTTGTCATTGCATCAGTTATATTAGGATTAATTGAAAAATCTAACACACCAGAGTCAGTATGACAGCTGAGACCTAAAGTTTTACAGGGTTCCTTTGAACCAATGTTCAAATTGAATGAAGAATAATACAATACAATACAATATTCTTTATTGTACACCATAAAACAATTTACAATATTAAAAATAAAAAACAAATAATGGTATAAACGGCGGTTTTATCGCTAGTTGCGATTTCTTACAGACAACCTTTAGATGGACAGATGCAATGGACTTCTGTATAGGGCAATTAACAGGAGCACAAATTATCTGAAAGTAATTTATTGAAATTATAAGAATGGAAGAGGAAACAAAATATACATAATAATTAAATGTACCTGTACCTTAATGAGCAGTATGATCAGACACTACTTCAAAATTATTTGATTTCCATTTACGTAATGGCATAGCTGAAGCTAATTCAGCCGTTATCTTATGGCATATATCAATGACCGCTTCAGTTGAATCTCCTCCGGTAAGCAAATCATCGACTTAAAAATCATGTTTTATAAGAGCAGCGATTTTTTTCTCAGTGCGATCAAGCCCCATTTGTCTAAAGCACCTAGTGTCAAGATACGTTGCGCTAGCAGTACTGTCGCTGACCTGTGATGGATTTAACAAATCCTCCAAATAATTGATATAATTAGTGTTTGAAGTAATGTGTTGTTAATTTAGTTAACGTTCTGGTCAATAGATGGCGCTGTACCAAATTCTTAAAAGGCGGTGTTAAGATTTTCCATCGTTTGATGACGTTAGTGATATATTGTTAAATAAAACAATATTTTCGTTGGCATACTTCCTAGTATTATTCAGCTTAAGTATTTTGGTCCTCCGAGTCGAATTATATATTCGAATTAGCTAGGGAGTACTGTTACGGTGCAGTTTTTGCCTTAGTACATCGCGGCAGTTGTTAGGGAACACTGAAGGGGTTGTGGATCGCAACTCAGGTGTTGGAAGGGTTTCCCCGAGAAGGGAGACAACATCAGGTGGCGAGAGGAGCGTGACGTCATCAGCCAGCCCTGAGAAGAGGAAGTACTGTCAAGCAGAACACCGTCGTCATCGTGACGTCGCGTCGTGAGAACTTTTAAACTTTCGCGTTCCATGATATAATTATGTATTTCTACGGGAATTAACGCGATCACGAAAAGGTATTACATACCTATAATTAGAGAACGCTGTCAAACGTCCTTTATAACTTGCCCTTCTTTTAATTAGCTCTTTCTCCTCCCTGTCAATCATTTTGAGACACCGGTTTTACACTAAAATACACAAAATTACAAATAAATAACTTACGTATGCCTCACAATTATAATGTCTTGCAACTGAAATGCAACAAGTTAAAGTACAATAATTATACTAGGTAGTAATTTACCTACTTTACTACTCGTTTGATACCAATTTACATTAATAAAAAAGCTAAAATAACTATAATATCATATTTTAATAATAAATAATATAAATAATGATATTTTGCTATAATCCCACTAATATTATAAATGTGAAAATTTGGATGGATGGATGTTTGTTACTCTTTCACGCCAAAACTACTCAACCGATTGCGATGAAACTTGATATGTAGATAGTTGAAGACCTGAATTAACATATTGGCTACTTTTTATCCCGATATTCCCACGGGATCGGAACTTACGCGGGTGAAACCGCGGGCGCTGCTAGTTACCTAATAAACAATACTCCTAGTTCCTGCTTAGTTTAAACAAAATGACATAAATAAGTAGTGCTAACCTTAACAATTTTTCGGAAATTTAAGCGAAATATTACCTTAAAATGAACCTACTTCAGAGTATTGGGTATTTTTTAAATACAAGAAACTCGGCTCCGTCTTACGAATTTTCGATCAGGTCACGTGTCCTGACGCGAGTTTAAAATTTTTTACCCATCCGAAAAAATGCACAACGCCGCTAAAAAAGTTTTCACTTCAAAAATTCTTAAAATTAATCATAATACAATTTGACGTGGTGTATTGCTGCTCTATAGGATTGGTCAGGCGCTTTCATGACAAATTGTATTTTTTCAAATAGTTTATTTTCTCAATTTTAGATCATTTAAATGTATTCTTACTTTCTTTTATTTTATTACTTAATATTTTATTAATGTATTGTGTCTAAACTGTTCAACAAGCAAATATCCCTTTCATTGGTGAAACACCAAAAAGTCGAACAAAATGTTTTGACAGCTCCTTTTTAGTTCAAGTTGCCAAAGTCTGAAATTAACTGTCTGCATCTATTTTCCCAGACAATTATAATCCTGGAACATTCAAGAGTAGAGTGAATAGGTTTCTCTTGGATAGGCGTGTACCGTCGTCTTCATCATCGCTTTCCATCAGATGAGTTGAAAGACAAACACCTATTCCATTATACAATAAAAAATAGGCAGTCATGGGACTGCCGACAGAAGTGAAAACTTAAACGAAACGACGAACTTAAAACGTCACGTTAGCAGGTTGGTGACAATAATTAATAAGGAGCTGACAGAACTCAATGTTTAGATTAGCGCCCTCTAGTGGATCTAAATATATATTATTAGAGTGACGTTCACGAGTTCAGTGCTTTTTTTCCCATAGCAAAAGTGCACAAACGTGCCTAAAGAAGTTTTCACTTAAAAAAAATCATCTTTGATTAAACACCAATTTTATTAACCGACTTCAAAAAAGGAGGAGGTTCTCAATTCGACTGTATGTTTTTTTTTCTTTTTTTTATGTTTGTTACCTCAGAACTTTCGACTGAGTGAACCGATTTTGATGATTTTTTTAATTGAAAGCTGGTGCTTCCCGTGTGGTCCCATTTCTGACAATGGCATCCATGAGAAAACCATATATAAGTCTTTTACGGAGTAGTTTTTTTTTTGTTGAAGTCGGTTTTTATTTTGAAAGAATTATTTATGAAATTTTACAAAATGTTAATAAATGCTATTGGCCGCTAAAAATTATTAATTTATTATTCCGCATTCTTATTCTCTGTTGCCCACTGTTGAACATTTTACCTTCATGTGTTACAAAAAAAATGTTGTTATGCATGTATGATAAAAAAATATACTCCATCTCATTCATGTGTTTACAATATGTTCTCTAGCTTTCTGCTAGCTTCGCTCTTCCCCCTCACCCATGCATAGGTAGACTGTAGCCATCATAAACTTACGTTAATATATTAAGTTTATCATTGCCATAGATATAAGATAGATATTCTTATATTTCTATGACAGTTGCCCTCTTGAGCAGCAGCCAATCACAGCGCTCGACTAGAAAGAGACAGAGAGGACACTCGGCGACCATCTCTTTCTTTTCCTTTATCGCTCCTAATTACGTGAAGTAGTATCATTAGCGCACTCTATTCTCATATCTCTATAGCTGTACGAAATTAAATAGAAAATAAAATTGATTGCTACAGTAAAAAATAAAGACTTACTGCAGGGTTGCTAGTGTAAAAACTTACGTGCATAGTATTCTTATTTATAAAGGACTACCTATTGCGCGTTCCCTTTCAGTGATTTAAATAAGTGTTCTATTTTCAAATACACCATTATATAGAGATATTTAAATGATAATGCACATTTACATCAATTTACAAATCAATCTTAATATCAAGACCCGGATATTCACCTCAGGCTGGAGACAAACTTCAACTAAGTATTTTTCTTTTTTCTGATTTGTACATTCGAATTAGCTACCCACTCACATACTAGTAAGAAGAGCAAACCAACCGCAACATACCAACGAGGTCCATATGCCACAGTACAAAGAAGTGCTGGTTACTATTCCGTCAATCTCTACTCTTTTTTTATCATGTGGAAACCTCCACGAGTCATCCTCACCTCACCGGAGCCAAAGGTGGTGGTACTCGAACCGACTAAAACCACACGTGTACTGTCGCAAGTGAGTCTATTGCATGGGACCCGGGATACCCTAAAAAAGGAAGCCTCCGAGACCTACTGCAGACCTTGACCGCCTGATCAGCAGAGGACCTCACCGGACACAGAATACATAATAGTACAGGTACAGAAGTCCCACTCTGCCAAATCATTTAAATGAATAGCAACTCTTGTTCCGACACAATAAAGTTGCAATTTGGGTCACACAGCGCTAATTACCTACAGCTAAATGCACCTACAAGTTGCCTCTCTTATCTGTTCTGACGACGCTGCGACGTTAGGGTTGTCTTTCTTTAAAGAATTAATTAACCTGAATATTAAATTACCAATAAGTTATGTGCCTATTACTCTATTTTTGTGAATAAATAAACCTAGGCTAGGTACTAATAACTCGATAGTCTAGATACAAACGGATGACGCAACGCACCGCGCGAGTGAGCATCGAACTAACTTGCGGCCCGGCCGGCACGCGGCATCCCACTGAATTTTGGCACGTTTAGTCGACCTCGCCGTGTAGCTTTATACCTATACTGTGGAGAGAACCTGGCCTGCCGTGGATAACGGGGGGCCTTATCCCTCTCCAGATTTAAGAGGCGGGGACGGAAACACGTCGCGCCATCGTGTGAGGCCTGGTTCTGTAAGAGTAACGACCAGCCCGACTCGCTACCCCCAGGCTAGCGCTCACGGAGGTCAGAGATCATTCTGCGCTGTTCGGCGCCTGTTGTGTCTTCTTCTCTCCCGTTCTCGTTTCACCGCTTCAATCTCTATTCTGTTTGTCTGCTTTGTATGTGTCAATGGGCACAAGGCACAAACATTGGCGTTGATATAGATTTTGTAAGCTAAAAGTTATTTTTCTATTCCTTGGAAACAGTATTTTATTCTGGATGAATGGTGGTAACCTTATTTTATATCCCTGCCGTGTACAAAAAAAAATTATGATGACCGATTGAGTCGTTAAAGCGTGAAAGCGTACGACTGCACTTCAAAAGAGAAAACATAACTTACATATATATAAATACACATCGGTATATATGTATCTGAGCGTGACGGTCACGCGAATTCAGTTCTTTTTCCCCATACCAAAAGTGCCTAACGTGCCTCAAGAAGTTTTCACATACATCGGCATATATGTATCTGAGCGTTGCAACGCGAGTTCAGTACTTTTTCCTCATACCAAAAGTGCCCAACGTGCCTAAAGAAGTTTTCACAAACATCGGTATATATTCTGAGCGTTGCCACGCGAGATCAGTGCTTTTCCCCGTACCAAAAGTACCCAATGTGCCTAAAGAAGTTTTCACAAACATCGTATATGTGTATCTGAGCGTGACGGTCACACGAATTCAGTTCTTTTTCCCCATACCAAAAGTGCCCAAGTGCCTAAAGAAGTTTTCACATACATCGGTATATATGTATCTGAGCGTTGCCACGAGAGTTCAGTGCTCTTTCCCCATACCAAAAGTGCCCAATGTACCTAAAGAAGTTTTTACTTCAACAAACTCACCCTCGCATTTATAGTATTAGTTAAGATACATAGTTCACAAACTACGTGAAACACTTTTTTGTCCAGATGGCGACAGCGTCACAGATCAAATACCTTTTTGAATTAAAACATACCGAGTTTTGGTTTTCACATAGTTGTGTAGTTACAATCGAAGTGGTATATAGACCCAAGCTAAGTATAGCTTATAAAGTAGCGACCCCGGACGTGTTAGTCGAATGCACAGCCGGACTTGCCCCAAGTAGTAACAGGAATACAATATTCAGAAGGGGAGTTTAGTTCATCAGCAATACTACCGTTTTATTATCATCATCATCATATCAGCCTACACTGCTAGACAGCCTGCATTCACTACCGTATCATGTGCTGATAAAGTGTAAGAAGATATTAAGACATCATCTACATAAAAACACAATAATATAATAAGTATATATTTCAAGATTAAAATATACATAGGACATTAGATCACATGAACTGCTGAGGCAAAACGTTCACCATTTTGGGTGATTGCATTGTATTCCTTATGCATATTTATGAATGTTATTTCTAAGATGTTTTATTTTATTAAAGATATTAATCTGCATATAGAGGCCTTTTGCCTACAATTGGGATAGGTGTTCTATACACAGTCATTCGTCCTTGCCTTTTGGGTTTATCGTAATAATCATCCCTTTTTGGGGCATAATTATCCCACGAACTATGTTTTGGATCTGTAAAATCTTTTTTTGGCTTTTTTATTTCCGCCTGGCTAATATTATCTTTTAAGTTTATATTTTTCTTTTCAAGTATGTTTCTAAACGAATCATAACTACCCCATGCTGAATTTTTATTGTTTCCAACATTATCCCACGCGCTATCTCTTTTCAAGTTACCAGCTGTTTTTAAATTATCATTTCCAGCGTCATCGTCATTATTCCAATCTTTTTTTTTAACTTTCTTGTTTTCTTCTTTAACATAAAAATCATCCTCCTTTTTATGCCAGTCATCTTCTTTTTCATTCCAGTCAATATCTTTTTTATTCCATACGTCTTTCTTTTTATTTGATTTATCGTTCTTATTGTTTAATTCATAATCGTCTTTTTTATTTCCATCATTTTTGTGTTTCAAATCTTCTTTTTTATTAAAAGTACTGAGTTTTTTACTAGAGATATTTTCATCTTTATTTCCATCATCGTACTTTTGATCCCAATTATCATCTTCCTCATTCCAGTCACCTTTTCTTTTGGTACTTACTTTTGATTTATATCTACTATCGTCATTGTGTTCATTATTCTCGTTTTCATTCTCGATGTTAGTTACTTTTTTTTTATTTTTATTGGTGATGTTCTTATGAATCTTTTTTTTCATCTTTTCCTTTACTTTTTCTTGGTTTGTGTTTTTATTTGAGTTTTCTTTATCTATTTCGGCATCCTGTTCGTTTGTTTTCTTTTTTTCATCATAATCTCCCCAATCTACTACTTTTTCTTCCATAGAAACTGTAGTATCACCATTATCTGATTCCTTTTCTTTTTCGCTTTTATTTTTTTTTGGGTTTGATTTTGTTTTTCTCATATGTTCTTTATCTGTATTATCAGTTTGTTTGGTGTCCATCCTACTATTTTGCTTTTTGTTGTTTGGATCGTTTTTTATTTCTTCCGACGTATTCTCTTCTATTGTGACCGTTGGGTCAATATTATTGTTTTTTGTAGAAATGCTTTTGTTGGGGACATCTCTGTCATCTTTAGAATCATTTTCTTCTTTGCTGTTTCTAATTGTGAATAATTCATTTTTGTTTTCATTCTTTTTTTTCTGTTCATCTGAAGTAAAACTTCCAGTTACTTTTTCTAAAATAGTAACTCGTTTCTGCTTTTTGAAACGTTTGACATCTAGATTATTTTCAGGTGTTTCAGTTTGAGTACCTTCATAGCTTTTTTTTGGTTCAATTTGCACATTTCCGATTTCAGAATTTTTATTTTTTGCTGATGTTTTCAAATCTTCCTTCTTTTTAATTTCTGAACTTTCTTTTTGAGTGGCTTTGATTGCATATTTAGCCAACATCTCTGCTACAATAGGTTTGACTAAGTTAAACGTTTCGCTATGTTTATTTACTTCTTCTGAATATCCTGTCCAAATTTCTGTTAAAAAAATACAAAAAATATATTACGTAATATTCCTACTGTTATTTTCTAGTTTTACTTAGAATACAAATATCAAAGAGAAACCTTAACTTTTTCTTTGGGTTCAAAGACAATAGAAACCAGGAGCTGCCAGGTGTTTCATAGATTAAAGTATAGATACCTCTGTGGATTAAGTGAGTTACTCTACTTAAAATGGATATTTAACTGAAACAAGTTGGACTACAAATAGGTGCCAAATATTCTTTCATAATATTGCCAAACGGAAGATCATCGGTCTTTCTATGGAATTACCTGATGCAGTTCCTTTATCTTCCGAATCTTGCTCTTCTCCAATATGTCTCCGCTTGTTAATAGCCTTAGTCTCCTCATCAGCATCATTGTTATCGTCCTTTACTGATCCTGTTTCTGTTCTATAAAATAAAAATTATGAATTAATTTCAAATATTAAAAGGATCTGCATATCAATTTATCCTTTAGAAAAAAACTCTTAATTTGAATTCAATTTAGTTTAGTAAAGCAGTTTTATTCACCGAAGGAATTCAAATTTTAATAAACCGATTGTAGTCTCTTTTGTTGGTTAATTATTGTTATCTTTGGAGGTACTGAACCAAAATGTTAGATCATGTATTGCTTGTAGCTCGTCATGTTTGATTAACATTTTAATTCTAACTATTTAGAAAAAATACCAACGAAGTAATACATATAGTTACAAGGCTTATGGCTACGTAGGAATGATAGATAGATAGATAGGTGTACTCGTTATTGTACACAGAGCAGTAGATTACAATATTTTCTTATATCTAAATAAATATTCTGTTCAATTGGCGACCTTATCGCAATTGTGTATGATCTCTATATTAAAATAGGTGCAACGTGCAGTTTTTCAAATTTTTGTCGTGGCGGCATTATTTTTTTAAGTGTAGTCTGAAATAGACACATAAAACATTTTAAATATCAAAATACAATTCCGTATTCACTTACGTATTTTTGTTATTTGTTCTGAAATACCGCAACTCACTAAGTTCTTTTAAATACGAACCTGAAATTTTAAATATAACTTTATTGTTATTTTCTTGATATCAATGTGTTACAACATAATCCCCGGTAATATTTAAAAGGTAAGCCTTCCTCATTAGTCTAAATCTAAGAATTATCTATATGTCGCATCTTCGATCATTAGTACGCATGCTTAGAGCGCCCTATATAATAAATTCACCGGACAGGAGCACAAGCGCCATCTATCGGCGTTACGCAGAGTCTAGGCGAAGGGTGTTGGCCTGCGGACGGACGAGTTCAGTGTTTCTTTGCGTGTTTACAATGCATCAGTGGTTAAATATCAAAAGGGAGTTTTCTCTTCGCCCGTACCCACTTCGTGCCCACATAGTGCCTAGTCCTGTGACTGAGTATCCGACATATATTTTAATGAGTACGTTATTTCAAGGTACAGAAAGTATATATTGTAGCATATCAATCTATGCATCCTCTCAATAAAGCCTTCCGAGTACCCAAGAGTGCTACAATGAAAGTTCAACTTATACTGGAAATGAAAAGCATGATTAATGACACAAATAGATCAATGAAATAAAACAAAACATTAAAAATTTAATGAATTACCGTACCAGGCGATCTCGTTAGAATATATATACTTACGGGGGCTGCTATCCTGATTATCAAGGTCATCATACACTTCAGTGTGTTGCCTAAAATCACCTAGATTTTTATATATTTCCAAAACTTCAGGATTACTAATATATTGCAAGCGGGCTTGCTCTGGAATTTCATTGAATTTCCTATTAACATCGTAATTATTTTGCAGTAGTTTCATAGATTCAAATATATCTAGATCATCTGCAATTTTGTCTGAAATTACAAGTTTTAAAGTTTATTCTTTGAAAGCACATGCCTTGTCAGATGAAAAAAATAATGCATAAACTCTTATATATCCTTCACGATAGTTAATTTTCTTTCAATTAAGTTTTTTTTTTCTATTACTGTGTTTACTTGTAATACCTACAGCTTCATTATCATCTATAGATAAAGCAAAATGTTTAAATCTTATAAGTATACTTAGAAACAAGCGTATTTCTTACCTTTATTTTTACCATCATCGCGGTCATTTGACTTTAAAGGGTACTTCACTTCAAAATTATCAGTTTTTTGTACTATATCAATCAATTTAGCGGTTTCAGCTGCTCTGTCATGTACTCGATTATCCGTCGGATCCCAGAGGTCAACCTCGTTGACGAAATGTACTGAAAGAATAGGAAATTTTATAAGACAATATTAAGAAAAAGCAGTGTAAAAGAAATACAGTAACATTATATCCAATTTAATGGCTACTGTCGAAGATTTTAACGCTAGCTACAAAAAATAAAGACGCGGGAGCTCACGCCTTGATAAAGGACTCCCGTCGCGAACAAATACACGGATAACTCTTAATCCTATCAATACTTTTATTGTGTATATTAAATTTCTATGAATAAATTTATTTTTTCCTCTTTTTTCCCCTTTCTTAAAGGTTAACGGTTTCGTTATACAATCTTCAAGGCTTCTATCAGTCCTAATTTCTGTTAATATTTCTTTTAATCTTTGTTCTTTCGTTTGCTTTTTCTTAGTTTTACGAATCATATTCGAAGGCATTCACCAATTAAAAGAATACATTTTTTAAGGATTTTACATTATTTAAATTGGCAAAATGTTGGTGTAATACACCTCTGTCTACCCCTTCGGGGATATAGGTATGAGTGTATGTATGCATGCACTCATCATTCGTCATCATCAAAATAAAAAAGAGGGTATTATATATGAACAAAGTTTAAAAAGAAACTCAATGAAATACTCACCAACCAAATATAAAAGAAATAAGTACATTTCTCAACAAAACATTATCGATCAAAAGGTTTTTCAGCTTCAATAAATGTTGTTTTATTTCTCTTATCTCAAGGTTATTGATTGAAATCACACCGTGCAACAACAATATATATATTTCCATTTATTTGTTTTTCATATTAGTTTCTGGTATAATGGTTAATTGTTTGGTTGTTTGGTAAAATGGTTAAGTTTATTGGGAACTATAAGGATGTATATAATAATTCATCACAAGTTAATTCATCACAAACATGTCTATGGGCAAATACAGAAAAGTTCAATACATTTTCCTAGTCTATTTGTTAACCGACTTTCGATTTTTGCCATTATCTTTGGATTTTCCAAAGTTTAGAAAAAACCGGCCAAGTGCGAGTCGGACTCGAGCATGAAGGGGCACCATTGTTCAAGATTTAATACTATGTAGACTACTTTTATACCTCCTTTAATTTTTTCATTTATTTTTATTATTTGTTGCTATAGCGGCAACAGATATACACATTCTGTGAAAATTTCAACTGTCTACCTATTACAGATCCTGAGATACAGGTGGACAGCAGAGGCTTAGTCATAGAGTCCCGTTGGTTACCCTGCGGGTACGGAACCCTAAAACGAGAGTGAGAGAGAGAAAGAAAGAATTGGCATTAAGTGCGCCTATGTACCAGGTGTCCATAAACTCCAAGAAACCCTACACCTAGCAAGCAGTGGGATGTTTTATAAAAGTTTACTGTTAAAAAGAATTCACATGCGTTTAATATCTTTTCCGTGCAGTTTCATTTATAAGTGACACCCAGGGGTAAAATATCAACGAAAAGAATTGAAGTGTAAAATGTCTCTAAGGATCTGTTAACTTAATAAATTCATTTTGATTCTCATATCTAAAGAGTTTCTTTAAGAGCGGTCGTCAGTCATCTACATCTGAGGGCTCCTGGTTCTTTGACTAAGCCTTCCATAGATATAGTTCCAATGAGTCTCACGTCTTCCAGTTCGTAGTCAGTCCAGGATCTTTTTTTTGGTCCAAATAACCTTTTTATATATGTCTCTTATTCACCAAAATCAGCAACAATGACACATTAAACCCCCGAATCATTCACCGATTTTTAGGGACAGTTAAATTGTCTTGGAACCTGCAACGAATTTAACCAGCAGTGAACCGCAGTAGATAGAAATATTTTTCCCTGTCTCGTTCAGACTGAATCTTAATCCAAGAGAAACACACAACTGTCTATCTTATGTGGCATAAGTAAGGGGCCATTTGAGATAAAAATAAATGGTATTTTTTTACAGACTACAGTATGGGCTGTAAATCAGTCTATCAAATGTCAGACATAGTTTTCCAAACGAATGGCTTGTTGGTCTTGTGGTTAGTGACCCTGACCGTTATGCTTATAGGTCGTGGGTAAGATTCCCACCTGAGTCTAGGTGTTCTTTGTGTCCGTTGTTTCTATGTTTGTAAAGTCCCCCGTGACAAAGGAGTAATGCCTAAAGCGGGAGTTGTCTTTTTAAAAAAAATGGTAGTTCAGATTTGGTTAAGGGCTCAAATCCCACACGGGTCAAAAAATTGTGTATCCACAAATAGTTGACCTGAGTCTGGACGTTCTTTGTATTCGTTGTTTGAATGTTTGTGAAGACCCCACGACACAGGAATATTCCTAATGCGGGAGTAGTCTTTAAAAAAAGTTAATATAAATATTATCATAGTAATATCGGAATTAAACCAACTACATATAGTATCTCCGTCATCATCGTCTCCGTCGTCACATTAGGGTACACCAGAGGCTCCAGCCATAAGACCCGGTGACGAAACACTGTGTGGTTTAGTCGGTTCGAGTCCGACATACCACCTTGTTGTTTGGCACCACCGAGGTGATGGCCCGTAGGGGTTAGACAGTAATTGAGGAGGGAAAACACACCAGTCACCTTTGGTTTGTAGACCAAACCGATATCCATAGCCGAGGATAAACTTCAACGAATTGCCATAGACATATTTTATGTTGCTGCCGAATATTCCCAGGGATATCGAAACACTGGTCGAACTATTATTTCATGCCAGCGGCTGAGCGGTGCACGCCCTCCGTCGTCGAGAGCTGTGACCTCGGCCAGTGTAACCTGGTCGAAACGTCAGGCAATTCAGAGGTATGTAATACCTTTTCGTGATCGCGTTAATTCCCGTAAATGCATAATTATATCATGGAACGCGAAAGTTTAAAAGTTAGTAAAAAAAAATATAGTCTCATTAGAATTTTTGAGAAGGAAATTAATCGAGTTGCTTACATCCATAGGCTTCAGATAGCTTCTTTTCTGGTTCATTAATTAATTTAATGCTCGGCTCTAACCTACACTAATATAACAAATCTAAAGAATTTGTTTGTCATTCGAACGCGCTAATCTGTAAAACTACCGATCAGATTTAGCAAAATCTTTTGGTGTTTGATAGCCCATTTCTTGACGAAGGTTTTAAGGTCCTTAGTTTTACGCTACGACCTTTAGGAAACGGAAAATTGACCAAAAAACGTACATGAAATTGCGAGGTATAGCTAGGATTATATGAACACGGAAACCTGAAAACATTGCTTATGCTATATCTTCGGGTAGGTCATAAAATAGTAACGTATTACATGTAAAAATGAGATTGTTTTATATATTTTATTACGACTAACAATATATTACATACGTAACAAACAATGGTTTGATAAATATTTACAATGAATAAGTTAAATATGATCTTAAAAATGTGTGTTCTATTGACAGTTTGTAAGTATAAACTTAGCAATATATTTTTGAAGTGAAAACTTCTTTAACGGCGTTGTGCACATTTTGGGATGGGTAAAAAATGTTAAACTCGTATCAAGACACGTGACCTGATCGAAAATTCGTAAGACAGATCCGAGTTTCTTACATTTAAAAAAATATAACATTCGAAATTCAAACATTTATGAGCGGCCAGGAGCACAGAACTTTCAGTGTACCCTATGTATACATTTAGATATGTTATTACCTACTTTTTATTTTTAACCTAATTATATATATACAGATGTGTGTGTGTATGTATATGCAAATACATTGTGAAGTTATATTCTCACTTCTGACGTGCAGTCCTACGACTGACTGTTTTTTTTCCTAGCTTTTGCTCTCGGCTTTTTATGGGATAGGGGCTAACGAGCAGAAGAGTCACAGAGGTAAATGACTACCGCCGCCCATGGACATCTGCAACTCTCTTGAGTCCGAAGTGCGTTGCCGGCCTTTGAGGGGGAAGTGGTGGAGGTGGGTTAGGGCCTCCAGTAACCCCACTCACTCGGTTCACACTTCACGCCGGTTTTCAGTGAGGCCGTGGTATCATTCCGGTCGAACAGGTACTATAAAGAGAATTATTACTGTTTTTAACCAAAATATAGTAAGAATACAGTCGTAAGTTTTTAGTTTGTTGTATTGGAATACTAGCTAACCCAAGAGATGTTTTCCTGACAAAATTTCAATAATTTGTTTCAATTGCAGGGAAAAAGCACATCATTTGTCTTGAATTTCCCCATATTCCGGTTAACTTTTTGAACTTTTCTTTGCCTTAAAACCGTCTCGGAATATTACTTACATATGAAACAAAGAATTACTTAAATCGGTCCAGTCGTTCTCAAGTAATGCGCTTACCAACGAACATCATTTAAATTTTATATTGTTATTTTTATTTATAGCGCTACCACAAATATTGTCGAGAAAGTACGATGTGGATGCAGAAGCTATTAGATTGTATGGCGAAGATCTCAATGCTGTTCTACGAAGGTTTAGACGTACGCCTGAGTACATGATGTTACTCCAAGAAAAGGTTTGTTTCTCATCCTTATGATGACAAGAGAGAGTGAGAGGGAAACTGAGAGAGGGAGGGAGAGAGAGAGACCTCCTTTCCTAAAAATCTTTTTGGATTCAGTTATAATTATATATATTTTTTTTTATGGTATGGGGGCAAACGAGCAGACGGGTCACCTGATGGTAAATGACTACCGCCGCCCATGAGCACCTGCAACTCGAGAGTCACAAGTGCGTTGCCGCCCTTTAAGGTGGGAGTAGGAGAAAAAGGTGGAGGGGGGGAAGGTGGGGAAGAGTGGGAAGAGGAGGAGAGACGGGAATAAGGAAAAGGGAAGGGTTAGGGCCTCCGGTAACCTCACTCACGCGGCGAAATGCAATGCAAGCATTGCTTCACGGCCGGTTTTCTGTGAGGTCGTGGTAACGAGCGGAGTCGAGCCGGCCCATACGTGCCGAAGCATGGCTCTCCCACGTTAATCTCCCATATTATAATAAGCATATCATTTATACTCTCTGTTCATTTTTTTATTTCTTTTTTGACAGTTTGATTAGTTGTCAATTAGTAATTAGGCTTAATACGTCGATTCGATTAAAATAGTAATCGATTTGGTTTAAGAGGAAGTTTTAATGAAGACTAAAAAAAGTTAAAAGTTGATTTTAACTAAAAATACTGAACTCATTCGATACATTTAACCCACGTTATAGTATAGAAGCATGGACGTTCAAATGTTTAACCATTGCTTCGCGAAATTTACGGCCCCCCGCGGGTGGCAACAAAAACCTTTCATCCCGGCTCGCTATTAGCGTCTTTTCCTTTACTGTCATAGACAAAGGAAGAGTGACGAGACAGGCCGAGGAAATAATCACTGCACAGATAAAATATGTATTTATTATTACCTGTGCATGAATTTCAAATGTCATAAATCCTGTATGATTATGTTGTAATTTATTATTTTACTACATTATAAGTAAAACATATATTGATAAATAAACTGAGGTAATTTAAATTATATTCATTATAAGCATTTACAGTCAAAGGAGGATGCCCATTCGTGGTTTCACTTTTAGACGTTCGCGTCATTATTTCAAATGTTAAAAAAAGTATTGATTTTAATGTGACTTTTCGACCCTAAATCTCTTCTATAGAACTTGGGGTTTGAAATTAAATGTTACAAGGACTAAAACTTGAATCAATGACCGTTTCCATTTTAAGTGAAATGTTGCCATTATATAAAATAAACCATTAATGATTGAATTCAAATAAACATCGTTTTAAAATAAAATGGTTAAATAACAATATACGTGATCATTATTCGTAATGTCACATTAAATATATTGCAGTTTAGTAATCTTATTATTTCGCGTATGTAGTCGTAGTTTATGTGGTGAATGTATACTTCAGTGTTAGTTTTGCCTTAATTTATACATGGTATCCCTGTCAAAAACACGATGCCACAAACATTATTAAAAAAAACTCTAACGTCAGTGTCACAATAATTTCTCATTGTTGTTATCGTACGTAACGTTCAGTTTGTCCTCCGTATACCTACTTGACATTGGCAAAATTGTGGTAACTCCACAAAGCCACAATCCAAAAGTTGAAGTTGAAGTTATTTTTTAACCTAATATTGGCATTTAATTTCTCAATAACCCCAAGTTATGTTACAATTTATGTTTATATTTCAGTTAATACTCAGTGCAGGCTTAATAATGCAGTTTGTAAATATTTGACGCAGCATAAAAAAGTGTGAAACTGATTTTCACACTGAAATGGGCAATGTCCTTTCTGTTTAATAGCGCACTAAATATCAGAAATATAAACTATAGGTAGTACCTAGTTATATTATAATTATTTTATGCTTACAAGAGTGACTGGAATAGCCACAGTCTGATTGTGGCGGTAACATGTACGCTACCGTAACGTGGTCTTGGCCGTTGCCTGAAAATCAGCGCTTTTGCAATACTGTATTGTAGAAGCATTATGCTGAAGCGGGGGCATTTTCTGTCTAGCACAATGCATATTAGGTAGATTTCGAAGAAAAGTCTACCTATTGGTTTTGTACCAGTTGTCGAGCTTTCCAAAAATTTCTTCACAGGAGGTCTAGTTATGATCCCTAGACCCCAAAACAACCGCCAGTTAAAGAGTTTATATATATATATATATATATATATCAAGGTCAGATTTTCAAAAACATTAAAAAAACAGGAAATCTGCCTCTGCGGGCCTACTGCGGGCCTGAATTTTTTTTTTAAAAGGTTAAATGTGTCAAATTTTTATTGCTTTTTAAAAAACTGGTAGTTATAATTATCATTTATATGTATTGTGCTATGTTGAAATAAACATTTTTCTTTCTTTCTTTGAACAGCTAAAATATAATAGCTACAACATTGTTATTTTAATTTCCAGTACGACAATTTACTGTTGCTCTTTAATAAAGTTGCTGAAAATACCCTAGCGTTTATTAAAAAAAAATAGACTGAAGAAAAGAATTGCTGATGTCTGTGATATTCAGGAGCAGGTCGAGACTACACCTATTGTCCGGTAAGAGCTCACTTTTTTTTTGTGGTATAGGGGCAATCGGGCAGACGGGTCACCTGATGGTAAATGACTACCGCCGCCAATGGGCACCTGTAACTCGAGAGTCACAAGTGCGTTGACGCCCTTTAAGGTTTGAGTAGGAGAAGAGGGGGAGGGGGGAAGAGTGGGAAGAGGGGAAGGACGGGAATAAGGGTTAAGGCCTCCGGTAACCTTACTCACGATTTTCTGTGAGGCCGTGGTATCGAGCGGAGTCAAGCCGGCCCATACGTGCCGAAGCATGGCTCTCCCACGTCAGAAGTTCACTTACTCACTGTTTTAAAACCAATTCTCAAATCAATGAATCGTCACCATCATCTGCCTGCTCTTTTCCCAACTATATTTGGGGTTGGGGCAATGTGTAGGTAACATTGCAAAGGGTTGGCTGGTTTCTTCTATGGCAGCCTGCCTGACTCCAGGCCTCCTTAGAAATGTAATCGTTTTCAGACAGGGCCAAGGAAAAACATGAATTGAGAAAAGGAAAACGGATAAGGCGAGGGAGCTAGGGTAGAAGCTAGAGACCTGCCTTAGCATACCGCAAGTCTCAGATGGAGAAACGGGACTGATACTATAGTAGCTTAAAGAGCCGGGGTCGGGTACCCGACTCAAAATCTCAAATCAGTTAAATAAAATCAAAATAATTTGATTCAACATGTTGTCCAATTCGACCACAATTCATTAAATTACAATTTACATAATAATAATAAACTAGAGATCGCGTGGTGGTCGATTTTCGACCATGGTTTATTTCATTGGCCCATATTACTTAACCTGTCATGGTATAGACTTTTGTACCATGACAGGTCAAAATATATACTGGACACTCATAGCTGTATGTACCCGTTTTTGCATTTTTTTTTAACTTTGTAGCAAATATTGTTGAAAAATTTTAGCATTCGTCACTTCTTCTCTGTATAAACTATAAGTGTGCGAAATTTCATACTCCTCCGTCCGCCCAATTTTCGTAAAAAGGGATCCAAAGTTTTCGCTTCACGTATTAATATATAGATACTCTTTATTGTACACTACACTTAAATTATAAATCTAAATGTATACATAGGGTACACTGGAAGTTCTGCGCTCCTGCCCGCTCATAAATGTTTGAATTTCGAATGTTATATTTTTTTAAATATAAGAAACTCGGCTCCGTCTTACGAATTTTCGATCAAGGTCTCGTGTCTCGTTTAACATTTTTTACCCATCCCAAAAAGTGCACAACGACGCTAAAGAAGTTTTCACTTCATAACAAGCGAACAATAATCAGTTCAAAAACAGAAAAGTAAATAGTGCTAATTTATTTTATCATTGCCTTTTTATTAATAAACTAGCAACCCAGCGTTGCTGTGGCTAAAGAATTTGCAAAAGAAAAACATTAAACAAACAAAAATATAACAATGTCCTGATGGCAGACGCCCACGAACATGTCACATTTGTCAGCCATCGTTCAGATCAATCACATTTAGCCGGACAACACTATTAGTTATATAGCTATCTTCTTTTTATTTAGATAATTAAATATATGTATTGGCCTGTTTCAGTTATTACAAATCTTTTAATGCTAGGAGAGATAGGGAGGAATCGCAAGAGAATGTATCCACTTCCACTTTCAATCCAATAGAACTCCTGGACAACTACGAACTTTTCACAAGCCCTCTGAGTACCAAAGAAAAGAATAAAATTAAAGATATTGCCTTTGAAGTTGCAGGGTAACTGTAAATTTATTTTATTTAAGTAATTTTAAACAAATTTAAGTTATAATTCTTTTTAGGATTAGATGTGTATTAATAAGTCTTCACTGTGCGTCCCTCTGTCTGTCAGCGGGCTGTATCTCATGAACCCTAATAGGTAGAAATGTTCACAGAGTGTGTATTACTATTGCTGCCATAAGTACCAATGATAAAAATAAATTTAAAATTAAATGGTGCCAATACAAGACGATGAAGATGATACAGGGCCCTTCGTGTACGAGTCCGACTCGCACTTAGCCGATTTAGGTTCTCTATTTAAAGCACGATTCTTTAAGTTGTAAAAACTTTGAAACCACTATGAAAGGTCAGAGGCTATTTCCTGCAGTTGATGCCACCTTGAGTGAGGCCACAGAGAGGTTTTGCCTTCCATCCGCCGCAGTGGCCATCAGCTGCGAAGGATCGATATCCGTGTCTGCTAGAACGTCATCTAGTTAGAGATAACTCTTACTAGACGACGTAGCCCTAAAGAGGATATCCGCACTTTTGTAGGCAGGGTGCTGTAAAGAGAACCACGGATATACTAACACACCGCCCTAAAAAAATCCAGTTTGTGGTGACGAACCTTCTTGTTTCCATAACATATAAAATAAAGGAAATCTGTTGGCAGACAGTGATCGGTCCCAATGCTACTATAAAGGAACAGTTATTATGTCCCTCCAACACTAAAGGAGGATCCTCTGACCAGGCTAGGTGATCATGCCAGCCCAACGGTGGATGTTGGGAAGTATGTGGAAATCGTCACATTACCATCAATTTGAAGTCAGCTCCAAATAGTTTTGATTTAGTTTTTAATATTGTTCATTACAAGTTTGATACATTCTAATCTACCATCACGTAACGGCCTGTTGGTCTAGTGGTTAGTGACCCTGACTGCTGAGCCAGAGGTCGTGGGTTCGATTCCCACCCAGGACAAATAATTGTGTGACGAGCACGATCATTTGTTCTGTGTCTAGATGTAATTTATCTGTACTATCTACTTATTTAGTAATATATAAGTATGTTTATCAGCAATCTGATTACCATAGTATAGGCTCTGCCCATTTTTGGGATCAGACGGCCGTATGTAAGGTGTGTCAAGTTGTTATTATTATATGAAATTGATGACCTCTATGGCGCGGCGGTAGTGTCTTCGACTGTTGCACCCAGGATCGCAGGTTCGATTCCCGCTCTGTGCAAATATTTGTATGCATAAATATGTCTAATTGCATTGGTCTGGGTGTTTCTGTGTATAATATGTAGATATTTACGAAGAAAAATTATCTATGTATGTTTAATTTTTATTTCTCTCTATATATTATGTCGGAGATCATGATTTTCTCGATTGTAAAATGAGTCTCGATTATATGTATCAAATAATCGATATGGGATATTCCACTGGCAACACTACGCAAATGCTCTGGTATGGCAACATTAAATCGGTCAGCCAGTAGTGCGTTCATTCAAGGACATCATTCCTTCTCGATACAGCACTCGCGCCGCACGTGCGCACTGACACACGAAATTCAACATGGCGGACGATATTGAAGAACAATCGGAACAAAACCTGTTTAATATGCGACATATATTATCACTATTATTATCATTAGATCTATTCATTTAAGGTTAAAATCAAATGTACGAATGGTGGAAGTTATATAAGCATTTAATGGCCGGTTTCATAAATAAAAAAAAGAATAAGAAAACTTAACTTGCTGTTCTAATAATTCTTTAAAAAAAACCGACTTCAACAAAAAAAACTATTCCATAAAAGACTTATACGATATATGGTTTTCTCATGGATGCCATTGAGACAATTGGACCAAATTGAAATGGGACGACACGGGAAGCACCAGCTTTCAAATAAAAAAAGAATCATCAAAATCGGTTCACCCAGTCGAAAGTTCTGAGGTAACAAACTAAAAAAACAAAAAAAAACATGCAGTCGAATTGAGAACCTCCTCCTTTTTTGAAGTCGGTTAAAAATAATCTCCCATTCATCAATGTGCGTCACAGTCAATTTTCCAAACATAAAATAAAAAAATTCTGTAGAAAAAAAAAGTGATGTTACAACAAATTAACGACATAAATTTTTTCTTTACTTGTGCTGTGTGAAAGGTCACACAGAACAAGTAAAGAAAAAAAAAATTTTTTTAGAAAGAGATCACCGTCATTTGGTAAGAACAAGGGCTCTTACCAATTTTTTTTATGTTATAGGGGGCAAACGAGTGGACGGGTCACCTGATGATAAGTGACTACCACCGCCCATGGGCACTTGCAACTCAAGAGTCACAAGTCCGTTACCGGCCTTTAAGGTAAGAAGAGGGGAAGGGCGGAAGAGAGGGAGAGGGGAAGAGGGAGAAAGGAAAGAGTTAGTGCCTCCGGTAACCTCACTCACTCGGTGAAAAGCAATGTAATAATTGCTTTACTCCCGGTTTTCTGTGAGGCCGTGGTATCACTCCGGTCGAGCCGGCCCATACGTGCCGAAGCATGGCTCTCCCACTGTAAATTTTTATGATTCCAGGTTAACGGGATGTCCCTTATATGTTTTTATATACATGTAAAGTGTTAAAATTTGTTAAAATATAAGGCTTAAATGACCGCATCTTTTAATTGCGTTAGTTTCAATTTACTACCTCCACACGTTCCTGAGAAAAAGATTCTTGACACACGGACAGACAGACAGACCGAAAACCAAACATACTGACAACAAAGTGATCCTATAAGGATTCCTTTTTTCCGTTTGATGAACGGAACCCTACAAAAACAAAATAAAGACTTCATAATTTTTAGAGAGACAATTCAAATGATGATCGGGGGCATGGGACCGTTAGACCCTCGGTGACCAAAGAATAATCAAATTTACCACAGAAAGAGATAACCGTCATTTGGTAAATATATTTCATATATATGTTCATGCACTCACTCCTATATATTTTTTTTTTATTTTTATAGGATAGCAAACGAGCAGACGTGTCACCTGATGGTAAGTGACTACCACCGCCCATGGGCACCTGTAGCTCAAGAGTCACAAATGCGTTGCCCACCTTTAAGGCGGGAGTAGGGGAAGGGGGGAAGAAGAAGAGTGCTTAGAGGGGGAGAAGGAAGGGTAATCTCACTTTCTTGGCGATACACAATGCAAGCATTGCTTAACTGCAGATTTTCTTTGAGGCCAGGGTATCACTTCGGTCGAACCGGCCCATAAGTACTGAAGCATGGCTCTCCCACAGTTATAAGTAGCCAGAGGCATCCCAAACACCCACAAAGAGCAAACTTTAACTTGGTCACGTTCACGTGATAGGGGGTAAGCCTATTGCTATCAACCTGACACTTTATTTTCCCATCTTCAATTCTCGACAATAAGCTTGCCCCTATTAAATATATATTAAATACAAGCTGTTCCGCGCGCGCGACTTTGCTCATGTGTACATATTTATATATTTTGCGCCAAACCCTAATTATCTTTCCAAAATAAAAGTAGCCTAAGTTACTCCTTATAACACCAGTTATCTGCCTGTAAAAGTCCCGTGGAAATTAGTCCACCCGTACCCTGTATGTGTGCGTATCTATAAGTTCTTTAAACAACCAAAAAGATAAATGACCCGCTTTTATGTAAAAGTTTAGCGGCCTGCAAATACTCGTAATAGCAAAATGGCATTATGTACGTAAAATAATAGCATTTATTAACAACCTTCTGAGTTGCATTTCATATTTAGGAAAATTTTGTTTAGATTAGTAAGTATATGTAAATAATATTTTTCATGTTAGGCACCGATTTCTGGATTATCTTGCTTTCAAGCATAGGCCTCCCCAAGTGTTTTCCTCAAAGATCTATCTCTTACTTTCCTCGTCCAAGTCGTTCCTGCCACATTTTTAACATCATCTTTCCATCAATGTACCTATACTTCTCTTTTTATATCTAGGACATCATTCCGTCATTTCTTTGGCCCTTTTTTATCTCACTTCTTATTAGATGTGCAGTTCATTTCCATTTTATTTATTTGATTCGGTATTTTATATCTACAATTTTGGTTATTTTTGAAGTAAAAACTTTTTTAACTGCGTTATGCACTTTTTGGGATGGGTAAAAAATGTTAAGCTCGCGCCAGGACACGTGACCTGATCGTAAATTCGTAAGACGGAGCCGAGTTTCTTATATTTGAAAAAATTAACATTCTAAATTCAAACATTTATGAGCGGCCAGGAGCGCAGAACTTCCAGTGTACCCTATGTATACATTTAGATATGTTATTACCTACTTTTTATTTTTAACCTAATGATATATATACAGATGTGTGTGTGTGTGTATGTATATGCAAATACGTTGTAAAATTATGTTTTCACTTCTGACGTGTAGTCCTACGACTGACTGTTTTTTTCTTATGTTTAAGGGAGTCAAATGCTTTAGTGTAATCTATAAACACTATGTAATAGTTTACTTCATATTCATTGCATTTTTTAATTGTTTGTTTTATTGTATGAATGTGGTCGATAGTTGAACAGCTACTTCGAAATCCTGCCTGTTCTTTTGGGTGATTTTTGCTGGTTATATTTATTAACTAGCTGCACCCGGCCGGTTTTTTTTATATAGATTTTTTTGGCCAGTGATCCTCGCGGGCATCCCCAAAACACCCTACCAAAGTCTCAATACAATCGGATCTATGGTTTTGGAACGCATAGAGGACAAACATACAAACTTTGATTTTCATATATATAGACTAGTGCTCGCTTTGTGGTTTGAATGTACAAAAATTGAGAGGGCTAGGCTTCACTCCACAAAGTTCAAGTCAGCCGGAAAACTTTCTTATTTTTTTGAGGTTTTGAAAGAAATTGATTCTAAAATATATATGTATTGTTGCAGATTTCCACTAAAGGGTCCTTTGAAATGCCTGAAGATATAACCAGTAATAATCCTGGTGGAACTGCTTCTGCTATAGACGACACTTTAAGAGTATTAAAAGCCAAAATATTCTAACTTCTATTTAACCTGTCAAATATAGGATTACTTTTCTTTCTAGATAAAATCTTATGTCAATATTATAAATAAGAAAGTAACTCTCTGTTATGTTTTCACGCCTAAATCGCTGAACTAATTTTCATGAATTTTGGTTCAGAGATAATAGGGATCTTTGAGAAGGATATAGGCTACTTTTTGTCACGAAAATAAAACTTGAAGGGGGTGACAGATTTTTTTTTTATATGTTATGTGGGGCAAACGAGCAGACGGGTCACCTGACGGTAAGTGACTACCGTCGCCCATGGACACCTGCAAACGAGGTCAAGGGTGTTTAATATTTTATTATTTCAACTAGTTTTCGCCCGCGACTCTGCTCGTGTAAAAGTTACTTTGTAAAAGCAGCCAGTCCTCCGCTTTCCGCATCCAGTCCATCCCTCATCTGGCTGGAGGCGTCCTACCTTCCGTTTATTATTCACGGTCTCCACTCTAAGACCCGTCCGCTTCAACGGCCGTCGGTAGTTCGGCATACGTGGCCAGCACATTGTCACTTCAGCATGCTTACTCTTCGAGCTATGTCAGTATTTTTGGTTCTTTGTCGAATAACCTCATAGCGAAATTTATCCTGCAAAGAGACTCCAAGCATAGCTTGCTCCATAGCCCGCTGTGTGACTTTTAATTTGTGGATTGCTCCAGCGTTAGTGTCCACGTAAGTAAAACCGCATGTCCGTAAATCTATCGTATTTTGTTTTATGGTTTAGGGGGCAAACGAGCAAAATATCGAAGTTCGGCCGTATCGTAGTTAGACTGAAAGCCGACCCCAACTTAGTTGGGAAAAAGACGCGGAGGATGGTATGCAATAACCGGTACTTAATTAGTTTTTACTAAAAGACGTTCTAAATATGTGACTTACCTACGACATTGACACGAATTAGGCTCACGTTTTTCAAAACCAGATATGTTATGCTTAGAACTTCAGCTGGATACATAGAGAAGATTCAGAGTAATTTTTAGGGTTCTGTACTTCGAAAGGAAAAAACGGAACCCTTATAAGATCACTTTGTTGTCCGTCCGTCCGTCTGTATGTCTGTCAAGACCCTTTTTCTCAAGAACGCGTAGAGGTATCAAGCTGGAATTTTTATCAAATACTCAAGTTCACTGTCCCTTGGAACTGTGAAAAAATCAAACTTCTAAGCCAACGCAATCAAAAGATATAGCCGTTTATGCCGCAAATTTCCGCAAATTTTCGACACTCGCAAGGGAATCAAAACCTACAGGGTACTTCCCGTGAACTCAGAATCTTGAAATTTGGTACAAAGCAACGTCTTATAGCACAGATAAAGGAAAAATTGCGAAAACCGTAAATTTTTAGTTATATCGTATAATAAAAATATTTTACGGAACCCTCGGTGCGCGAGTCCGACTCGCACTAGGCCGGTTTTTTTAAAATTAATTTGAGACATTACACAGCGCTGTATGGACTTACATAGATTGTACTGTGGGCTCTAGAACACGAATATACATAATTAAATACATTTTTGAACGAAGTTTCTTTTCGCACGTTACACTTCAGACACGGTGGATGAGGGCTAGACGGAAATAGTGTTGGCGCAACTTTTTTTTTATGGTATAGGGGGCAAAAGAGCAGACGGGTCACCTGATGGTTAATGACTACCGCCGCCCATGGGCACCTGTAACTCGAGAGTCACAAGTGCGTTGCCGCCCTTTGAGATGGGAGCAGGAAAAGAGAGGGAGGGGGGAAAGAGTGGGAAGACTGGAGAGGGGAAGGATGGGAATAAAGAAGAGAGAAGGGTTAGGGCCTCCGGTAACCTCACTCACGCGGCGAAATGCAATGGGTTTTCTGTGAGGCCGTGGTATCGACTGGAGTCGAGCCAGCCCATACGTGCCGAAGCATGGCTCTCCGACGTTAAAAACGTATAAACGTTAAAAAATACTAACTTTTTCATTGTAATTTTATTGTCTCATTGATAAACACATTAATTTCACTCATAAAATAGTTTTAATTACTTTACACTATCTACGTATATTTTATTTATGTTTAAAACGACTGTACCAATATTTGGGGCAACACGCACCTATAGCAAAATATGCAACAGTGTTATCTAGCGGAGACAAGCCAAACTTCTTTGTAAGTTTTTTTTATCGTGTGGAAGCCCCCACGGGTGGGAATCAATCTGACTAAAACCACTCGTTAATCTATTACAAATACAAAAGGACTCGGCTAAACTCTAGGAAGGAAGTCCCCGAGAACCCCGACAAACCTTGGCCGCCTCTTAAACAGAAGGCAGCCACACCATTGCGTGCCTTGCTCCCCGGTTTACTCACACATCGCGCCACCGTGGCAGGCCTGCTTCTGCCAGGGTAATAGCCACCCTCAAATGTTACCCCCAGCCAAAGCTCATGGAGGCCGGAGATCATTCTATTAAACTATGCAGTAACTACTGATCCTCCATCGCGCAGTAAAATGAGCGCGTTTTAAAAAAATCAACTCTTCGTTGTCAACGTTTTCAGAGAATATGAACATAAACCTTTCATCCAAAAAATCTTCTTTTAAAGGCTAAACTGCTATAAAGATAAAGGAAACCTTAGAGGAGGGAAAGGCTACACTTTGGCGCGAAAATAAAACGCGAAGCTGGTAAAATAGAGGAGGAAGTTTTGTATGGGAGTATCAGCCGGTCGTCATGAAATTTTGCACATACGTTGCCAGAGGTACAGATAAAGACGTATGGTATAATTATGTATATATGGAAATTAACGCGATTATTACATACCTCCGAATTGCCTGGCGTTTCGACCAGGCACTGGCCCGCACAGTTCTCCGTCGTCGAGTCCGTGAGGTAGACGGTTCTTCCACATTTACGATATTTTTAATATTTTTGTCTCGCCATCTACCGTCACATATACTAAACTAACAGTGTCCTTATTTTGCTGTCACGGAACGCAAAAGTTTAAAATATATATATAATATACTGTCCCCAAGGGCTTTAAAGACAGAGAAGACCTTGGAGAAGGACATAATGGCACCAAAAGTACTGTCCTCGATTGGTAAGTAAATTGGTGGACAAAATTTAGAATCAAGCGAGCTGAGCCCTATACAGTATAGGCTATAAACAAGTTAATGACACAATTACCATTATTTGAATGATTACTCGTAATAGATAATTAGTTGAAGACATAAAATAACTTAACAAGCAAACAATAAAAAAAAAGCAACTAAATAGCAAAGTTTGGACTTCAGTAGTGATCCTTGCGTTAAATTGTCTATAATGGTAAGGATACTAGGTATAATATTCCTTGGATTAGCCGCTGTCACAGGTAATTATAACGAAACTTACACCCTTTTAGAAAGGTTTGCAATTTGTACAAGGGCATCCTGCAACGAATTTGGACTTATGGGGTTCAACTGATGACCTCTGTGGCAAATGGTAGTGCGTTCAACTGCAACGCGGGTCGTGGGTTCGATTTGATCTCATTTGAGTTTACAATGTACTAGCAGTTTGTAAGACTGCCTTCTGCTTACACCCTATATGGAAAAGATGGAAGTAGAGACTGACCAAAAGTTCGGTTTCGGTCAAAAAATCATATTTCGGCCATAGTTTCGGTGTCGGCCAAAAAACAGCAGGAACAAAAACTCGGTTTTCTTTTCGTGCACGTTCGTGCCTTGCAGACGTTGGGGCCGCCTTCGCAATACACTTACGCAAGTATGCGATGCAGCCGTACCTCGAATTTAAGGTTGTCGTTCTCCGAGGAAGGGGTCTATCGGTGGTCCCTAGAGCTAGCGCACCTCCGTGCAGCCTGCATTCATCCCCGGAGGTCCTATACCCGCAGCCGGCAGCGTTGCCACAATGATGGGGAGTATGAGGAGGACGGTGTGCCACCCATCACAAAGGCGGATATAGGGGAGCTGTTGTATGGATCCGTTCCAGGAACACCGCCCCCGGGCCAGATGGGATCCCTGCCCGAGTTTTGGCCCTAGCCCTTGACAACTGGTCAGACTACCTCACCTCAGGGGATTTTAACTTGGCGTCCGGACGCTTCCCTGACTGGTGGAAAAGCGGGAAGCTGGTCCTTTTAACGACACGAAACGGGACGGCCTACCGACTCGAGACCAATCATGTTGCTAGACGAATCGGATAAACTGTTTGAGAGGGTCCTCTCCGCCCACATCGTCCGGCACCTATGCGAGGTCAGCCCCGATTTGTCGCAAGCCCAAGTACGAGGACTACTCATGTACGAGGACCGAGATGGAGATATGAGTCATCGACCTAGGTGCACAACAGTTCCGGGTTCCGTAGAGGGATATGACTGGGCCCTTAGAGGTGACTTCCCCCACGGGCTAGGCGTAATCTGTTATGCAGATGACTTTGGTCACAGCCTGGGGGGCGAACTGGGCTGGACCGGGCGCTAAGTCCCGATCGGGATAAAAAGCCTATGTATTAATCCAGGTGTCCAGCTATTTACATACCAAGTTTCATCGCAATCGGTTCAGTAGTGTTTGCGTGAAAGAGCAACAAACATCCATCATCCATACATCCGTGCATCCTCAGAAACTTTCACATTTATAATACTAGACAATAAAATTTTCTTCTTGCAGCTCTACCCAACAAGATCAGAAAGATTGAAGACGATCCCCGTTACCAGTATGTGCAAGGACCTGATGGAAATGCTAACTTTGTGGACACGTGGCTAACGAGCAGTGATTTCGCCGGTTCCGCCGAATTCGATCCGGACAGGCAAATTATCTACCATCTTTTTACAAGGTAATATGTAGCTACGTGGGAGAGCCATGCTTCGGCACGTATGGCCAGCTCAACCGGAGTGATGCCACGGCCTCAGCATTGCTTTTCACCGAGTGACTGAGGTTACCGGAGGCCCTAACCATTCCCTCCTCTCCCCCTCTTCTACCCTTCCTCTACTCCCACCTTAAAGGCTGGCAACGCACTTGTGACTCTTGAGTAGCAAGTGCCTATGGGCGGTGATAGTCATTTACCATCAGGTGACCCGTCTGCTCGTTTGCCCTCTATACCATAAAAAAAAAGTCCAGGATCCCACCACCTGACCTGATGACCATGGGTCCCAGGGGACGTAAACCATTTCAAACAATTAAAAAGATTTTTGGAGTTTATTCCTTAAGAATCGATTTTTATATAAGGCGCCCGGTATGAAAAAAATATGAAGAGTAAAATTTAGTGATCGGAGGGCAGCGTAACGCTTTAACGCTTTGTTGTGCTTTTTGGGCTTTATTGGAGTTTACTCCTTAAAGGAAGACGCATGTAATATGTGTATTTAACTGTATGTTATATATATGTATATGGAATATATACTATACAGCGTCTGGAAATGACGTACATATATATAGAAGAGAGAGAGGGGGGGAAGAGAGAGAGAGAGGGGGGGAGAGAGAGAGAGAGGAGGGGGGGAGAGAGAGAGAGCCTCCAGGAAATTGTAAACTCCAGTCGTGCGTCGGAGCTGACACATACCTTTTTTTTTTCTGCGTGTTAAAACCTCCTTGGGCCGTCACCCCACCGGGGTTTTCGGTGGATCGGTGTACCGGAATCGAACCGAGTAAAACCACACGGTGTGCCGTACTGCGCCTAAAATAGGAAGGATCCGGGAACAGCTTTTATTAAATAACTTCTACAAGGTTGTATAAGTTCGAGTTGGACTTTGAATTTGGCTTATAGTTGAACATCATGGCAACTTTCACATACAGCAAAAATATATTTTGGCGCCATCTAGCGAAGACCACCCAAACTACGTTCTAACTACTGTTCCTAAATCGCGCAATTAAAATTGTAGATATACTGGCATACATCGGGCCGCTGTCCGCCAAGCATGATTACCTAGCCTGGTCGGACGATATTCTTTTTTTTCTCTATAAATTTAAGTTTCCGGACTAAGTAAGACACTCAGGCTTACACCTGTATTTATTTTGTATTTAATTTAATTTTGAGTCGGCGCCCAACTAAATAGTTACGCTAACGAGTTTATTTTTCTTTCGTCGGTAAAATTTTTTGTTAAATCGTTTTTATAACATCTCTAAAATATAAAATGCCGTTTTTTTTATATTACGAAGCTGTTTTTATTTTTGTTAAATGTTAAATTGTAAACTTTCTTTTTATGTAGACAAAACCCAGTAGACAGTCAGCGTCTTATGGCTGATGCGGATGGTCTTCTTGGCCTTACTAACTACAACCCAGCGAGAAGAACTGTTGTCTTGCTTCACGGTTGGCTACTTAATGTTAACGCTCATTTGAACAAGGTTTTGGTGCCTGGTAAGATTTTTTAATATGGTCAATTATTATTGTATATACAACTTAACACAATCTTACATGTAAGGACTTAATATAGGAAACCATTTCCAGGACACAAGAAAAAAAAATATTATTTGTCTTTATTGTACACCAAATAAATAAAGAAAGAACTAAGAAAGAAAGAAAGAAGAAATAAAGAAAGAAAGAAAATGCATTTATTAGCCACAACACAATAAATTATTACGGATGCAACATAAAAGAAAAATAATACAATAGATAACTTAAATCTAACGCAATCTCTTACAGGCAAGCAAAGGATGGAGAGAAAACGTTATTAAGTGGAGTTATAGGACAGTTCCTGGTGTATTGAAAGAGAAAGAGATTGGATGATAATATTGTAATCGATACAACAGATACCTATAATATTGAAGTATTAAACATATAATAAACGCAAACCGTGTATGCGGGTTTGCTTAAACAGAAATAGTGAGGGTTGGAAAAAGACAATGATAAGTTAGTGTTCTACCAGTTAGTGTAACCTTTACTAAATTTAAAAAAATGTGTATTGGTTGAGCACGTCTTATACTAACCGGCAAAGCATTCTACAACCGCACAGCTTGAACAGTTAAGGATTTGTCGAAGAAGTTTGTCGAATGTTATTACCAATCAGCGCATTACCAACCTCAAATTGTCCGATGATCTTAGTTTTGAGTGAGTTTCATGTAGGAATGTGAAATGTTCTTTTAAATAGGACCTAGAGTACAGTTATACAAAAGAGAAAGGAAAACTTGAGCTTTGTGCGAAACTCAGAGACATGATCATACTTTCAAAGTCCAATATTTCCAATATTCAAATATAAATCTTATACAAAATTTCTGGAGTTTCTCAAGTTTATAAAGTTGGTCCTCCGTGAGATCAGGGAAACAGGCATCTCCATCGGCATAGGATGCAAGGATGGGGAAGAGAAGGGATTGGGCAAGAGTTTGATTCGATGTTTGTGCCATCACAGGAAACTTGTGGGAGTAGTAACCAGTCAATTTTAGATACATAGGACATACTGAAAGTTCTGCGCTCCTGGCCGCTCATAAATGTTTAAATTTCGAATGTTATATTTTTTTTAAACATAAGAAACAATCATTGATTAAAAAAATATTGGCGGGTAATCGCGTGTCAATTTTTTATCACCAGTTGAAGTTCGTTGTCCGTAGCAAAAATGGGATTAACGCGAAAAGATTTTAGGGCGATGATTTTTATGATTTTAAAAGTTCACTGACTCCACAAGACTGTACTGCTCGTCTTCAAAATACTTGTTTTTGGGAAGATGTTTCCAAAATTTACATAGTCCATGGATAAGTTACCTAAAGGCAACTCAACGGCAGATATTGCAATTCAAACGGAAAAAAATAAGAAAAAACTAAGCATGCGTATAAAAATTGTTTACACAATTCACTTTTATCTATCGAAACCAAATTTATTTATTTTTTAGAATTTCTCATGTATTATTGTTCAAGTTTTCGTTATTTCTGTTAAAAACTATATTGATGTAGATAACACACTTCGTCAGTACTTTGTTTTTTATAGAAATTGTATGTGATAAATATAAATATGCGACAGTCAATGAATTAATCTCAATTTTCTCAGCTTTCCTGCAAGCGGAAGATGTAAACGTAATTGTTGTGGATTGGAGTGCAGGAGCGGATACCATGAATTACATTGCAGCCGTCGATAACACCGTTACGGCTGGTATGATCGGTTATATCTTAATAGTTATAATAATAATAATAGCCTTTATTTAACAATCCTACTTAACAATACATGCTTTACTTAAATACTAATTAATACTATTTGACACCAGTTTTGCGAAGATTGTCTTGCTTTCCGGTATAGGCCTCCCCTAAAGCTTGCCACAGGGCGCGATCATGTGTCCTTCTTCTCCACGTACTTTCTGCTACTCTTTTTATGTCGTCTTCCCATCTACGGCGTTGTCTCCCTCTCTTTCTTTTATGTATTCTTGGGCACCACTCTGTTACGTCCTTGACCCATTTATCGTTTTTATTTCTCATCATATGATCTGACCACCTCCATTTTAATTTTTTAATATAGTAGGTCACATTTGTAATTTTAGTTTGTTGGCGTATCACTTTTAGGTTTATTTTGTTTTGTAGTCTAATATTGAGCATGCTGCGTTCCATCTTAATAGTTAGTTATATATAATCTTTGAAGATACTACTTGTCTATCTAGATGATGGTATTATTGGTGGATGGGCTTAAAGAATTTATTCTCAATTAAAATAAAATGTAAAAAAATTGTTTAAGTTAAACGGTTTTATTGAAAATAATGATAATAATGATGTATATAATGTACTAAAAGCTAAAAAATGATTCGGTAGGTCCTAGGTTCAATGCCCTAAATTGATGAGGAGAGTGGCGTGATGATTGTTACCGTATTTTACTAGTCAAGCCCTTTCATTTGATATGCATCAGCCATTTTGTAGCGGCGGCCATCTTTTATTTACAATGATATTGAATATATTAAATTGTATTGTCATCAGAACCAAAGATGTGTACCAAATATCAGATCAATTTGCCATTCCACAACTTAGGCCAGATCGTTTTCAATACGTTCACATTCAGACAGCTCTAAATAATATGAGGAATCTTACCGAGTCCATAGGCATTTCAACTCACACACATGGCCTCCTCTTATTCACAGTTTCTCCTTTCTTCTTTGGAACAATGATTTCTACACCCTTGTAACCATTTACGTCCAATTTTCCATCGTCGTTGCCTGGAGCTTCTACCACCATTATTCAACTTACCTTTGCCAACCTAATGTCTTACCAACCTAACATTTATAAAGATGCGTTCTCCTTTTATATTTTCTCGCATTTCGCGACTCCTCTTTCCCTCTCTTCACAGGTCTCAGCGTGGCCAAATTCATCACTTGGTTAATTGCTGCTTCTGGAGCGGTCCTTCGAATGTTCCATATTGTTGGCCACAGTCTCGGTGGCCAGCTGGCTGGCATCATCGGCAGAAATCTTGGAGGAGAAGTGGCTTATATCACTGGTAAGTTCAATCTTATTATATTTTACTCTATTCTTGAATTTTTTAGGGGGCTCGAACTGCTGGCAACTGTTAGCTCGAGTTACAGGTGTACAACCCTGTGACACGACTATTATTGTTAATCAACACTAACAGTGCTGGAAGGTCAGCGGTAAGGTAGGCAACGTAGGGACTGCCAAGACTAAGGAGTGGACCAAGTTGCTTTAGAAGTTGGTTCATCAAGAAAACCAGTCTCTAAATTATGTTTTTTACAATTGGTGAATTATAAAATATTTACACTAACTGAAGCACACCCTGTACACACGTCTTTTACGTAATCTATTCATAATTCAATCCCACTAATATTATAAATGTGAAAGTTTGGATGGATGGATGGATGGATGGATGGATGTTTGTTACTCTTTCACGCAAAACCACTGAACCGATTGCGATGAAACTTGGTATGTAGATAGCTGGAGACCTGGATTAACGCATAGGCTCCCTATTCCGATATTTCCACGGGATCGGGACTTACACGGGTGAAACCGCGGGGCGCTGCTAGTATGGAAATATTTCCAAACTGAACCAATAATTTGAATAAAAATACACATATTATTTAAAAATTTCCAGCCCTAGATCCTGCTTTACCCGGATGGGCCGTTAGCAACAATACATTTCGTAACACTGACGGCGTTTACACTGAAGTGATTCACACCACCGCTGGTATTCTTGGCTATAAGGCTCCTATTGGAGACGTCGATTTCTACCCTAATGGGGGTATTAATATGCCTGGGTGTGATGACCTGGATTGCAATCATGTCAGGTAAACCATATGTACACTAATATAATAAAGCTAAAAGGTTACCACGGCAACCGTAAATTTTACACATAAAGTAGCCTATATGCTCCAGTCTATAATCTATATCTCTATGCCAAATTTTATCCAGATCCGTTCAGAAGTTTTGAAAGAATAACAAACATGAATACATGGATTATCCATCTTACCTCACGAACTTTCGCCTCTATCATATTAGTAAGATTTATACGCGAATTAACGCATTTAATGGGAAATACATTTATTTAAATTGCCTGACGCTTTAACCAGGTTGCTAACTGGCTCATCTCTGGAACTTTCGGTCTGTTTTAAAATATTGTTTGTGCATTTGATGGCCATATTCCTGAGGTCATTTAGGTGAAGGTCATAGGTTATTTAACATCACGCTACAGTCCTTAAGAGTACAATTGCGGGTACGATTATTTTATACATATGAATAACGTTGATTGTAAGACTTAAGGCATTTGCTTAATGTTTTTCAGGCCCTTTCTCTACTTAGGGGAGTCCTTGACATCAGGAGGCTTCACTGGCAGGCGTTGTGCTTCTTATGTAACAGCCATGGCTGGAAACTGCTCCCTATGGGGGTCTCTGAAGATGGGTGGCCTTCTTCCTAAGACTGGGTAAGAGTTAGAATATATATATTCTTTTTATAATTTGCGAATAAGATTTCTCAATTCAGAAATTCTGGTTAAAAATATTTTTCCTTTGGCCTTATCCCAATAGAGTAAACTGCAGCTCCATGAGCATATTTAAAGTGCCAAGTAAACCAAAACATAAGCCATTAAAATCCAAGACTTAAGTAGAAGACAACTCCAGGGATCTGGAGACTTGACTGCATGTGGTATTGGTATTAGTATAGGGCTCTGTTTCCGTAGTTAGACTCATAGACGGTCTATTATGCGTTTAGATAGGCCGATTAGTTGAGCCAGCCTAGCTCCTTCCAGAAGCACAGAAGCCTCCTGAAGCGTTTTCAGGCTTCTAGGAGCGATCTCCCACCCGCAAGACATCCTCTGAATAGAGGATTGTCTGTCGCGCTGATGGTGAAAAGGTGCCGGTTTAGGACTAAGTGGCCCGTAATGGTTCCTACAACTATTCTGACGTCGAGTTGGTTGAAACTGAACAGTCTGCAAGTTAAACGTGGTGAGACCTCCGTCACCACCAGTTTAGACTGCCTGCAGCCCGGTATGTCCGTTTTATACAGCCATAGTATGATTTTCGGTGATAGCCCCCGGCTTCTGCCGAGGAGTCGCTTGCATTGGCAGAAAATAATGCAGGCAATAGAAGTTTACTGTCCAGTATCACTCCTAGATACTTGCATGACTGCATGTGGAACAATAGCGCTCTTGGGAGCCAGAAAACATTTTGGATTCTCTCCTATCTTGGTCTTTTGTGGGACCGTTACTTCTACTAGTAGAGTTTAACAGTTACCTAGTAGTATGAGATGTATTACGTTCAGTTACTGCTCTTTAAAAGCACTATTTTCTGACCTTAGATATAAATTTTGCACCGAATATAATATATTCTAACTGTCTTTAAATTTCTCTGTTATTCTCTTTCAGATCTTCTGGAATCTTCTACCTCGAAACCAACGCTTCTCCCCCGTTTTCTCGAGACACAATAGTCAATTAGTTTTATAAAAAATTGATAGATCAATAAAAACATTAATTGTTTTGGTTTAATTTTTATCATGAACTTCCTTTCTAGGTTTGATTTTGGAGTACCGTGGGCTGAGGCTTTTGCCCGGTGAACTCAAGGCCCAAAGGTGCCAGGTCCACCAGGTACTCATGGCCGAGTGGAAAGAACGACTTGGGCGACCGAGCGCGGGGCACGCCACAATTCTGGCGATAAGGCCCGTCATGGAGGAATGGCTAGAGAGGCGTTATGGCAGCCTCTCTTACCGGATGACGCAGGTGCTTACTGGGCACGGCTGCTTCGGGAAGTACCTGTGTCGCATAGGCCGGGAGCCAACGCCTGCGTGCCATCACTGCGGGGGCTGTCCCGAGGATACTGCACTCCACACCCTAGTGGAGTGTCCAGCGTGGGTCCAACTGCGCGATGACCTCGAGACAACTATAGGCGTGGGAAGCCTCTCGCTAGAGACTATGGTGCTAGCTATGGTACAGAGCGAGAGCGCGTGGGACTCCGCCGCCTCGTTTTGCGAGGAGGTGATGTACGCCAAAGAGGTGGCGGAAAGGGAACGGGAGAGGACTAGCACTCTCCCGTCCCGCAGAAGACGCACCAGGTGCCGTAGGGCACCTAATGACCTACGGCCTCCATGAGCGCTGGCCTTAAGGCGTCGGGAAGGGTAACCCGGCGCCGAAACAGTAGAAAATAGGCCCGAGACGGTGGCGCGACGAGTTCCGCGAGCGCCTTTCTAGACTGAAGGGGGACACGGCTCCTACACACGACTGCGAGACTACCTGCTTTGTGGACAGGTGGTCAAGTCTGTCGGGGGTCCAGGGAGTTCCTTCCTAGGTTATACCTGAGCCCCCGGCCATAGACACCCGTGACGGAACACCGTGTGGTTTTAGTCGGATCGGTTCGAAAAAAAAAAAAAAGGTTTGCTTTTGGAGTGATGTTGAGTATTATCTGAAATATAAACATATATTGTAACAAAACTTGGGGTTATTGAGAAATTAAATGTCAACTTCAACTTTTGGATTGTGGCTTTGTGGAGTTACCACAATTTTGCCAATGTCAAGTAGGTATACGGAGGACAAACTGTCAAATAAATGTCAATATTAGGTTAAAAAACAACAACGAGAAAATATTGTGACACTGACGTTAGAGTTTTTTTTTTAATAATGTTTGTGGCATCATGTTTTTGACAGGGATACCTGTGTATAAATTAAGGCAAAACTAACACTGAAGTATACATTCACCACATAAACTACGACTACATACGCGAAATAATAAGATTACTAAACTGCAATATATTTTAATGTGACATTACGAATTATTATCACGTATATTGTTATTTAACCATTTTATTTTAAAACGATGTTTATTTGAATTCAATCATCAATGGTTTATTTTATATAATGGCAACATTTCACTTAAAATGGAAACGGTCATTGATTCAAGTTTTAGTCGTTGTAAGATTTAATTTCAAACCCGAAGCTCTATAGAAGAGATTTAGGGTCGAAAAGTCACATTAAAATCAATAATTTTTTTTTAACATTTGAAATAATGACGCGAACGTCTAAAAGTGAAACCACGAATGGGCATCCTTTTAGCCTTTTAGCTTTATTTACTTATTTGTTTCCCAACAATACAAGCGTCCAGTTTGCACCAAGATCATTACTTGTTACGAAGTTACAATGCATTATGATATTTACCCTACATATTATAAAACAAAGTCCCCCACCCCGTCTGTCTGTCTGTCTGTTCGCGATAAACTGAAAAACTACTGAACGGATTTTCATGCGGTTTTCACTAATAGATAGAGTGATTCATGAGGAAGGTTTTGGTATATAATTTGTACCCGTGCGAAGCCGGGGCGGGTTGCTACTATATTAATAAAATCACGATACGCCTAATAACAATATGAATTGCTACAATTAACAAAATTATTAATTACAAATTGTTTAAATATAACTTAACATAACTAATGGCACATGGTTTGTCAAAAAATATGTCTGCATGTCTGTTATTTTTAGGCGTAATCATAAATTTAAAATTTAAAATACCCCCGACTCGAAAATCCCTTTAACGATTACAAAATCCCTTACATCATTTTGGAAAAGTGCTGATACTCTTACACTGCTGGACCGACATTAACCAAACATAGCTAAGAACTACCGCAAGGAAACTGGCTTTCAAATGAAAAAAACCGCATTGAAATCGGTCCATCCGTTTGAGAGCTACGATGCCTCAGACAGACACACACACACATACATCAATGTCAAACATAAAACACCCCTTTTTTGCGTTGGGGGTTAAAAACAATTATTAAATAGTTGGACGACTCTAAAAGTAAGGCTACTACACACAAGAGAAACCTAAGTTGATGGGCAGGAAAGGAATGAATATTTGTGTTCGTTACCCATGCGCATCATTCATAGGTCTATCGTACGTCTCAACGCGGAGGAAACGGTCGCCCACATTACCCTGGAATAGAGATGGGCAAAGTGTTTATGCCCGGCGGGCAAAAATGGCAAAAACTGGGCATTTTGGGCATATATTTATTTATGCCCGAATAAATGCCCAATCACAGGGCAAAAATTTTTTTTCCATTGTTTAATAGTATTTCAAATAAAAGAAATATATTAATGATTGAACACAGTTATTTTAACATAATAACATTGATATATATTTTCATCACAAAGTGAGGTTACCTATTATCAACATCAAAACTTTAGAAATAGAACATTTTAAACAAAGTTATATAAAATGACAAAACATTATAATAATTCTAATAATCAACGTCATAGATGGGCGATGGATAAATACTCAAAGGATAAATACTTGAGTTTTTATCCGAAATGGATAAATATTCGTATTAACTCATTTTTATCCGATATTTACCCAAATCCGTGGATAAATATCATTTCGAATATTTAAATTGAGACAATGAGATAAATATAATTTTAGAATATAATAGAAATATATACTAGTACATATAAAACAAAAGGATACTCACACACTCACTCACTCGTCTACTGACTAATCACGAAATTTAGAACACCACTCGATCTATGAAGATCAAAATTTGAAGGTAGTTTGTGAATAAGCGACTTTTTTATACTACGTTGGTAGCAAACAGGCACACGCCACGCCTGTTGGTAAGCGGTTACCGTAGCCCATGGATGCTTGTAATTCCAGAAGACTCACATGCGCGTTGCCGACTGCCGTTACCACCGCCATTACCATCGCTACATTCCAATGTAGCTATGAGCATTATGTCAAACAGTTTCTCGGAGCACAACCCATTACAGCGGTAAAACACGCACAGGGAGGCAAAGTCTCCCCTTAAGCTTAAGGGTTCAATACCGCACCGCTTGTGAGTTTGGGATCGTCGATGATTCTCGCAGCACGTCTTTGAACCGAGTCAAAAGGCCCAAGCTCGCATGCAGGTGCCCCCGCCCAGAGACGACAGCAGTACTCCATATAGGACAGACTTGTAACTTGTATTATAAAAGTATTTTCCCCCGGGGGGAAGTACCGCTTCGCTGGTTTAAGCACTCCAAGCTTTTTAGATGCTTTGCCTTCCAGGTCAAAACTGGACGGCGCTGGATGGTGCTGTCACCTGCATAGCAATGGATTCACACAACATATCATTGATATGGGGTATAAACAGTATTTGTTCAACGCCAGCGTTAATGTCCATGCTTTCAGAGCAGCTGCCGTCTACTACGCCTCGTATCATGTTAATTACCCGCTCCATCACCTTGGAGAGAAGTGGCGTGATAGCTATAGGCCTGTAATTCGGTGGGTCTGATCTCTCGCCTTTTTTGGCACTGAGTGCACAAGAGCAGTCTTCCTCGTAAACTCGACTTGTGAACATTTAGAGACAGTAACTCCGCTAGACATCCCTTTGCGAAATACTGATTTCCGGCATGGACTACCCGCATCGCGGGACGGTAGGCGGTATCAAATCAAATCAATTGAGTTTGAGGTAAAAAGAGTACCCAGAATATTGGCTTTCTCTTTGCGCTATAGGCAGATCCTCAGCAGCTTTTTGCATCTTTGGCAAGGAGACCAGAAGGCGCGACTTCCAGAAGAGTAGCCAGCAAGCTTCTCTCCAAATCTGCCGACGAAATCAAATTTAGCTCTGGCAATTGCTCTCTTACTTACCTCGAGGCATCGTTTAATTTGCGTTTCACATCAGATACGTTTGTATCCTTATCAGCCTCGGCCTTGGTCAAAGCCCTGTATGCGGTTTGCTTAAAAACTTAGCATCCTTACAGGGCCTATTAAGCCAAGGTCGTTTTTTGCACCTGCAGCTACCAGCGAGTTGGGAATAAAACATTCCGTACCCGCTTGGATCGTCTCAGCGACAGAGTCGGGATCTTCTAATGTGAAACAGAGCTGCCTCCACGGATACGATGCCTAAAATTCTCGCAATCTATCCCAATTTGCTGACCTATACCGTCATACCCGTCTTAGGCTAGTTGGCCATTGTGTGTCTGGCCACGCGCATGGTACCTGTGTTTGGATGAGACAGTGATCGGACGAGCCTAGTGGCGCATTCACTGAGCTGGAATACCCATACGGACGTGAGGTCAGCAGAAGGTCCAGTAGAGAGCTCGTATGGTCCTTGATGTCTGGTATCCTCGTGGGAGAACGTACCAGGTGGTGCAATGGTTACAGTGGTCGCCTCGCCACTCTTCCGTGCCGATTGTTGTGGGTTCGATTTCCATACTGGACGAAAATTTGTGTGATCCACAAATAGTTGTCCCGAGTCTGGGTGTCTTTGTGTCCGTTGTTTCAATGTTTGTAATGTCCCCGCGACACAAGAGTCATTCCTATTAACAAAAAAATTGTGAGTTTCCATAGGACAGAGCAAATTCGTCAGCAGACCTCCACCTGTAATTGGTGGACCGAGAGCCACTCAAAGTGATGAGCGTTAAAGTCTCCTAAGATCACAAGCTCTGCGGAGAGGTACTGATCGAGAACTTTAAAGAGTTTAAAGGTCGCCAATAGCAGGCGCTCGAAAAGCCGAGTCGTGCTCATGTCACGGCTATGTGTTCTGTACAGGCACGCGTGGACCTTAGATAAGAACGAATTTTGCGACTGGATTAAGGAGGTCAAAGAACAGGTTAAATTAGGCGGCGAAGTAGTTTATAGGTAGGAAATGTCAGCGTAGAACGTATTTTGCAACAGAGCGGAACTAAGACGGCTCTCACAAGTTTTTAAAGAAAGCCCTTGGTTTGTTGTATTTGAAACCTGAACTTTCGCAGGGAGGTAGTTTATGGGTAGCATACACAAAGTTCATTTTCATGGGTCAAGTAATTTTCTAGATTTCGTGATTAGTAAGTAGATGAGTAGTGAGTCGTGAGCTTTTATACAGGGTGTTACAGAAAGGTGTGGTCATATTTTAGGGTCGTATAGTAGACCCCGTGAAGGAAATTCGTGATTTTTAATGCCAAAATCTTAGTTTAAAACTGAAAAATGTAACTTTTAAAATTGACCGATAAAGCTAATATTTCGAATGAGGGAGAGCTGACATGAACGAAACTTTGAGTATTTAATACCAAGCATGTTGATGGAATGTCCAGATTTTTCTGAAAATGTCTTCATAAAAAAATGAAGTAACAAAATTATTGAAATTTATTTGCAAATTCACAATGTGTTGTTTAGTTGTATGCACATTAGGAAGTCTTCATCTAAAATCGTAGATTTAATATCGGGCGTTGGTTGTAGGTTTTTATGAACCGCTAAACTTCAGAGAGGAATAGTTCGCTAACGGGTGACGTTTGCAACGGCCACAAAATGGCAGCGCAGCATGGTGTGGGCGCGCATCCTTCGCCCCGCCTCTTTCACTCGGTGCAAGTGTTCCGAACACTTCGCGTGTAATCCGTAATATTTATATCGTTTAATATGCTTTTAAGTATGTTTTAAATAGACTGTGCTCAAATTCTAATTATAAACGACATCAAAACTCAACAACTAACCCTCGTTTCCAAAGATAGTATCAATTATGTTAATAAATTTTGAAACAAAAATAAATGTCCAGATAAATGCCCAAGGAAAGAAATTTATCGGGCTTATTACGAATATTCCCAATTTGCCATAAATGCCCGGCATTTGCCCATATCTACCCTGGAATGCGAGGGAGTGGCCACAGAACGGTTCTTTGCTTCTGGAAGGGGCTAGACTGGCTCAACTAGTCAGCCTTATCTGAACGCATGATGGACCGCCTTTGTTCGTTACCGTTAAACCGTTCACACGGATGCCTTGTAACTTTGTACACTTGTTATTGTCTTTGCACGACGGTTTCTAACCTAGTTTTATCATATCAAATTATAATATACAAAACAGGTCAATTTAGTTTTTTTGAAGTGAAAACGTCTTTAGCGGCGTTGTGCACTTTTTCGGATGGGTAAAAATGTTAAACTCGCGTCAAGACACGCGACCTGATCAAAAATTCGTAAGACGGAGCCGAGTTTCTTATATTTAAAAAATATAACATTCGAAATTCAAACATTTATGAGCGGCCAGGAGCGCAGAACTTCCAGTGTACCCTATGTATACATTTAGATATGTTATTACCTACTCTTTATTTTTAACCAAATTATATATATACAGATGTGTGTGTGTATGTATATGCAAATACATTATGAAGTTCTGTTTTCACTTCTGAAGTGCAGTCCTACGACTGAGTGTTTTTTTCTTTAATTAACATTCACTAGAAGTGAATTGTTGAGTCAAACAAATCCTAGGTTCAATAAATTTTTTGTACAGAGTTATCAAACCCATCGCCCAGTTGTTTTCTCTACAGAAAACTCTGGGAAATTACCAGAATGCAACATAAAGACTTAATCTCTAGCGACGTCCACATGCAACAATACATACATCAGCCCCATCTAGCGGAGACAGATCGAACTACATCATACTTATTGGTTCTACATCGCACAAAGTAAATGGTCACGCTGGTTAAAATACATACTACATACAAAAGGGCCCAGTTGAAAATCAGCGTCAGGCACCCACCAGTGCCCGGCACAAAGCTGAACTGGGCTCCCATTTTGGTGCGACCGCGAGATGACTACTTCTCGTCTTGTAAACTAAGTTAGGTACACCTCCTTAAACTCAGCTATATGTTTTAGAAGTTGATAATTAAGTGTTTCACTCTGTTAGCGTCTCGTTTAGTTGTACCAGAATAAACGCATTTTCTTTCTTCTTTCTTTCATACATATAACTTCAAAACATCAATCGTTGAGCCCGGCATAAAAACATATATTAAGATCTGAGTAAAGTAAACACAAAAAAGACAGTCAGAGATAGACAGATTTAAAAAAAGATGGTTAATGAAACTAAGAAGCATAAATGGTTGAGGTAAGAAGAATAGAGAATTTATACGTCTATAAACTCCCTTTGGAGGGTCTCTTGGTCAAGTGGTTAGTGAGTGAGCTAGGATTCGATTCTGTATCTGGGTGTAATTTATCTAATACTAGCAGCGTCCCGCAGTTTCACCCGTGTAAGTCCCGATCCCGTGGGAATATCGGGATAAAAGTAGCCTATGCGTTAATCCAGGTCTCCAGCTATCTACATACCAACTTTCATTGCAATCGGTTCAGTGGTTTTTACGTGAAAGAGTAACAAACATCCATCCATCCAACCTTTCACATTTATAATATTAGTGGGATGAATATTCAGAAATATATCAGTATGTTTATCAGCAGTCTGGTTACCATAGTACAGGCTCTGCCTAGTTTGGGATTAGACAGCCGTGTCTGAGATGTCTCAAGTTATTATTATTTGCCAAAATGAAATATGATGTCTATTTACGAAAAACCAACTTCAAACAGCCCCGTTTTATCAAAGTACAAAATCTTTTAAACAAAAGTAATAAATATAACATAAAATATCGTCTTTATGACCAAGCAATAAAGTTGTGGAGATGTTGAAGTGAGTAAAACAAATCCATTAAAATGGTTGCGAATATTTTCACGAAAATTTGTTATATAGTTATTGTTGGTGAGTTATTTCTGTGTATCTTTTTTTATGGTCTAGGGGGTAAACAAGCAGACGGGTCACCTGATGGGAAATGACTACCGCAGTCCATGGGCACCTGCAACTCAAGAGTCACAAGTCCATTGCCGCCCTTTTAGGTGGGAGTAGGGGAAAAGGGGCCGAGAGGGGAAGGGCGGGAATAGGGGAGAGGGAAGAGTTAGCGCGTCCGGTAACCTCACTCACGCAGCGCAAACGCAGTTTTCTGTGAGGCTGTGGTATCACTCCGGTCGAGCCGGCTCATGCGTGCCGAAGCATGACTGGGGCACAAACGATCTATCTATATAAATAAAAATTGTAAAAGTATTGGCCAGCTGCTGTTCCTGTATTAGTGGCCTCTCCAGTCATAGGAAATACAGGATATTCGGGTACGCGACCCTGGCCTGTGCGAGCTACCGCAGTCTCAGTCCCGTTCTCCATCCGAGACTTACGATATCCCTTACCCTAGATCATAGATATCAGTCATAAAAGGAACCGGCCAAACCCCTTTGCAATGTTTACACAGCAATGAAAACTGGGAAAAGAGCAGAAAGAAGATGATTTTTATAAATAAAAATGAAAGAACAACACTTGAGAATTTAGGAGATCGATTCCGCAAATTTATCATTACAAATAGAACGGATGGTCGATGGGCCCGAATAGATCTGGATTGAAGACCACGGACCGGAAAGCGCAGCGTAGGACGTCCTTAACGCGGTGGACAGATGACCTGGTAAAGATCGCAGGACGTCGATGGATGCAGGCCGCTTCCAACCGGTCTTCTTGGAAGTCATAAATGAGTCAGGAATGAATTGATGATCATTACAAATTATTCGTAATAGTTCCAATAATATTATTAGGAAAGAAAAAGTTGAAAATCCGGCGAAACTGATATCGTTTTTTTGTAATTTAGACAGTACAAAGTCTGTTGAGTAAGCAGTCAAAGTAGTTTGTATTACAGACACATTTTTACAAATTATTGCGTTAGATACATTTTTATTTCTATTTATTTTTAACGGGAATCTTTTAATAGTTCTAAACAGCTTGGTAGTTTTCAAGAAATCTTTCTTTAGTTATTTATATCACAAACAATCACAACATTGTGATATATCGAAGCTTGGAAGGGAAAAATAGCAAAAAAAAAAGTAGGTAATAACATATCTAAATGTATACATAGGGTACACTGGAAGTTCTGCGCTCCTGGCCGCTCATAAATGTTTGAATTTCGAATGTTATATTTTTTAAATATAAGAAACTCGGCTCTGTCTTACGAATTTTTGATCAGGTCGCGTGTCTTGACGCGAGTTTAACATTTTTTACCCATCCCATCCAATGGCACAACGCCGCTAAAGAAGTTTTCACTTCAATAAGTGAAATTAACCAAAAATTTTACGGAAGTGCCAAAAAAATTGGCGAATTCGGTAATATGTCATTCAATTTCACAAAAATTTTCACTTCTCTTTTACCTTACAAGCGTCGATATCTTGTCGATATATGTACTAAATTAATTTAAAATAAAATAAATTCAATTACAGGACGGGCATAGCGAATATGTTTTTAGCTGCACTTATACTACAATAAAGTGCGTGTTAATTTGTCGTTAAACGTCATAATCCTCCGCGCTTTTTCCCAACTAAGTTGGGGTCAGCTTTCAGTCTAACTACGAAACGGCCGAACTTCGATATTTTACGTGAAGCGAATGTCATCAGACCTCCACAATCCATGTACTATGCGATATCGAAGTTCTGCAGTTAGACCAGGTTGTCGAACTTTTTAGGGCTACAACTACCCGTAACGAATGCCACAGATGTTCGTATGGCAACCGGGACCAACGGCTTAACGTGCTCTCCAAGCACGGAGAGGTCTCAATGTGCTAAGAATAATCACCCATCCTAAGACTGACCTGGTGAGGATTATTTAACTTTGTAATGTGCTCATCTAATCCACACGGTTACCACTTAGCCACGAGCCACTTAAACAGTGATAAAAAAATATAAATTCACCATAATTACACTAAGGCGGAGGACCGGGTGCTGTGGCGCTCATTGGGAGAGGCCTATGTCCAGCAGTGGACTATGATAGGCTGATTGAGTGATAATTACACTTATTTTTGTGTACAATTTAAATCATGTTTGTCAATTCGAAGAATAAATTCTCATTGCGTGATGCAGGATACAAACGAGTACAAGGTAGTCAGGCTTTTATTGTGGTAATTGTTTTTAAACTCTCGCGACTTTGATACATATTAGATGTGTAATTCGGGACTTAATCGCGATAATATTTAAAAGGTTCAATAGCTCTTGGCTACCCGACGTTTCGATCGAATTGCACTGATCGTGGTTACGAGTGGACTGATGAATGAGAGCAATTCTGCGACGCCTCGGTGAAGTGCGAGTTTCGGCAACTACCCGCACTTGGTCTTCACTATTTTTATTCGTACTGTCGGTACTTCGACACACTACACTTACGACGTCCTCTGAATGATGTCGAGGGTGTACTCGCTGATGATGGTTCCTATTTATTTACCTAAGTGACATGTAAAACGAAATATTTTCAGTTTTTCCTCTGGCAAGATCTAGAAAGTATGACATCGAAGCTGAATCTATGAGGCTCTATGGGGAAGACTTCATCTCTGTTCTCAGACGCTTCAGGAGGACTCCTGAGTATTTAAAAATCTTGGACGATAGGGTACGTGTTGGAAATTGTGGTGTTCTTAGTCAGAGATATAATTATAGTTTAGTTAAACTTAAAGAATCGTTTTAATGGCGAACAAATTTCGGTAGTAAATTTTAACCTGAGGTAGGGTGCCAAGTTCTGTAGATAATCCTGAAGATTTGATTTATCTAATTTCACGTCCAAGTTTTCTTATATTTGGCTAAACAACTTATCTCCTTTATACGCAAGTTACTACATAGTACTGTATATTGTAAGGTCAACATATCTTACTCTTTAAAAGATGGTGTGCTGTAAAAAGTAGCCAAATCAAATCTTCAGGATTATGTACAGAACTTGGCAATCATCTAGGTCTCAATTCTTTTGTCGGCGTAGTCGATAACCACGTATATCCTACTAATGTTATAAACGCGAAAGTTTGTAAGTATGGATGGATGGATGTTTGTTACTCTTTCACGCCAAAACTATTGAACCAATTGCGATAAAACTTGGTATGTAGATAGCTGGAAAACTGGATTAACATATAGGCTATTTTTTATCCCGATATTCCCACGGGATCGGGACTTACGCGGGTGAAACCGCGGAGTGCTGCTAGTTCATTAATAAATCCTTGCTCACGTAACCTACATTTTTTTTAGATTCTGTAGATTTTGTTCTTTACTTATGTATGTTTATCAGCAGTCTGATTACCATAGTACAGGCTCTGCCTAGTTTGAGATCAGACGGCCGTGTGTGAGATGTGTGGAGTTATTATTATTATTTTCTAAGTATTCACTGTTTTCTGATTTTTTCCTTTGCACAATTACCCAGCTGGACACAATTTCAACTTTCTAGGTAATCGGGAAGTGGGTTAGGTTTTTGATCTATATGTCAGTCAGTCAGTGATGAAAATAATATAAGGGGTTTTAATAAATAAACAAAAATTCATGATGATGATGACCCGGGATAGAAACAAGTATCAAGGTGCTATCAGCCGCGGTTTGCAATACGGTGAAGTTTTCCCATTCTGATGGAACGTACATTTCCTTACATACAATTTTGTTGCTTTCAGTACCAGATTTTAAATGTACATCTACAAGAAATCGTTGTCCAAACAATGCAGGTTACAGAAAGGAAGTTGGCACAAAAAATCGCGGACTTGATTGGATTTACAGAGGCACTGTCTTCAACTCTAACATCATCTTTGTAAGTAATAACTCACTTATACTCGCTTGAGTACAAGCTAGCAACAAGTAATTCGCTATTCTTCGCACTTGTACTAGCTGATCGCAAAACTGAAATGTGTCCAAACCGGATTCCTTTTTATACCGACGACCATAAGACACTTCTAGAAGGTTCGTGAACTTGCCTGAAAAATCTCGTAATAAACCGAATGATTTGAAACCCCTCTGGGATATTCTAGAACATCATGGAACATTCTAGAATGTTCGAACGTCTTCCTGGAACATTTAATAAGTTCCGCTACTCGTTAAAGAAGGCAACACGCGCCTTAATTTAGGCGAGCACAACAATATTTAGTATCCAACTAGTAACACCCCGCGGTTTCACCCGCGTAAGTACCGATCCCGTGGGAATATCGGGATAAAAAGTAGCCTATGCGTTAATCCAGGTGTCCAGGTATCTACATGCCAAGTTTCATTGCAATCGGTTCAGTGGTTTTTGCGTGAAAGAGTAACAAACATCCATCCATCCATCCAAACTTTCACATTTATAATGTTAGTGGGAAGAAACAGACCAATGCAAATAAAATGAATTCATTTTTTCATATTAAACCAATTATAGGTATTTTTGAATTGTCATAAATATATCAGTCAGAATAAGTCAGTCGTGAAGCTAGTTGGCTGTTTCAATACGTAGATCCCATGGGAAAAAACAAGCAACAAACGGGCAATAGAGCAGACGGGTCAACTGATGGTAAGTGACTACCGTCGCCAATGGACCCCTGCAACTCAAGAGTCACAAGTGCGTTTCCGGCCTTTGAGATAGGAGTACGCCCTTTTATTGAAGGTTTGAAGGTCGTATTGGTCTGGAAATACCGCAGGCCACAATTTGGTTCAGAGATTGGTTGTGCGAGGCAAAAAATTTCTGGAAACCCGCACAGTGGTGGATTGCCAATATTATCCAGGTGTATTTGTATTAACGTTGCGGCCGGTATAAGTCCGAACAATTCCTCGGAGCATTCCCCATAATACATGCGGTAGAGAATGCAGAGTGAAGCTACATCTCTACGCATAAGCGGACATTATTTTGTGAGGACAATGTAACGTAACGCTCAAAACATAAACAGTCCTGAAAATACTAATATAGTATATCATGTAAAGCAGTCCAGAGATGACCAGCTTCAACTAAAGGTTCACGAGCTTGATACACCGGGCATATTGAAGGGAGCCGAACGATCTGACGACACATAGCAAGACAGCGGGATTTGGCAAAAATACATGAAACAGTACGATCCCAGTGCGGCCTTGCTCATACTCACGGCGACATTTTAAATGGGTCTGAGGACTTGTCTTGCTGCTTCCATATAGTGTTAAAATAGTTCTCTAAACATCAGATATAAGTAAACTTAGGTACGTTATTTTTGAAGTAAAAACTTCTTTAGCGGCGTTGTGCACTTTTTGGGATGGTTAAAAAATGTTAAACTCGCGTCAGGACACGTGACCTGATCGAAAAATTCGTAAGACGGAGCCACAGGACACGTGACCTGATCGAAAATTGTCCGAGTTCCTTAAATTTAAAGAAATATTTTTACGCCATCTGTGGATTCTGCGCGATACTACTGTAGTTTGATATATACTTATGTATTATATGGTATAGATCCACTAGAGGGCGCTAATCTAAACTTTGAGTTTTGTCAGCTCCTTGATAAGTTCCATGACTACCTACTTTTTTTTCTAACTTTAAAGGATCTGGCGTAAATAACCGGCCACGGAAACTGTCTGGCAATAGTGAGAACAGCTGTTATTTTTAATGATTTTGTGTATTATAAAAACTAAACAAGTGCGAGTCTAACACGCGCACTGAGGGTTCCGTAAGCAAACAAACTTGTATGAAGATAGTACGTCCATCTCGGGAATTCATTCTCGAAGATTTTTGCCCGTCTTTTCCGAAAGACAAACTTAACTTTGCAGTTCCAAAATACTTTGTTTGGGAAATACATCGATACACGATAGAGGTCGCAATTATGCACCGATTGCTTTCAAAGTTGGACGAAAAATCAACCGGGCAAAAATTAAGGTTAAGTTTGTGAATGGGGGATATTCCCCCAAAGGACTGGGGCAGATTTTCAAAAAAATGAAAAAAACACGAAATCTACCTCTGCGGGCCTGCTGCGGGCCCGAATTTTTTTCCTTAACTTGTGCTGTCAGACCTTGCTTCTTACCAATTTTCACGATTTTAAGTCAATCTGAAGTATCCTATAGGTTTTGATTTTCCATGATGATGATTTGAAGTTCAAGTTATAATCTAAAGCTTAATGGCCGTATCTTTTGATTGTGTTGACTTAGAAGCTTGATTTTTACAGCTTCAGGGGCCCACTGGTATAAGTATTTGATGTTAATTTCAACTTAATGCCTCCACGAGTTCCTTAGACAAACGTTCTTAACAGACAGACAGAAATAACAACAAATTGACGACTTTTGAATTTTTGCCTTTACGTGTGCTGTGAGACCTTGCATCTTACCAAATTTCATGATTCTAGGGATATGGGAAGTACCCTACCAAGAATTTTCAAATTTGGCAAAATCTAAGCCTTAAATAGCTTGATTTTTTACAGCTTCCAGGGATCGCAGCCGTATTTGGTAATAATTTCAACCCTAATAAATTCAACTTGATGCGTCCACCGGTCCCTGAGAAAAAGAGTCTTGACAGACAGACAGCCGGACAACAAAGTGATTCTTTAAGGGATTTTTTCCTTTTGAGGAACGAAAACTTAAATATCAACACTCAGAATTTAAGTGAAGTGATGATGAAGTGAAGTGATAAACCGGCACCTATTCACCATCAGTGCGACAGACAGTCCTCTATGCAGAGCATGTCTCAACGTGGAGGAAACGGCCGCCCACGTTATCCTGGAGTGCGAGGGAGTGGCCACACAACGGGCAAGTATTCTCGCGGGTGCAAGATCGCTCCTAGAAGCCTGCGAACACCCCAGGAGGCTTCTGTGCTTTTGGAAGGAGCTAGGCTGGCTCAACTAGTCAGCCTATCTGAACGCATAATGGACCGTCTATGAGTCTAAATGCGGAAACAGAGCCCTACACCTAAGTCAAGTGATCAATGGTTTATGTAACTTTAGCACCTGCTATCCGAAAGTTGGTCGCCAGCCCAAGCTAGCAGATATGCATACCTTCGGCGCTCTACTAATGCCATATGACACATTTTGTTCGTCAGAAAATTTGTAAGATCTAGGATCGGCGTATAAGCAGCTCTAGGCTCTTGGTCTACAATTAATACATACAAATACATATTTTTACTAAGCAGGAATCTTATACCTAGAGTTTTTTCGCTAGGTGGCGCTGAAGCATATTTTAGCAGTACCTTATTCCGTAAAATCTCTTGCAGAGCATACCGCTACAAAGTGAGAAGAAGTGATGACTCCGTGGAATATACTACACAGGATGCCATTAGGAGGCTGGATGCTTACCATCTCCTACATCGAGATATGCCTACTCACGATAGAAACCACTTTCGCGACATCGGCTTTGAGATGGCTGGGTAAGACAATACGACCTCCTCCTCAGACTGAGGGCTCCTCAGACTGAGGGATCCTCAGACCAATCTGAGATATGATGACTGTCAGGCCGCAGCTTAACGATTTATGTGAGGAAACATATAGTAACGAACGCGAGAACTTTCATTGCGAGATTCAGGATTCGTTGTTTGAAATTACTTCAGCTTGTCTTCGCTAGATGGCGCTGTAGTATATTTTGGTGTGTGCATGTGTGTCTGTTTTCATTTTATGGGATAGGGGGCAAACGAGGAGATAGGTTATCTGATGGTAAGTTACTACCGCCGCCCTTGGGCACCTGCAACTCAAGAGTCACACGGCCATTGCCGGCCTTTAAGATCGGAGTAGGGGAAGGGGGGAAGAGGTGGGTGAGGGAGAGTTAGGGCCTCCGGTAAACTCACTACCTCGGCGAAAAACAGCGCACGCATTGCTTCACGCTGTTTTCTGTGAGGCCGTGGTATCACTCCGGTCGAGCTGGCCTATACCTACCGAAGCATGGCTCTCCCACAACAAGGATATGCTGAAAAGGGCCCAATAACAATGATTAATGGACAATCCCTTACACATATTGTATTCATTTAGGTAAATACGATAGGAATTTTGTCAAACCATTCGGGAACAGTATTTTTTCTGCATGAAAGCACCCTAAACCTGTCATGACCTGATGACCTGACAACGTGTAAACAAAACTTCACGATGATAGCTTAAGAAAAAGAAGAGCATGGAGGATACAACGAGTTGCCGGTGAGAAGAGAGTCGGCTCTCGTCACATATATAATAATAATAACTTCACACATCTCACACACGGCCGTCTGATCCCAAACTAGGCAGAGCCTGTACTATGGTAACCAGACTGCTGATAAACATACTTAGATATTACTAAATACATACATATTGTAGATAAATTACACCCAGACACAGAACAAATGATCATGCTCTTCACACAATTATTTGTCCTGGGTGGGAAGCAAACCCACGACCTCAGGCTCCGCAGTTAGGGTCACTAACCACTAGACCAACAGGCCAGTCATATAAGAGTATGTTCGAATTTCTACCTCAAGACAAACTAGTGTATATAAATAAATGTGTTCTGATACTCACAGGCAGATGGTGGATTTAATAATCAAAGCCATGGGGCCTGTAGGACCTCCGAATGACCACCGGCCAGGAAATCCCCGACCAGAGGACCCTACTCCGATTCCGAGTGCTCACGGCCACGAGGTAAGCATATTCTCGGATAATTTGAGGGAACTCACAAAAGTGATAATGTTTATTGTTTGCTATAGCACATTCACGATTACGATTGTGTAGTGTGGGCGCTCAACAGGGATGAGTTATATAGAGGCGCCCTATGGAGAGCCGTAATATAACTGCTTGTTCGATTGCTACATATATATTTTAACAAATTAGATTCAATGTTAACAATTAAAAAAAAAATGTGAATTGGATAGGCTTGATATAACTAGTTTGGAAACTGTGTGTCTTCGACTTATATAATTTACATTAACACTAGCGACACTATTGTATTAGGTTTGATATGTACCTGTAATGATAGTGTAAAAGTTATAAATAAATAAATAAATAAATAAATAAATAAATATTATATATATACTAGCAGTTCCTACTTATTTGTATATTTTGCGCGGATCCCTAATTCTTTTTCCAAAATATAAGTAGCCTAAGTTATTCCTTATAACACCAGCTATCTGCCTGTGTAAGTCCCGCTGAAATCGGTGCACCCGTTCCGGAGATTAGCCGCAACAAACAGACAGACAAACGTTAAAAAAACGAATTTTTACTCAAAGGTATCGTGCAAATAACTGTATGAGACACTTCAATTTTATTTATTTGTATGGATAAGAAAGAAAGAAGAAAGAAAGAATGAGATAGTTTACATAGCAAGACAAATCATACAACAAAATTATGGTATAAAACAATCTATAGGAATAAATAAAATCTGTCTGTTTGTCATGTCAAAATAACAGCCTTTTTAACCGACGAAAAAAAAGGAGGTTATCAGTTTGACCGTATATATATATATATATATTCTTTCTTTTTTTTTATGTATGTTCAGCCCTCTCTCCGTTATTTATGAACCGATTTTGATTATTCTTTTTTTGTTAGATAGGGTATACCTCAAGGGTGGTCCCATGTCAAGGAAGTCAGGATCTGATTATGATCCTGATGAAATTGACAGAAACCCTTGAAAATTTTAGGAACGAATAGTGTTTCTGTGTACTTTTCATTACTTTATCAGGTATTTGCGTTCAGAAATCATCACATCGTGTAGCTGAGCTGATGATGAAAAAAAAATCATCAAATAAAAATCTTTTTAACAAAAAATTAAACCGATTTAATTTTTTGTTAAAAAGATTTTAAGTCTCTCGAGCATTGTGCTTATTTAGATAAACTATCAAATTTTTATACACTTATTTTGTGTCGGCGCCAAACAACAAACTGATTAATTGTCTAAAATTTATATGTACCTACGTAGAAATGGAGAAGGCTCTACGCCAAATAATTACGTATGTACGTACTTAGGTATAATTAATCATTTTACTATTTGGCGCCGACTCAAAATAAGTGTATAAACATTTGATAGTTTATCTAAATAAGCTCAATACTCGAGACTTAAAAGGTTTATTTTTTGCTTTTAGTTCTTTTCGGCGGTTTAATTTTTGTTAAAAAGATTTTCATACTAAATGCATCTGAATGTTTACGCAGTACCTTATACCAAAACGGCAGGACCGATTTCCACGGGACTTACAACGGCAGATAGCTGATGTTATAAGGACTAACTTAGGCTACTTTTATTTTAAATAATATATGTCGGATGAAGAGAATTCAAGTGAGAATTTTTACCAGAAGACGTGATTTAAAGAAATCGTGTAGGCTAAGTATTCCATACTAGCAGCGCCCCGCGGTTTCACCTGCGTAAGACCCGATCCCGTGAGAATATCGGGATAAAAAGCCTAGCCTATGCGTTAATCAAGGTCTCCAGCTATCGACACACCAAGTTTCATCGCAATCGGTTCAGTGGTATTTGCGTGAAAGAGAAACAAACATCCATCCATCCATCCAAACTTTCACATTTATAATATTAGTGGGATGTAAGCATAAAAGTTTATTTGCAGTACTTGGGTGTATTTACAAAAAAAACAGTGTATCTAAAGCGCTCCCTAAACGTTCATACGGCATGACATGCGTTGCGCTGTCATGCATGCATGACCGTTTCATTTACGTAGTTTGTATGTCATTCCCATCAATCAATACAATTAAACGGTCATGCATGCATGACAGCACGTAACGCATGTCATGCCGCATGATTGTCTACGGACCGTTTAAGTAGCTTTATTCGTATTCCAGAAGACTCACTCCGCAAAATCATTTTAATAAAAACGATTCTTGCTCCGACACAATAAAGTGCTATTCAGGTTGCACAGCACCAATTATTCTTGCGGTTATATTCACCTAGAAGTTGCCTCTCTTTCTCTCTTATAGCTCTTATCTCTTCAGACAACTTTAAGTTAAATAGAATATTTAATTACCTACCAGTAAATTGTGCGTGTTACTCTACTTTTGTGAACAAATAACATCGATTGTCTAGATACCAAACGACGGCGCGACGCAGTGCGTGAGTATCGAACTAACGTGCTTGCACACGTGCGACGGGCGGCAACCCACTGAATTTGGCAAGACAAGTCGAGCCTACTTGTAACATCATACCTAAAGTGCGGAGTGGGCCTGGCCTGGTTTGCGTCATGAAAGCGCCGTGTCATCGAAAAACAATGAGCGTTAAAACTTCGTTTCCACGATACAGGATCAGCTACGAAATAGTTTAGATATAGAATAGATAGCGTTGGGTAAGTCGCGCGAGTTGAATGCAGAGTTTGGGATTGCGTTAGTCACTACAATGCGGGGGTGCGAGGTGAGGTTTGCGGACGGCGGGGGGAGATGCCCCCGCCCTTCACCTCCGGTCCCGACTGTATTCAACGCGCGCGACTACTGTATATGGATCGTCGGTAGTGGATGTTAAATTTAGACATAAAAGTTGCTTTTTTTTTAGACTTTATCATCACTACATTATAAAACAAAGTCCCACGCCGCGTCTGTCTGTTCGCGATAAACTCAAAAACTGCTGAAAAGATTTTCATGCGTTTTTCACCAATAGATAGAGCGTTTCATGAGGAAGGTTTAGGTATATAATTTGTTAAGGTTTTGTGTAAAATGGTTGAATTATGATGATGCAATCATCATCATAATTCAACCATTTTTGAAGATGTCTCTGCTCCGTGCGAAGCCGGGGCGGGTTACTAGTTTAGATATAAAAAGTGTTCACATTTTATCTTTGTCTTTCTTGCCTTTTCATTAGGTATCTTCAGTCTCCTTTTCTCTTCATTCCGTTTATTTCTTGCCGTTTCGTATTTACTCACTGTCTATAGGATATTGATGTTTTTTTTAACGTTATTAAACTTTTTTAGGTATCTAGCCCGACAGTCTCAGAAATATCGACGCAAACACCCGCAAATATTGAAAACGCCTTTAGATATAAGAATAAACGTATTAAATATTAAAACTAGTTTTTTTTTAACTACTACTGGAAACTTAAACTTTCGCGTCCCATGATATAATATTATTTACGCGTTTACGGAAATTAACGCGATCACGAAAAGGTATTACATACCTCTGGATTGCCTGAAGTTCCTACCAGATTGCACTGGCCGTGGTCACAGGCTGACTGGCTCTGCACGTTTTCCGTCATCGAGACCGTGAGGTAGAAGGTTCTTCATTAACCCCCACTTTTTCAATATTTTCGTTTGGCCATGTACCGTCACATACTATACTAGTATAGTACTATATTAAAAAACCGGTAAAAGCCGGTCGTAAAAGCATCCAGCCAAAACCCCAGCCAACAAGTTACATACACATTGCGTCCGCCCCAAATAAAATTGGGATAATTATCTTTTAAAAAAAGTATCACCGACTTCAATGCGTCTCAAAATACTCAAATCGCTTCAAGTGTGCCTATAAAATTTGAAGAGTCCCCTCGATTTCTCCAGGATCCCATGATCAGATCCTGACCTGATGACCATGGGAGCACTTAGGAAGTATACCCTGTCAAACAAAAGAAGAATTTTCCAAATTGGTCTAGGCGTCTAGGGGAGAGCCATGCTTTGGCAAGTATGGGCCGGCTCGACCGGAGTGATACCACGGCTTCACAGAAAACCGGCAGTGAAGCAATGTTGCATTGCTTTAGGCCCTAGCCCTTCCCTCCCCCCTCTCCCCTCTTTCACCTTTCTCCTACTCCCATCTTAAAGGCTGGCAACGCACTTGTAACTCAGGTTGCAGGTGCCCATGGGCGGCGGTAGTCATTTACCATCAGGTGACTCGTCTGCTCGTTTGCCCTCTATACAACAAAAAAAAATACAATGGAACATAGAACCTCCTCCTTTTTTGAAGTCGGTTACAAAGGACAGGAAGATGTTGATGAAGATGATGATAATATAAGATCTCAATAATGTAAAGTTTCTTACTTTATTTTTTTTTTTTATTTGTCATAGAATAGGCGATTGTCTTCCAACTCACCTGATGGAAAGTGACGAAGATGGTACACGCTTATCCAAGAAAAAACTATTCAATCTACACTTGAACGTTCCAAGATTATAATTGACTGAAAAATTATACGCAGGCAGTTCATTCATGGCAACTGGAATCAAAAAGGAGCTGTGAAAGCGTTTTAAGATCAGCACACACTATACCGTCACGGTAACGGCACGGCTCCAACCCAACAATTAAGTTGTCATTCAAATCTGAGCTTTAAAACGTGGTCGTATAATATTTTTCATAATGTCAATATGAAAAAGCCAACGGCGGGCAGTAAGCGCGCTTGCTGCAACCATACAACTCGACTCGCGGTCGGTGCGCTGTAAGCGAGCTGACCGCGTGCTTACAGCGCGCCGACTGCGAGCCGCTAGCGAAAAAATTTCGCGTCGTGTCGCACATGAAGAGGATGAAATTAACTTGCACCTCGCGGGCAGCGCCCGGACTACGAGCAAGCATCTCGCGATCAACGCGTGGTAAAGCACGCTGGCGGCTAGCGCTAGCCTCAATTTTAGGCAGTGCTGTTATAGTGTGTGATGACCTTTTTTTTGGTGTTTCGACAACGAACAGATGAAACCTCTGTCTGTGTCTAGGTGTCCGATATAGGAATGGAGAGGGTTCAATTAGTTCGAAGAGAGCCTTCGCACACTCACCAAAGTGAATCCTATAAAGAACCGATAGCTACTATACGACGATGCTCAAGACATAGACGAATTCGAATGGAGGAGCTGGATCTATTGATCCAGATCCCCCAATACTCGTTATCCAAATGAAACAGCGCCATCTATGAGCAATAAAAGTTAAGTAATGCCATCTAGTGGCAAAAGAAAATTATGTAAAGCTGACCCACGGAACTTCGTCTGCGTTTGTAATTTTTCTAATTTTGCAACATTTTTTATTTGATGCCCCGCTTCTATTGGTCGTAGCGATAAATGGCCTATTCAACACTAAAATAATTTTTCAGTTCGAACCAGTAGTTCCTGAGATTAAAGCGTTCAACCAAACAACGGAAATGGAACAGCAATATTGCCCTCTCTCTCCCATCTAGAAAGAAAAGAAAGAAAGAAAGAAAGAAAATACGTTTATTCTGGTACAACTAAACGAGACGCTAACAGAGTGAAACAGTTATCAAATTCTAATCATATAGCTGAGTTTTAGGAGATGTACCTAGCTTAATGTTTACAAGACGAGAAGTAGTCATCTCGCGGTCGCACCAAAATGGGAGCCCAGTTCAGCTTTGTGCCGGGCACTGGTGGGTGCCTGACGCTGGTTTTCAACTGGGCCCTTTTAATTATTTTTTTTATGTGTATTTGCGTGTGTGAGGGTGTGTGTGTGAGGATGTTGTGAGTGTGGTGACATTATGTTTGAATCTACAGAGTACAGCTAAATAGATAAGTATTATGTACATGCTAGTGTAATGCATCAATAAAATTAAAGTATCTAAATTAAAAAAAAAAAAAAAATACAAGCAAGCGAAGCCCCGCGGGAACTGCTAGTATAAAGTATTTACCCACTACTTGTAGGTAGGCAAATATTCCATAATAGGTAGGTATATTACTACCGTTCATTATGCTGGAAGCCTTCATCTGCCATCGAGCGAGACGTGCTTATGCGGGATCGTGGATGTAGTAAGAGAACACAATCCCAGAAGACGCGCGCGCCCGCCATTATGTAAAACACGACACACAATACGCGCCCCATGATAATGTCTGGTTTGTTTGGTGGCGGTTGCAACCATGCCATATCTCTTTGTCATCAAAACATGAAAACAATACTATATGTATGAAAGTATTTGTGATAAAGAAGAAGTAATAACAATAGGTTATTAGAGACAAATATTTGTACGGATTGGAGAGAAGTGAGTCAAACAAAGGTGGTGGAGCAAATATTTTTAGGTCGTGAAAAGTAGGTAAGTGTATTTAATTTATATATTGTAGAATTTGCTTTTGTTCTGCAAGAAGGTACCTTTTATAGTGAATTTTAAAACTGTTATTTGTTTTCAGGGACCTTAGTGGCGGCGGTATGTTGTTCCAGCAATGCGTGGCTGCGTATCTGAAACACCCCCTGAACGCGGTTGTCCTATACCCTGGCACTGATAGTGGATGCGACGTAGATCGACCGGGATAGTGATCAAGCCTCCAACTAAGCTTGTCGAAGAGATATGCTGGTTTCTTTGTCATAATGGTACCAAAAAGAAGGTTACCTAAGTGGAGCCTCCTTCTCGCGGCCATTTTTAAAACATTGTTGTCATTTAAGAACGGAGTGACATGGCTTCGCCGGGGTATGCTGAAACAGTATCTGGCACAGGCATTTTGCACACGCTGGATTAAGCGCTCTGTCCTGGATAGGAGACATGGACCATAGACTATATCGACGTAGTTCATTTTTGAAAGCACCAAGCTATCGACTAGTCTTTTCCTCATGTCGACACTAAGGTAGTCGCGTATTCTATACAGTACTTTCAGTCTATAGAAACAGCTCTTTACAACCCTGTTTATGTGGCTTTCGAAACGCAACTCCGGATCGGTGACAAGGCCCAAATTACATGCAAATTCCACTCTTTCTATGTTATTCCCTCCTATTTTGATTTGTGGGTTGGCTGCCAAGATAGTTTCTATTTGCTTTTTACTACCCATGACCATGAATTTTGATTTTTGGGCATTTAGAACTAGAGAGTTGGACTCAGACCACTCCGCCACCCTCTGGAGATCCAAATTAATCTCTTGTACAGCAGATGGTGTGTCTCGGGGGCTAAACGAGCAAAAAAGTTGAGTGTCGTCGGCGTACATGTGATACCCACATTTGTGGAAGCATTTGGTTATATCTGCGCTGTACAGTATGAAAAGTAGCGGAGCGATCAGAGATCCTTGTGGAACACCCCTTTTGACATCCAATGGACGAGAGAATAGTGCTGATCCATCCCCTTTCCGAACCTCAACTTGTTGTGACCTATGTGAGAGATAGCTGTCAAACCACTTGATTGTTTCGGGCTCAAATCCATAGTAAGCAAGTTTTGACAGCAGCAGGGTGACACTGATCGAATCAAAAGCTCTCGAATAGTCCAGCAACGCAAGTATAGTACCCTTACCCCGATCGCGAGCCTCAAGGATATTGCCAATTACATCCGCCAAAGCTGTGGCAGTTCCTCGTCCCCTTCTGAAACCAGACTGCAGGTCCGGTAGTATGTCGTTTGTTTCCAGGAACTCAACCATCTGCATGTATACTACCCTCTCCAACACCTTTGATAGCCAAGGCAGTACACTTATAGGACGAAGATCTTTGAAGCATAGTGGGTTGTTATTTTTTTGAAGGGGTTTGACGACTGCCTTCCGCCACAACTCAGGAAACGTACTAGTTTCTATCGATCTATTAACTATTGCCGTGATAACCTGCAAAGTCTGTGGAAGTGTGAGTTTCACCATATCCTTGGAAATACCGTCAATTCCTTGAGCATTGGTTTTAATCTGCTGAATAATCTTAGCTATTGTTTCCTGGTTCGTTGGTTTCAGACAGAATTTATCTGGTCCATGGCGACTAAATTCATAAAAAGTCAGTGTGGATATACTCACATTAGGGTTGCCCGGGACGTCGAGAAATGCCGAGTTTATCGCATCTGGGTCGCTAAACTGACTCGGCAGTTCACTATCCCTGTGAGCCGGAAGCACGTGAAGTTTTAAATTATTCCAGAACAGTTTTGAATTGTTTATGTTTTCATTTATATATTTTTTAAAAAAAGCAGACTTTTCGTTTTTTAGAGCATTTGTTGCTTGGTTTTTAAGGTCTAGGTAGTATTTTTTGTGTGCTTCTAGTCCGGTTTTACGAGAGCGTTGTCTAGCTTCATCTCTCAGCCTAAACATAGTTTTTATTGTGTCAGTGATCCAGGGTGTTGGTTTCGCTTTGAACACTTTTTGTTTAATAGGGGCATGAGCATCAAACAGCTGTGTAATATGTAAATTGAAAAAATATATCATATCGTTCACACTTTGCAGTTCACAAATAGATCCCCAAGGTATCGCGTCTAGATCTTTCTCAAAATAATCAATTAATATGTCTTTAATTGGACGATATGTAACCAACCGACTAACAGGTTTATCTTTCTTAAAAACTAATTCGCATGTGATATACGAATGGTGGCCGAGTTCACTTATATGATCCACAGTAACATTCCGGTAGATAGCGTCTGTGCATATGACGTCAATAAGAGTAGCACTATCCCCCACGAAATGCGTGGCCGTTGACACGATTTGGTTCATATTTGTATAATTTAAAAATTCCAATAACATTTTTCTTTTAGAGCTCCTAATATCCAACATATTAACGTTAAAATCGCCTAAAAGTATAATGTTATCATAGGGGGCAAGGCCACAAATGCTTTCTGTAATTGCCTCCAAAAATGTATCTAGGTCTAACCAAGGTGGCCGGTAAGCTGTGCCCACTAGTAGCTTTTTAGTTTTTGTGGTTAGACTCAGCCACATTTGTTCCACCGTCGCATGCTGCGGGTGTGATCTAACCCGTACAGACATGCCCGATTTTATATAGAAACCGATGCCTCCCCCTCTTCCGTCGCGAACTGCAGCGGGGCGTGGAATATGACGTAGCTTGTATCCCGGAACCACTGGTGCTCGATCGTCCTGCCCCGGGCGAAGCCATGTCTCACAAACGGCCAAGACATCTGGTGAGTGATGACTCATAGCTATGAGAAACTCATCGTGATTTGTCGCCAAGGAACCCGCGTTAATAAGGCCAAACTTACAATATTTACCACGAATCATCATAGAATTAGACTAAGTATGAATACGAACGGATCAAGAAAATAAAAAAGTGGGCTGAATGTATTATTGTATATGGGGATACAGTTACATAACAATATAGGAAATATAAAGTGTGGTAATATATACGATTTTTTTTTTTGGTATGTTTTATGTGTAACGTTATTGATGTATTCCTTTTGGTAGATCGAGTGTATAGTGTCAGTGTGTGAGGTAATGTATTTTGTTATATGTAATAAATTTGTCATTATGTAAATAACTGTCGTGTTGTTTGTTGTGTAACTGTGCATTGTGTATGTTTTGTTGATTTTTGGTCTGTCGTTTGCTAACTTACTTCTCTTCTCATAGTTTGTTCGGTTATACAATAAATAACACAAAGTCATAAAAACTAATAGTACACATTTATGAAAAACTATGATGAGACTTATTCTAAGATTAAAATTATTTGTTTTTGTCCGTATTAGTGGCGAAAATATCTGATAAGTCGGCCTCTGTGCGCACAAAACAAGCTGGGTCACCGTGTTTGTGTCTGACGAGAATGCGGCCTCGCTTCGTCCACACAAATTTCCAGCCGTGTTGTTGAGCGGCGTCCCGAGCCTGACGAAACAACCACCTGTTTCATTTGGTGAGCCTTTCATTTACGTAGAATCGCCGCGGAGCACCAGACATGCCGAGGTCGGCGGTAGTCGCACCTCTGCGCACCCGCGCATTGCGTAGCAGCTCGTCGCGTACGTCGCGACGCGCCAGGCGCACTACGACGCGTCGCGGGCGCACCTCCGCGGCACCAACCGCCTCTGTCGCATTGAGATATCTGCCCCCGACGCGATCCGCGCTTACTATGTCGCGGTCCTCCAATTGGACGCCGAGCTTGGTGGCTATCAGCTTTGCAGTGTGAACCACGTTTTCTCCGTTCACCTCGGGCAAATTTGCGATTTCAATGTCATTGCCTAGTAGCTCCTGATCTCGGTCGTTTAAGTCGCGTTTTAGGTCCGCAATCACATCATCCACCTCCGGAGAACTTTTCAACGTTTGAGCACCGAGTTCCAGAGCACTCACTCGTGCCTCGAGACTGTCCATTCGCTCACTGCAGGCCTTCAAGGAGTCTTTGATTTGAGCTATGTCTGAGCGGACCAGCTGGAACTCGTTAAGCAAATTCCGGAAGTCGGAACGTAGTTCCTGCTTAAACTTTAAGATTTCGGCAGCTATGTCTAAGGCACTAGACCCACAGTCCACGGTGGTATCGTCTAACGGACTTGAGTCCATGTACTCATCAGCGCTATATTCGTCCGCTCCCCTTCCTCCATACTTATCCGCTCTGGTCCTTTTCAACGAGGATTTGTTGCAGTCTGTGCACTTCCAAGCACTTGTTATTTTCCCTTTGGGCGGCAGCGCCACGCACATTCTGTGATATATTCCAGAACACTTGCTACACTTAGCGCCCTCTACTGGTGATAGGAATCGTGCGCAAACATTACACTTCGCCGGCGGCATACTGGCGCGATCGCTGTGTTTGTGCGCTAGTATCTGTACTGATTTGTTAGTATTGATCTGACCTAGAATTACAGCGAAATATTGATAGATGGCGCTGTCTTGAGTAACTATTAATTAGGTTTTAAATGAGACCTAGGAGTTTATAAACACTATAGGTCATTACACATTCAGCGACACTGCTGCACACACGCGTATACGGCACTACACAATGATTATTATATATTGTTTTGTTGAGTAGGGTTTATTATATTTACGTTTAGGGTAGGTTTATATAACCCAACAGTGTTTGGTTTTTATTTAGCTAATTAAATAGTTTGTGATTCACTTCAACACTAGATAGTTATATATATGGTTATTGGCACTGATATTGAACTTTTAATCGTAAAATTGATTCAATTAGACACCACTTTATATTTTAAAATTAAGGAAATTAGGGAAACAACAACAACAACGACAACTTGTGACGTATTATACGTCACACGTATATATATCTAACAGTACAGTACGACCGTCTGTCTACTATATTGTTTTGCCTACCGAAAGGAATCAACTGCAATATAAATAAAACACACAAAGATGGCAAGATCATTTTATAAACATAAACAAACATATACACATATTTATATATTAACATTTTAATTTGGTACGTTGCTTCGCCCTGCGAATACTTCAAAATGCCCTCATAAGGAACAATGAAGTGGAATTAATATTATTTATATTAAAAAAAATCTTTGAAAACATTTGCATTTAAGGTCTGTTTTTACTGCTCAAAGTTAACACAATTTAAGAACTCTTAACGCTTGCTGTGAGCCTAGTACTTCTTACTGCAAAAACTTGAAAATGACATTTTTTTAAACGAGGCAACATCTTCAATCTAATGCTTAAAACAGAGCTTTCGTCAGGTTCAAAAAGCTCTTCTACCTGACAAAAGTTTTTTCAACCTGACAAACCGCTTCTTCGAAAATCCATAATATTTTTTTTTATTTTGTACTTGAAAGTGACATCACAATGATTAAACAGAACATTTTACCGAAAAAAATCAATAAATACCCCAAAAACTGCAATGTAAAACATTTATGCATCAGCTGCTTCGAGTGTGTGCGCTGAAGGTCATTCACCGTACCGCACAGTACGCGTGTTGCGTTACATTGCGTAGTTCAAAATCAAACTATTTACTGTAAATTCTTAATCTCGCATTTTTATGATGAACTGACTTTTGCATTATGATAATTATCCAAAGAAAGACGTTTTTGTGAGTTATTCGCGACGGTGGTACTTACACGCTGTATATACATGTTGTATATGAATTAAGGGGCCATCCATATACTACGTCACACGAATTTCATGATTTTTGGACGCTTCCTTGTCCCTGATGTGACGTCACTTTCGCAGTTCTAAAAGTAGTCTTTCGTTTACAAATAATGTTTTACGTTTAATACTTTATTTTAGATTGTGACATATGACGTGACGATGCTTATGATTTTTTTTATTATTTTTTAGATAGTTTTAAGTAAGTATTCAAATACACCCTGTATAAAAATAATGAGATATTCTTTTCTAGATACAAAAAAGTAACCAAATAACCGATATTTTAGATAATATTTTCTCCCAATAACTATTAGACCAAGCGGATTGCCAGACTTAAAACTACCTTCAAGAATTTGTCAATCTTGAAGTTGGCAATCTTCCGATTGACCGAAAGCTGTGTCATTTAACCGCGTTATTAACTCCAAATATAATTAAAAAACAAAGTATATAATTTCTATTATCGCATATTTTTTCTGATATAATCACTATAATATATATAATACAATGCTTTATAAAATATAAGACTAGTGACAGCACACAATCTATCAATTACGCCACTTTCGGCACTAAAAGTACCAATTTCAATATACATTACATTTTTTGGGTTTTGTTTCGGTCGTTCATAAATAACCATTTATCAAGTACCAGTTACCGGTACTGAAAAGTCGGTAAAATATGTACATAGAAATAAAACAAGTGACCAACATAATACCATCTCCTTTTCTTAAGTCGGTAAAAATGGATCAGGACTATTGTGGGTCTCCTGACATAAGTATCGCTTATATTTCCGGTACCTAAGATTCACCCTTAGGTACCGGATTAACTTTAAATACGCTTTTTTTCGTTAGGAAATTGTTATTAGTAGCATAATGCCTTGAAAAGTGAACGGTAGACAAAAATAGGTTAACACTTTTATATGGGCAAAAACAGAGTTAGTGTAGGTTAAACACATCTCTTCCTACCCCTGCGGGTAAATAAAGGCATGACAATGTTTGAAAAATATTTTTAAAAATTACCACAGTTGACACTAAAAAGTACCTGGCATTACATCGACTGTATTTTATATACCCCTGTAGATTAATACTATTCGTTATCGTTGCTAAAAGTACCAATAGTGGTAATTATTAGTTTTATAAACCGAGTTTTAAGTAGTAATTAGGCCATAGCATGGCCCCACAAAAATACTTTTACCATTGACACTAAAAGTGTGTCAAATTACCATACAAAATTCATCAACACCCCATTTTTTAATCATTTTAATACATATTTCAAAAGTGACACTAAAAAGTACCACTGTATTAAATATCTACTTCGTAGCAAATATTCCATCATTCCTATGACATATTAAATACATCCTTTACCATGATTGACACTAAAAACTACCACCACATCAAATGATCACTTAGTAGTCACACATTCTATCTCTATCATGGTATTATAAATTTACAATTCTAAATCATTTACCAGACGTGGCACTAAAAAGTACCACTTTTAACTAAAAAAGCAACTGCCTGTGGCGTGTTGTTCGGGACTATTTCTTTTATTATCTATATATTTGCTATACCCCCCGGCTAAAATACCAAGTAGTATAATAAGTCCGCAGGCTGAGTTTGACTTAAACTTTGAGGCACAATCGTCTGGATTTTCTGTATCCAGAGTGTATATCTGAAATGTAAAGAAAAAAAACAGTCAGTCGTAGGACTGCACGTCAGAAGTGAAAACATAACTTCACAATGTATTTGCATATACATACACACACACACACATCTGTTTTAGTGTGTTTAGTGTTTTTAAAAATAGAAAAAAAAATTCTATACTCAGCTTAGCAGAAAATTTGAAGGTAACTAGTCCCTCTCTACATCGAGAGCCCGGACCAACTTTTTATTTACCCGGCCACCCATCTGTAATTTGGCCTGTAATAAGGTTACCGAACTCGCAAGATTTTTTTACCTGTCTCATAGCATGGGCCGCGTACGCCAGTAGGGCTAAGTTGTACCCTATGCCCAGGTCCGCGGCTCTGCCTGCCTCGGCCAAGCACCCGATGCTCAGCGCTAATGTGGCGTAAAGGGCAGGGCGGGTATGCTTGCCGAATGTTAACGCCGTAGATTTGATTCCTACGCGTCTATCGTCTTCTTTATCCTAAAAAAAAATAACACAACACAATTACAATTCAATCTCACTATTAAAATTATCACTTGTACTTCGCACTTGTTCGCTCGCTGGACGCAAAGCTAGAACTCAACTAATACCACCATGGGACTGCCTTATACTGCCTTATACTATACTCCAAAAGTTATTTTATAGAGTTCGTGACATTTCCCGCAAACTCGGAATCCTCTGGAATCTTCTAATACATCGTAGGACATTCTATAAATATACTATTAGTTTCGTTTATTGTTAAAAGATGGCGTGCATCTCAATTTAGGTAATCTATAACTTCCTATACTCGACAATAGATGGCGTCCGCGGGTCAATTTAGGCTGTAGTAACAATATTTTAGACCTCAGATTCATCTTCATATAAGTTATTCAGAAATGAATTCTTCCGTAGAGTTCCCCGTAAACCTCCCAGAATATCTATCACAACCCTGGTGCCACCAGTTCGACAAATTCTCTGATTTCACGCCTTTACAAGCTTTTAAACGATAGAGGTTACTGGCAAAACTTGCATGTAAAAATTACTGTGTACATAAACGAGGTTTCTCACTTACCTGGTGTGCATATATAGTATCATAGAACACGGTCCAGGCCAGAGCCCCGGCATACAGAGGTCCACACACGCCCAGGTCTATGTTGCCCTGTATCGCAGAGTAGCCAAGTAAAGCCCCCCAGTTGAAGGTCGCACCGAGGAATATTTGTGGGTAGTTCGTAAAACGTTTCGCTAGAGGATAGGTGACCACCAATACTGGAAGAGAAATTATTAGGTAAGTACGTTAAATTTGTTTTTGAAGTGAAAACTTCTTTAGCGGCGTTGTGCACTTTTTGGGATGGGTAAAAATTTTTAAATTCGCGTCAGGACACGTGACCTGATCGAAAATTCGTAAGACGGAGCCGAGTTTCTTATATTTGAAAAAATTAACATTCTAAATTCAAACATTTATGAGCGGCCAGGAGCGCAGAACTTCCAGTGTACCCTATGTATGCATTTAGATATGTTATTACCTACTTTTTATTTTTAACCTAATTATATATATACAGATGTCTGTGTGTGTGTATGTATGTGCAAATACATTGTGAAGTTATGTTTTCACTTCTGACGTGAAGTCCTATGACTGACTGTTTTTTTTTTTAATCTCTGAGTAACAGTGTTTTTGTTCTGGACAAAAGATACCCATCCTATGTCTTTTTGTGTACCTCTGACGATCGATGGAGTAGTTACAGCGTAACAGGAATCCAGCAACTACGTGATGGTAAATGGTTACCAATTCTTAATTTATGGGGTTTTTTTTTAGGTGGCTAACAAGCAGATGTGTCACCTGATGGTATGGTGTTACTACCGCCGCAGATGGATACCAGTAAATCAAAAGTGCGTTGCCGGCCTTTAAGGTGGGGGTAGGGGAAGGGGAGAGAGAGCAATGACAATGGGCAACGACTGATCAACTTCTGCTTTGAACACAACTTGAAAATAATGAACACTTTTTTCCCCAAAAACATGACAGGAAATGGACATGAATGTCTCCAAATGGTAATAATATAAATGATGATTCCTTACTAATATACTAATACTAATTAATAAGTACTAATTTACAAATATACTATTACTAATATACTAATTACTAATTATACTAATTTATTAATATTATAAATGCGAAAGTAACTCTGTCTGTCTGTCGCCCTTTCACGCCAAAACTAGTGAACCGATTTAAATGAAATTTGGTACACAGATAGTCTAGAGCCTGAGAAAGGACATAGGCTACTTTTTAATGCGAAAAAAGGGGTGTAAGGGGTTGAAAGGTGGGGATGAAAAGTTGTATGGAAGTATCGTCATATTTAGAGCTAGAAGCTTGACACTTATTTTTTAGGCTGTTGATTCGATATAAATACACTATTCCACGCGGACGAAGTCGCGGGCACAGCCAGTTACCAATGAACCTCAGATCTTCAACAATGTCGGTGTTGTGTTAGTCACATATCTAAATTTTATTTCAGACCATAGATGTGTGAAGTTGTTATTATTATTTTATTATTTATTTTATAGATTGCTAAGAGGAACTATTATATATATACAGAGAAGAAAATTGTATCAAACTAATTAAGCCACCACATTACATATACCAGAGGAAAACTTAAACAAATTAAAACAATCGTTAGACATGGTTGAGAAACAAAACAATGTATTTACAAGATAAATATAACATCCTAGAAGAAGCGATATCAACAATAAACAGATTTAAAATAAACGAAAAAAATGACAAATTTGAGAAAGACAGATTAAAAATTGATAAAAGAAGATAAGACGATAAGAAGAAGCAAATGATAAGACACAGGAAAGAAAAACGAACACAAATACCAGAAATAAGTAAAGAGTAACCGCGAGATCCGATGGGTCGTTATCGCACTGTGTATACCGCAAGCCTACTCGTACGGATAGATACCTACACGCCACGTCTCATCATCATCCCCGACACCTACAATCTGTTATGACTTCACTCAAGAACAGAGCATACGATCTTTGTGACCCTGAACATTTGGAGCGAGAGCTGGATCATGTCCAGGAAGTACTCAAAAGTAACGGTTATCAGGTGAATGGAACACGGAAGCAACCCACAATGAGACGCAAGCATCCAGAGGTGAACAGACAACCAGCCTACATGTCATATGTCAAAGGAGTAACTCAAGAGTCACAAGTGCGTCGCCGGCCTTTAAGGTGGGAGTAGAGGAAGAGTGGGAGATGAGGAGGGGGAGGGCCCCAGGTAACCTCATTCACTCGGCGAAAAGCAATGCAAGCATTGCTTCACTGCCGGTTTTCTGTGAGGCCGTGGTAACACTCCGGTCGACCCGGCCCATACGTGCCAAAGCATGGCTCTCCCACGATAATAAGCGAGCAAATCAACATAACTATAAATTTAAAATTTAAAACACCCCCGACACGAAAATCCCTTCAACGACTACAAAATGCCTTACATCATTTTGGATAAGAGCTGATACTCTTACACTGCTGGTCCGATATTAACCAAACATAGCTAAGAACCAACGCAAGTACACTGGCTTTCAAATTAAAAAAAACCGCATCGATATCGGTCCATCCGTTTGAGAGCTACGATGCCACAGACAGACACACACAGACATCGACATCAAAACTTATAACAGCCCGTCGGGGGTTAAAAACGGGATGTTTTAAAAAACCTTTAAGGGAACTTAAAGACCATTCAACGTGGGTGCCCAAAATGAAAAATTAATTATAAAATTATAATGCCTACAACATAGTTATTAATTATAATTATAGTAACATTTTTAACCGACTTCAAAAAAGGAGGAGGTTCTCAATTCATTCAACTGTTTGTTTTTTTTTTTTATGTTTGTTACCTCAGAACTTTCGACTGGGTGAACCGATTTTGATGATTCTTTTTTTAATTGAAAGCTGGTGCTTCCCGTGTGGTACCATTTCAATTTGGTCCAATTCTGACAATGGCATCCATGAGAAAACCATATATAAGTCTTTTATGGAATAGTTTATTTCTTTTTTTATTTATGTATTAATGTCAGAGGAAATAAGGCTGTTTTTATTTTATTTTATTTATTACTAGGCGCACAGGAAGTACAAGGATATCAATCAGTTTGATCTACTTACACATACTGCTGGCTCCTAACGCTACACTGTAGCAATTTAACTGTGTCAGTATCCCAAGAGCTAGAGACAGCTGGGCAGCCAGGAATACCATGGCTTGTGTATGTGATATTGCACCGGTGACTAGTGGACGATTCTTTGTGCGTTCTACCTGTAAACAATACACCATTGTCAATTATACTGCTGGATTCTCCATAAGATACGTATTGGTAATTACAGTCAAGGCTTTCACCCCAGCCCACCGCCTACAACTTTATAAGGTGCCCGCATATGGAACACTGTTCTCATATCTATGCAAGAGCACCCCAGTACCAGCTTCTCCCTCTTGACCGCATTCAACGGAGAGCGACTCGAGTCGTCGATTGCCAGGATATTTCAGATCGGCTTGACCCCTTGGCGTTGCGTAGAGATGTAGCTTCACTCTGCATTCTCTATCGCATGTATCATGGGGAGTGCTCCGAGGAATTATTCGGACTTATATCGGCCGCAAAGTTTCGCCATCGTTCAATCACCTGGATAATTGGCAATCCACCACTGTGCGGTTCTCCAGAAATTTTTTGCCTCGCACAACCAATCTCTAGAATAAATTGTCGCCTGCGGTATTACCGGACCAATACGACCTTCAAACCTTCAAGAAAAGAGCGTACTTCTATCTGAAAAGCCGACAACGCACTTGTGACTCTTGAGTTACAGGTGCCCATGGGCGACGGTAGTCACCTACCATCAGGTAACCCATCTGCTCGTTTGGTTTAATAGGGTATTTTACTCTATGAATGTAATGGTCAAAAAACCGGCCAAGTGCGAGTCGGACTCGCGCACCGAGGGTTCCGTAAAATACTTTTATTATGTGATGTAACTAAAAATTTACGGTTTTCGCAATTTTTCCTTTATCTGTGCTATAAGACGTTGCTTCGTACCAAATTTCAAGATTCTGAGTTTACGGGAAGTATCTTATAGGTTTTGATTCCCTTGCGAGTGTCGAAAATTTGCGGAAATTTGCGGCTTAAACAGCTGTATCTTTTGATTGCGTTGGCTTAAAAGTTTGATTTTTTCACAGCTCCAAGGGACAGTAGACCTGAGTATTTGATATAAATTCCAGCTTGATAGCTCCACGCTTTCTTGAGAAAAAGGGTCTTGACTGACAGACAGACAGACAGACAGACAGACAGACAGACAGACAGACGGACGGACAACAAAGTGATCCTATAAGGGTTCCGTTTTTCCCCTTCGAGGTACGGAACCCTTAAAACACAAAAGTAAGATAGTTTAGGCAATCAGTTTCACAGTTCATAAATTTATAAATGAATAATTCATTATTTTAATGATTATTATTAATTTCCAAGTTTTAATTTTTTTTATGTTCTACAAATATGCGAAACGCAAGCTAGCATGACATTGCGTCATTAGGTCAGTAAAAAAACTAATTTTGTTGTAAATTTTCGAATATTTTATTCCTTTCGTGTATTTGAATTATCACTACATATCATAAAACAAAGTCCCCCGCCGCGTCTGTCTTTCTGTTCGCGATAAACTGAAAAACTACTGAACGGATTTTCATGCGGTTTTCACTAATCGACAGAGTGATTCATGAGGAAGGTTTTGGTGTATAATTTGTACCCGTGCGAAGCCGGGGCGGGTTGCTAGTATACGTAAAAGTACAAACCTACCCAGAATAAGCTCTTTCATGATTTTTAACCTACTTCAAAAAAGGAGGAGGCTCTCAATTCGACTGTATTTTTTTTATGTTTGTTACCTCAGAACTTTCGACTGGGTGAACCGATTTTGATGATTCTTTTTTTATTTGAAAGCTGGTGCTTCCCGTGTGGTCCCATCTCAATTTGGTCCAGTTCTGGCAATGGCATCCATGAGAAAACTATATAAAGTCTTTAATGGAATAGTTTTTTTTTTAAGTCGGTTTTTATAGACTTGACACCGATGTATGGATGTTTGTTGCTCTTTCACGCAAAAACTACTGAAACGATTGCGATGAAACTTGGTATGTAGATAGCTGGACACCTGGATTAAAACATAGGGTATTTTTTATCCCGATATTCCCACGGCATCGGGACTTACCCGGGTGAAACCGCGGGGCAGAGCTAGTATAGAATAATAGCTGTTTCCCGCGACTCAAATTTATCTCACGAGAACCGTACATTTTTCCGGGATAACAAGTAGCCTATATCCTTCCCCAGGATATAATCTATCTCCTTGCCAAACTTCATTACAATCCGTTCAGCCCTTTAGTCGTGAAAAGGTAAGAAAAAGAGTTACATTCGCATTTAACTCCATATTATAAAACAAAGTCCCCCGCTACGTCTGTCTGTCTGTTCGCGATAAACTGAAAAAATACTGAACGGATTTTCATGCGGTTTTCACTAATAGACAGAGTGATTCATAAGGAAAGTGTATAATTTGTACCCGTGAAAAGCCGGGGCGGGTTGCTAGTATAATATTGAAATATGGATATAATCTCGAAACAACCCAAAGAGACTCCTTTGTGGTTCATCACACGATGGGGTTGTATGGATTTCTGGAGGAAGGGATGTAATGTCCCTCCAACACAAAGAAAGAATCCTTCAACCAGACTAGAAGAACTGGCCTGGCAAATCGCAGCTCAATGGTTGATTGACAAGTTCCGTGTATACTAATCAGCACGAATATTTTCGTAGTGTGATGTAGGATTACTAGTTACAACGTAGTTCGGCTTGTCTTCGCTAGATGTCGCTGAAATATATATTTATACTAGATGCACCCGGCATGCGTTGCAATGCCTTTTTTTATAATTTTACATGAAAATTTATCGTAGCTAAAATTATTGTATTCGATTGCCATCTTGCAACCCTATTGCGGATCTATGGATGGAACAGAATAATATAAAAATCGCGATTAAAAAATAGGGGTTGATCGTAGAGGGTTGAAAATTCAGGGTTGTATGTATTTTCTAATGCTGTATCATAAAAAAATTAAAAATTAAAAAAATTATCTAAAAATTAAAAAAAAAAAATTAGGGGTGGACTACCCTTAACATTTAGGGGGATGAAAAATAGATGTTGTCCGATTCTCAGACCTACGCAATATGTACACAAAATTTCATGAGAATCGGTCAAGCCGTTTCGGAGGAGTAAGGTATCTAACATTGTGACACGAGAATTTTATTTATAAGATTTTTGGCTTGACTAAGCAAACAGCTTACCTTGGCATCAACGTCTCGATCCCATAAATCATTGATAGTGCACCCCGCCCCCCTCATCAGACCAGCTCCAACTAAGAACAGCCCGGCGGTCTGGAGTGTTGCATGTATAGGAACATTTCCTGGTATCGAGCCTAAGGCTATTGACCATGCGCATGGCCAATATAAGAGGTAGACTCCTGGAAAAGAGATGATAAAAGTGTGGAGGGTGAGAAAGAAAGGCTAATACAACAATATTTTGTAACCGTAATAAGACTTTTTATAAATGGACTAGCAACGCTCCGCGGTTTCACCCGCGTAAGTCCCGATCCTGTGGGAATATCGGGATAAAACGTAGCCTATGCGTTAATTTAGGTCTCCAGCTATCTACATACATAGTTTCATCGCAATCGGTTCAGTAGTTTTGGCGTGAAAAAGTAACAAACAAACAAACATCCATCCATCCAAACTTTCACATTTATAATATTAGTGGGATTATCTTCCTAAAGATACAGACAGGTTTTCTGGCTAGTTTAGGAAAGGGAGTCTGACCCGACAGACGTTGTCCTGTCTTAACTATGAACATGGAATTCGAATTGTAACGTGGGAGAGCTACGCTTCGGCACGTATGGGCCAGCTCGACTCCGCTCGATGCCACGGCCTCACAGAAAACCAGCAGTGAAGCAATGCTTGCATTGCATTTCGCCGCGTGAGTGAGGTTACCGGAGATCCTAACCCTTCCCTCTCCCTTATTCCCGTCCTTCCCCTCCCCCCCCTCTTCTCCTACTCCCACCTTAAAGGGCGGCAACGCACTTATGACTCTCGAGTTACAGGTGCCCATGGGCGGCGGTAATCATTTACAATCAGGTGACCCGTCTGCTCGTTTGCCCCCTATACCATGAAAAAAAATTGGTATAATTTGCAGCGCGCATTCTGTCAATCGCGTCAACTGTCAAACGACTGACAGTTATGTCAAAAGCGCTAAGGTACATTAGAAAAGTTAATATGGTCGTTTTCTTAAATTTTCAAATTTTCTGCACAACTTTCTTAATTTTTTTCTTTCATAAGAACTTTCTCCTGACAATAACAAGCACAAAAAAAAAAATTAGCGTAATCGGTCCAGCCGTTCACGCGTGATGCCGTGACCAAGGGAAATAGGGATTCATTTATATATATATATACACATAGATTGAAAAAAACCTTAAAACTAGGCTAACTTTAGAATGTTACCGAAAGGTTTCTTTTTTTTTGTTTTTTTTTTGTAACAAGATGGAAAAGCCTCATGGATGTCCTCCGCCCTTGGAGGGGCCGAAGGGGGGAGGCGGGCGTTTGGTTGAACTTAATTTACTTACCTATAGGTCGATCCCATCTTGCCAACTTAACATAAGGATCAATTTTTTCTCTCCAAAAATTCTCTTCAACTACATCACTAGGCCCAGGCAAAACTTTCTCCTTCAAATCTTCATAGACAATCTTCGGAGTGGACGTCTCTATAACGACTTTTTGTCTATGCTGATCGCTTTGCGTTGAATGCACTCTGATCACATCATATCTATGGTTTATTTTTTTTAAATATATCTGTCCGCATAAACATGAGAACGCCTTTGGTGGTGTATAGACATTTTTATGATGTATATTTAATGTCTTTTGTAACAACTTGGACAGTTGTATGTGTTTGTACATCTTAAAACTACTGTTTAACATATTGGTGGGTAGTCACAGCTCAGGTATCTGAAATAAAATCAATGATGAGCATTCTGAATCAGAAATTAAAACCTACGACCTTAGAATAGGTACTTGAAAAAAGCGCCAGGGGGTTCCGGATGTCTTAATAAAAGCTGTTCCCAGATCCCTCCTAAGTCAGGCGCGGTACGGCACACCGTGTGGTTTTAGTCGGTTCGATTCCGACACACCGCCCCGAAAACCCCGGTGGGGTGACGGCCCAACGGGGTTTCCATAAACAAAAAAAAAAGAACTTGAAAAAAGGTTTAATATATGCATCTAAAAAAAACACTATCTGGTGATATAAAATATACTTAAATAAAGTAGTTAAATATAATAAAATACACATAATAAACATACATACAAATATGTACACAAACATTTTTTTTTATGTTATAGCGGGCAAACAAGCAGACAGGTCACCTGATTGTAAGTGGTGTCACTTTAAGGTGGGAATGGGGAGAGGGGCAGAGGGGGAGAGGGAAGGCTTAGGGCCTCACTCGCTCGGCGAAAAGCAATGTAATTATTGTTTCACTTCCGGTTTTCTGTGAGGCCGTGGTATCACTCCGGTCGAGCCGACCAAGTTTCGTAATTTTGGCGGAAATTGTCAACATTTTCCTGGCACCAATAGCACCTCTTACTTATTCGGAGAGAGGTCATAAAACACTGCGGTAGTTTCTTACTGTCAATCTATTACGGTTTTTTTTTGTTTGAACAAAAGATTCCTGTGGAAAAAAAAATTTCCTAACAATGTCCATCATTCGAAAATTCTTTAATCAAATGGTTTACGACTTTTTTTTACAACATTAAAAGCTTCGTCATATAAATGCTATATTTTTGGTTGTCAGCCAGTGCATAGAAATTAATTTGACAATGTTATAAATGTTTTTGTTTTAATATTCTTTTTTTTTTTTTTTTTTTTTATCATGTGGAAACCCCCACGGGTCATCACCTCACCGGAGCTAACGGTAAAGTGGTATGTCGGAATCGAGCCGACTAAAACCACACGGTGTTCCGTCACAAGTGGGTCTATTGCAGGGGAACCCGGGTATACCCTAGGAAGGAGTCCTCCGGGAACCCCTGCAGACCTTGGCCACCTTCAGCGGGCGACCACATCATGGGGTATGGGGGCCTAACCCCCCTCCAGATCAGAGAGGTGCGCGTGGAACACGTCGCGCTACCGTCTCGGGCCTGCTTCTGCAAGGGTAACGGTCAGCCCGACCCGTTACCCCCTTGTTTTAATAGTCTAGCATTTTTTGGAAGTATAATATAAATGAGTGCATTACTTTTAAAGATAACACACATACTAAAATTTTCGAGCATAACCACATCAACATTTTTAGTTAAGTAAAAGTTGCCATGGTTGACAATCTATGCAGCTAAACTGGCCTAGCATGTTCCCAGCATTGTATGTAAAACATTTTTTGTGGAATATAAAAATCATTGTAGCACAGAAGCCACTTCAAATTTGGTTAACTTATTAAATAATTATGTTACACTGTTATTTTTAATACATAATATTGCATAATCTCTAAAATATTGCCGAAACATTGAGGACACGCCTAAAAACACGCCAGGCCTGTCGCCGGCACCAATCCTTGTGAATTTGTTTGTCAATGCTTCCATGGTTTAAGTATTCAACTGATCATCATGAAATTTTGTAAAATGGTTGTCAAGGACACAGAAAAGAACATAAGCCTACCTTTCTAAAAAAAATCTGTCAGTCGTAGAACTGCACATCATAAGCGAAAACAGACACATCTGTATACATGTATCTGAGCGTTACGGGAACATGAGTTCAGTACTTTTTATCCTTTATTTTAAAAAGACAACTCCCGGGGGCTTCACAAACATTTCCTGTGTCGTGGGGGTTTTACACACATACATACTACTTACACAAATAACACCCAGACCCGGGACCAGGTGACCACATGGAGAATTGAATCTCAAAATCTAAATTAAAGCAAGTGAAGCAGCTAGCAAAAGCACTACTTATCAAGTTATGGATATTTTGGATTTCTTACAGAGCATTACCTTATTTGCTACTTTAGTGGTAGGGAGGGCAAATAAAAAAAAAAATTATACAGCCCTAGTTTTGTCTCATAATGTGTTGAGTTTTTCTAACAAATTGAAAAAAATACAATATGTTTGTAGTTTAGTGTGTATTGTTGATGGTAACGTAACCTTCAAGAAAGTATATTTAAGACATATTGGGTATTAAGAAAACGTGACTTACCTATTTATTACTATGTTAAAAATGACTACGCACTTCAGAGATCATTAACACGACTAAACATTAAAAAAAATAATTACAGTGTTTTTTTACCACGGTAAGGTTAATGTCAAACTCAAGGCCAAGTGCATACAACAATTTGTTACACAGGAAAACTGTAGTGATTTACGTTTTCCTGCGGTTAGGATAGATATTTTCATACTATTATTGATGAAGAAGAATTAAAATAAATAAATAAAGAATAAAAATTCAATGTGCGCGCGCATGACAGTGACATTTGTGACATAACATAAAAAAGTATTTTTATTACGTAATTTCGTTTAGAAATTGTTCCTCAAACTAATGTAAAGTAATGTAAAAACTATATCACAGTGTTACACAATGCAATAACACATCACGATGAGATAATCTTCCTAATGAAAGAATCAGCACATTATTTAAATGATAGACTATTATATTTAAAATTAAAGTTGAAGTTTATCTTGATCTTTTATTTACTGGCAGTACACACTTCTTTAGGGTAACAATTACGGACTAAATTAAATAGGTCATTGCCTTTGCTTTAGTATATCTATTTATATGTGAAATTAAAAACAGAGACAACCTTTAAGAAACATTTTTATTAATGTCTCCTTGAACAATTTTGTTGTGTACTTTTTACCAAGTAGGGAATAGTTTTGACCATAAACAGTTTTGACACATTAAATTTTCGACGTGACAGTTATTGTCAAATTAAAAAAAAACAGCATAGAAAAATTATTTTCGATTACATATCGCGAAACATAAAATATTGAGATTAATAAAATAGGGCTTAAGAAGCAGTGGTATTAATGCAATAAAATTGTTATTTTGAATAAAATAACTCATCTGTTATTGTGTAAAAGAAGGATCTTAAAGGTAAGAATTAGGAAACAATTGGGGTGTGCAAACATTGCATGTATACTTACATTACATTACAATTTAACCGGCCTCTTTGGTCAAACAAATTAAATTAGCTATTGTAGAAAATTGTATTTTTTATAAATAAAATCGAACTAGAATAAGTACACACAGTAGAAACGGAAAATAAGGTCAAACATACAGAATTCTGAATGAAAGCATTTTGCAAGTTAAACCAAATCTGAGATATTATGAGTTGTAGAATAGTTTTATTTTAAGTTATTTTGTGCTCTCTGTATAATATATACCTGGAAACATTTAAGTGGTTGTAGAACAATGAGGCTATTTTTGGCCTTAATTGCACTATATCTGGCTATGTCTGTCATGGGCATTTTACTTACAGCCGTTTGTATTAGTGTAGCTGTAATAGGCCACCGGTATGTTTCATGGGCGAACCACAAGGCAGGAGTGGGAGGGGGAAAGGTAGATGAGGAAGGACAGGTTGTCAGATATACATATGTTTTTTCTTTATGAAAGGTACCAATATAGGTATAGGTAGGCGGCAACATAGGTGCAAAATTTCAAATGGTCAGATAAATGGTACGGCAGCTTATCAAAAACAAACAAACATTGGTTTTAAAGAGAATTCTCTGTTTTTAAGGACATTTTGCGAACGTAGTAACGTACATTTTGGTAAATTTACAGTTTACTAGAGATCGCGTGGTGGTCGAATTTCGACCATGGTTTATTTCATTGGCCAATATTACTTGACCTGTCATTGTATAGACTTTTGTACCATGACAGGTCAAAATATCTGGACACTCATAGCTGTATGTACCCGTTTTTACATTTTTTTTTACTTTGTAGCAAATATTGTTCAAAAATTTTAGCATTCGTCACTTCTTCTCTGTATAAACTATAAGTGTGCTAAATTTCATACTCCTCTGTCCGCCCAATTTTCGTAAAAAGGGATCCAAAGTATTCGCTTCACTTATTAATATATAGATATATAGAAGAAGTACAGAAAGGTAATAATTTTTTAACGGCGTAATGAAATTACACGCATCCAGTATATGTGTTGACCTGTCATGATAAATGAGTCTATACAACGACAGGTCAAGTTATACTGGCGTGAAAAAACCATGGTCGAAATTCGGCCACCACCTGATCTCTAGTATAGAGATTAAATAAACCTAAATTGTAGTGCTACAAGATATTAGATTGTGCTAGTAAATTTGTAGATGAATCAACAATCTGCACTGACAAAAAGAAAAACTATTAAATATTTAAATTTAAGATTGTCTTACAATAAAAACTTCCGTGAGTGGTATTCATGTTTATTAGAAATATTATTAAAAAAAGGGCCCCCATCGGGACCGAAACTAGTCGGGCATCCCCGAAATACAAATGTGAGTAAAACCGTATAGTTTCTAATAAACTTAAGATTGTCTTGCTAAAAATGTCAAATACTGAATTATGTAAGTGGTAACTCAGATGGTAAGGAATAAAACACTAAGGATCATAGTAGAAGGCCATAGGCTTGTTTTGCAACAATATCTAGTGGGCTACTCAAGTATCGAAAATATTGTTAAGACTTTCTTAAGTCTTGAGTAATACATACATACGCTCACGCCTGTGTTCCTGAAGGGGAAGGCAGAGGAGTAAACGCGGCGGCGGTTATGCCGCGTTCTTATAGTCAAGAAACAAGTCAACAAAAACAACAACCATTCCGCGGTGCGACAGCTCTATGCCGGAAGTCCGCTTATTCCAAAGCTCAGTGCGTAAAGCACTTCTTTCCCTCGATATTCATAAGTCGAGTGGGCCCGACGGAATCTCTCCCATCGTGCTGAAGATGTGTGCTCCAGAGTTGGCACTGGTTTTAACGCGCCTTTATCGGCTCTCCTACTCCCTCGGCGTTGCCCCGCACTCATGGAAGACAGCTTTAGTGCACCCAATCCCTAAAAAAGGTGACCGCTCGGATCCGTCCACCTATAGACCTATAGCCGTAACCACCTTGTTCTCCAAGATAATGGAATCCATTATCAACCGCCAGCTCCTTCGGTACTTAGAAGACCACCAGCTACTCAATGATAGACAATACGGTTTCCGTCAGGGTCGTTCAGCTGGTGATCTTCTCGTATACCTAACACACCGGTGGGCACAGGCGATCGAGACCAAGGGGGAGGCGTTGTCAGTCAGTTTGGACGTAGCGAAGGCCTTCGATCGGGTCTGGCACAAAGCGCTTCTCTCCAAGCTTCCTTCCTATGGGCTTCCCGAGAAATTATGCAACTGGATCACCAGTTTTCTCGCAGACAGAAGCATCAAGGTCGTTGTCGACGGTGCATGCTCCGACTTCAAGTCTGCTGGCGTCCCACAAGGCTGTGTGCTATCACCCACGCTGTTTCTTCTGCATATCAATGATATGCTGCAAATCAGCGGCATTCATTGCTTTGCCGATGATAACACGAGTGATGCCTTGTATACCGGCCGCGCTAACATTTCTCGGGAAAACGTCACTGAGATTCGATCCAAACTTGTGTCTGAAATCGAAGCCTCCTTAGAAGGAGTTTCTGATTGGGGTCGACTTAATCTAGTCCAATTTAACCCAACGAAGACACAGGTTTGCGCGTTCACCGCCAAAAAGATACCGTTTGTCGTGGCACCTCGCTTTGAAAGCACTTCCCTGACTGCCACAGCCAGCATCGGAATCCTTGGTGTCGATATATCGAGCGAAATCCAGTTCTGCGGTCACTTGGAGGGTAAGGCCCAATTTGGCTCGAAGAAGCTTGGTGTGCTGAATGGATCGAGACAGTATTTCACCCCGGCCCACCGCCTACAACTTTATAAGGCGCAGATTCGGCCGCATATGGAACACTGTTCTCATATCTATGCAGGAGCACCCCAGTACCAGCTTCTCCCTCTTGACCGCATTCAACGGAGAGCGACTCGAATCATCGATTGCCAGGATATTTCAGATCGGCTTGACCCTTAGGCGTTGCGTAGAGATGTAGCTTCACTCTGCATTCTCTATCGCATGTATCATGGGGAGTGCTCCGAGGAATTGTTCGGACTTATACCGGCCGCAACATTTCGCCATCGTTCAACGCGACAAAACTTTCATCCCCATCACCTGGATAATTGGCAATCCACCACTGTGCGGTTCTCCAGTAATTCTTTGCCTCGCACAACCAATGTCTGGAACAAATTGTCGCCTGCGGTATTTCCGGACCGATACGACCTTCAAACCTTCAAGAAAAGAGCGTACTCCTATCTCAAAGGCCGGCAACGCACTTGTGACTCTTGAGTTGCAGGTGTCCATGGGCGACGGTAGTCACTTATCATCAGGTGACCCGCCTGCTCGTTTGCCCCCTATAATATATATAAAAAAACAAATCCATTTGCTCACAGACGGTAAAATTTTGTTGAATTTTCAACTAACATTTTAGATTTTGCCCCGCCAAAATCAAATGATACCACGGCCTAATAAAAATGCTTGCGGTTGTGTTTCGCTGAGTGAGGAGGTAGAGGATAGGGCGTCCTCTACTCCCACCTCGAGTTACAAGTGTCCATGGACAGCGTTAATCACTTACCATCAGGTGAACCGTCTGCCTGTTTGCCCCATAAGAATAAAATCCCATTAAAAAAAAATTAAATAGATTGCTTTTTAACCATAAAAAACTTCTTGTCACTTCTTTCAGGTGAAATGCTAAAGGTCAAAATCTAGCAACAACATATGAAACAGCATAAATATCAAGATGTCGCCACCAAAGAAGCTTACCACGAAAAAGACTAGAGAGAAACCTTTGTTCCAATGCCCTGACTGTGATAAGGTAATACTTTGAATATAATTATTAATAATAATAATTCTGGGACATAGTATTGACGCTACAGGTAGTTTTATACCTTGACTTACTTGACTCCGCGAAACTTCGTCTGCGTTTGTAGATTTTCCCCGTTTTTGCAACATTTTTCATTGCTCCGTTCCTAGTTATATAGCCTCGATAAATGGGCTATCCAACACTAAAAGAATTTTCAACATCGGATCAGTAGGACCGGTAAGTTTTAAATTTATTTTTATTTAGTTGAAGAATATTTAGAGATATTATACTATGGACTTTAACACAGTTCCCCATAAAAGATTATTGCACCTTTGTTGATCTAAATTTTGGTTGCACCAATTTATTTCCATCTCTAGTAATATGATTGTGTTTCACACCGTTTTCTAAGTAGATGGAGTTTTTTCTGACATAAATGATGTTTTCATAAATATACGGCAAGGTACCATCAGGATGTTAATTTATTTAAATAAATCCCTGAGGGATTCGCGACTACGTGAATTATAAATGGTTTTGATAGCTCTTTTCTGCAGAATGAATATAATATTCTATATCAGAGGTGGTGGATTCGATTCCCACCCAGGACAAATAATGTGTGATGAGCATGATCCTTTGTAATCTATGTATAAAATGTATTTATTTAGAAATATATGGCGCGTCTGTCTACTTTAAAAATTAATTATGCGTATGTGATCAGCAAACAACACTGCTTTAGGTTGATTATGTAGTAAATTAGAGAAATCATTAATATAGACAAGAAAACGAAACGGGCCCAGTATCGATCCCTGTGGTAGGCCTGTGGTATTTTCAACTTTGATCCTAATAAATTAACACCTTTTATCCAAAACTGCTGTTGTCCATCACTCAGATAAAATTTTAACAAACAGACATCCTGTTTAGAAAGTCTGTAACGCTCAAGTTTTAACGGAAATGTATCATGATTTACGCAGTCAAATGCTTTTGAGAGGTCGACTAAGCTTCCTCATATTTTTACCGACATCTTTATTCTCTTTTATATCTATAGAGAAATCTCTCCATTTCACAGATCCTACCAGATAAATCATCATACCAGCAACACCTAAAACTCCATTCAGACGATTACCCGTTCTCCTGCAGCCTGTGCTCCTACAAGTGTAAGATCAAAAAGTACTTGTCCCGCCATGTCAAGAAGGTACACAATAAAGCCAATGGGCCAGAATGTCCTGTGTGTGGAAAGGTGTTCCATTTTGATTCCAACTTGAAGAACCATATGCGTGTACACACAGGTGATCTTTCAATTATATATTACAGCTATTGTATATGTAAAAAAAAAGCTTGAGGTGTCTTTGGGTGAACCTGTTTGATCGACATTCCTCTCGCTATATATTTCTTTGGAAACTTATCACAATGCAAAAGTCTGTTCATCATAAAAATGCGAGATTAAGGATTTACAGTCAATAGTTTGATTTGAACTACGCAATGTAACGCAACACGCGTACTTTGCGGTACTGTGAATGACCTTCAGCGCACGGTGCCGTCGAAGCAGCTGATCGCATAAATGTTTTACATTGCAGTTTTTGCTCGTATGGGGTATTTACTGATTTTTTTTAGGTAAAATGTTCTGTTTACTCATTGTGTGATATTACTTAAGCAAAAAAAAAAAGAAAAATGTGAATTTTCCGGCAGAAATTTCCAATGATTTTCCACTCAGAATGATGGTCTGAACACACTATTTCAGGATTCGGTGCGATGTCACTTACACCCTGTGTATAGCAATAGGAATCGGTATATATATTATACATATTTAATGGATTGAATAAATTGTATCAAAATATGGTAAATCTTGTAAAAAAAATTAAAATTGCGCCATTTGTGAAAGTTGCCCGAAACTATATAGATCAAAGTACAGCGTGAGTTTGTTTGCCCGATTTCTTCTCATAAGACTCAACTACTTGGACACGGGTGGACATAGATCGACATTAGCAGATAGCGATGTTATCATCGACATTGGCACATAGCGATTCTACCTATTTGCAAACCAACCTATTAGCACCTATAATTGGTGTTGTGTTGATCTATAATTTTTACATATTAGTTAAAAAAAGACGTTTTCAAAATTTTTTGTAAAAAATTTTATGATTTTGATTTTGTTTTCTGTTTCAGGAGAGAAGCCTTTTAAGTGTGCAGTTTGCAAGAAAGCGTTTAGCTCCACTTATTGTCTGTCGATGCACACTATGATACATACTGGTGAGTGATCTTTTTATCATACTAACTTTTACCGGCAGTTTCGCTCTCGCCAAGTCTGATAAATACAAATATCTTTATTTTCAATAAAATAACATCTCAAGCATTAATTTGTGATTGGAGCCTCCTTTTAAGCAAGCAATGCCTGTGTTAGGAGACTCCGCTCTTCCATAACTAAATGTAAATTGTACTTAGAATACCTACATTATTGTTAAATAATTGTCTATGAGCTGTGTATAAGTTGTGTGTGGGTGAGTGTTGTGTGTGTGTATTGTTTGTGTATGTGTGTGTGCGCCTATGAAAGGGTGTACGAGTTTGTTTGTGACTGTGTGTATGTATGAGTTAGTTAATGGTGTCAATTCTCTTGTATTTCTCTCTTAACTATAATTGACTAAATTTTCTTCATACAAGATGTAAACCTTGTATCCTTCGAAACAAGGTCTTATTTCAAATATAAACAAGTAGGTAACATACGTCGCTATCGAAATAAGCAATTTATATGTCGACTAAAGTCTGACACGCTTAAATAAACTTTAAAACCACGTAGCGAGAACTGCTATCCGTTGAATGCCATCTCTTTTGCTTTGTGTTTTTAGTAAGCGTCTTCGTAGGTGGCGATTAAAATAACGTCATCTTAGTTCGTTTTGAACAAGTTTTTATACGGCAATTATACGGCATTTGAATAAATGGGGACTCTCGCTGCGTGGAAATAAAGTTGAGTATGCGTCGACAGGTTTTAGTGAAATTTATTGGCGCTGAGAAATTGATGCCAGTAATAAATAGACCTTGTTGCGAAGAAGACAAGGTTCATTTCATATGAAGAAATTAAGTTAGGTTTTAGTTAAGTGAGTCTGACAATAGAATCGACACCAATGTCTTGTAAGTACGTTTCAGTGACTTCATACGTCAGTGACTTTAACCAACCCGTTACAAGTTTCTTACATTAATTCCAATGTTTATTACATATATGTATTTCTTTGTTTATTCTATTATATAATTTGGCAGCGCGTTTATTATATTCTCTATTAGCAAATTTAGTTTTAGTAACATGTACTTCTACAATATTGTCTTTACGTCTTCCTAGCATTACACCTGGATTATATGATGATAAGTTTTAGCGTTTTTAGTTTTAACTGACGACATTTACGTGATCAACATAACGACAAACCTTCAGAATGACACACATATAATGATCATTATTTAGCTCTGTTCCTCTTGAACGTAAACCTAACTTTGAAAAAAAAAAAACCATGGTGGAAAAGAGTATCCTTGGAGTTTCTTGCCTGTTCTTCTCCATAGGATCTACGTATTGGAACAGGCAACTAGCTTCACGACCGACTTATACTGACTTACTCCTCCTGACAATTCAAAAATACCTACAATGGGTTTACTTGAAATAAATAATTTTGATTTTGAACGCGTTGTTTTTGAAACAGCATGAAACACCAATTTATTTATTTGTTGATAGTAGTAATTTTGCGAATTTTCGAATTTATACTTACAAATTGTGTACCCTTGTTTCACCCCCTTAGGGGTTGAATGTTCAAACATCCGTTCTTAACGGATGCCTACGTCATAATAACTATCTGTGTGCCAAATGTCAACCGAATCTGTCCAGCGGTTTGAGCTATGCGTTGATAGAATCAGTCAGTCAATGTTTCCTTTTTAACCGACTTAAAAAAAGGTTCTCAATACGACTGTCTTGATTTTGGTCTTTGCTATTTGTAAACCGATTTAAATAATAGTTTTTTTAATAGAATTGGTTGTACTCAAGGTTGTTCCCAATTAAATTTGAAGAAAATATTCCACCTCTAAGGCTGGGAAATTTAAGGGATGAAGAGTTTAACTTATTACAATTTATCATGATTTCGGCGATTTGAAGACGGTGATACTTCTTTTAAAAGTTAATTATACAGCGTGTAAGTATCACCGTCGCGAATAACTTACAAAAACGTCTTTCTTTGGATACTTCTCACAATGCAAAAGTCAGTTCATCACAAAAATGCGAGATTAAGGATTTACAGTAGTTTGATTTTCCGCTACGCAATGTAACGCAACACGCGTACTGTGCGGACCGGTGAATGACCTTCAGCGTACGGCGCCGTCGAAGCAGCTGATTACATAAATGTTTTACTGATTTTTTTTCCATAAAATGTTCTGTTTACTCCTTGTGATATCACTTTTAAGCAAAAAATGAAAAAAAAAATTAAGAATTTTCCGGCAGAAATTTCCAATGATTTTCCACTTAGAATGATGGTCTGAATACACTATTTCAGGATTCGGTACGGTGTCCCTTACAACCTGTATAATATACAGGAGATATAGTAGCCATTTATGACCACTGTTCCGCTCCCAAGAATTGTAGGGTAATGTTAAAAAGTCCATAACCTCAAGAAATGGGGACTTAGACGTCTGGCAAACAAAACTTTATCATTCTGTTGTACCCTTCCATCATGTTATACCATAGATGTTTGATTGCCGCTCAAAAAAAAACTACTATCTAAACTGTGCTTGTTTGCAGTTGTATGCACAGTTGAGCTCTCAGACGTTCCGCGTCCGCGCTAGCGGTAGGACGTTTCAGGTGAAGGCGAAAAATGCTAAAACTATGCTTTAGAAATGCAAAGAAGATAGTAGATATGTCGTATTTTCGATAGGAATAACATTTTTATGATAGATTTAATAATGGCTCTGTAAGAAATGATAATTTAAAAAGTTTGCTATTTTTGAAATGCGTAGTTTGCGCAGCTGTCCTTGTCACTCTCGCGAGAGCGCGTTTGGACCACGTACCACGAGTCTAGTACGCTCCGTTGTAGTAAGTAATAAACTACAGACGCTATACATTGCGGTTTTGTATCAACCTATTACAACATATACCCACAGAAACATTCATTGTATGGTCTGGTTTATTACTACGGAGGCATATTAAATACATGCACATAAAGTATGTGGATATGTATCCACTATTTGATGCGATTTTTTTAGGAGATCGTGTATCTTTGGATTTTTATTATGGTATAGGGGGCAAACGAGCAGGTGGGTCACCTGATGGTAAGTGACTACCGCCGCCCATAGACAGCTGCAACTCAAGAGTCACAAGTGCGTTGCCAGCCTTTAAGGTGGGCGTAGGGAAAGGGGGCGAGAGGGGGTGAGGGAGGGAGAGGGAAAGGTTAGGGCCTTCTGTAACCTCACTCACTTAACCTTTCCTCTCCCCTCCTCTCCCCCTCATCCTACCTTAAAGCCCGGCAACGCACTTGTGACTCTTGAGTTGCAGGTGCCCATGGGCGGCGGTCTATCAAATCTAATGCATGGAAATTATTTAATATTGAAAATTATTTCATATTTAACATTGTTATTGAATATTGTAAAATTGATTCGACAATTAGAAATGTATATATATATTTATCAGAAATAAAGGCTATTTGTATTTGTATGGGCGGCGGTAGTCATTTACCATCAGATGACCCGTATAATATATTAAAAAACAAGTTACATGTCAAACAAAAACAAATATCATAATTGACCCATACATTTAAGCGGCGGTAGCGTAATGGCTAAGGCGTCGGACTTGCGATCGAGTGGTTGCAGCTTCGAACCCCACCCAGTGCACTACCGACGTGAACCCACTCCTAACACAAGCATTCAGCTTAGCTGGAGGGGTTAACAAGAATACTAGTTACGTGTGACCAACGTCACTAGTAGTCTTTTAAAAAAGAAAAAAAAAAATTTAAGAGCTCTTATGCCACAGATAAATACATTAAATTTTAATATACAGATAGATACGTTTATAGCACTCCTCCTTTTGCGTAGGGGGTTAAGACTGCCAATTACGATATAAGTAAAGACTATTGACAATATTAATATGAAATTATTGTTGAGGGGACTTTTTTTACTGGTAGGTCATTTTTACGTTTTTAGTGTAGAATAATTCTCTTGAGATAGTTCCTAAACTCAGCGTCTTTGGAGCAATTTGCTGGCGTCAAACACCGCCCCAAATCCTCTACGTATCTGGAAAAAAGAGAGAACCAAAATCACACTCAAAAACCGGTTTTTAAGTCGCGGTGACCACTCTGAAAAAATTCTTATTAGGCTTGCAACAAATATATTTTTTTTTTTATGGTATATGAGGCAAACGAGCAGACGGGTCACCTGATGGTAAATGACTACCGCCGCCCATGGGCACCTGCAACTCGGGAGTCACAAGTGCGTTGCCGCCCTTTAAGGTGGGAGTAGGAGATGGGAATAAGGGAGAGGGAAATGTTAGGGCCTCCGGTAACCTCACTCACGCGGCGAAGTGCAATGCAAGCATTGCTTCACGGCTGGTTTTCTGTGAGGCCGTGGTAACCAGCGGAATCGATACATACATACATCCTCACAAACTTTCACGTTTATAATATTAGTAAGATTAAATTCTTATACATAATTAACTTCCATAATGTTAAAAACCAACATCTATCCATTCATTTGAATCGTAATAAATATTTAGAAGTAGAAGATTGTGCTGCAGAAAACTAATATTTCTGAATTTTCCAGCAATAGTTGCAACTGAGTTTTATCTTTCAATGTTTCGATATGGGCTATGCTTTCTCTGCAGAATTCTCCTCGTAGCAATCCATAAAAGAAGGTAAATGCCCTCGGGTGGGTCATTGCGGGTTACGGGGGGCTTTAAAACAGTGGCAAGTTGAAACAAGAAACAAAAATGTTGATGAAAGTTTCAGCCGAATACTTTTGCCGAATATTCGGCTATTCGGCCAGAAAGCCTGCAGAATATTCGGTATTCGCCATGTGGCCGAATACACTATTCGTTGCAAGTCTAGCCTTATTCACGGTCCCACCTGTCCTTTTTTCAAAACTCATAAAAATTGGCTCAGTGATTTAGGCTAGTAAACCGTACGCAGGCAGACAGACGGAACTATAATACTTTCGCATTTATAATATTATATGACGAATGATGCATACTGAAGGTCACCAAAAAAGCCAAGGTGGCATCCAAAAAGCATGGAGTGCTTGATAGTGCAAAGCGATACTTCACCCCGAGGCAAAGACTTTTGTTATACAAGTCACAAGTCCGTCCCCATATGGAGTACTGCTGTCATCTCTGGGCGGATTGAACCCTTGATACCCTTGAGCTTAAGGAGAGACTTTGCCTTCCTGTGCTTGTTCTACCGCTTGTATAAAGGGTTGTGCTCCGAGGAACTGTTTGACGATGCTCACGGCCACATTCTACCACTGCACCGCTCGCCGCCACCAGAGCATTCATCCTCACACCTTGGAACCTAAATGTGCGAACACACCGCGAAGGCTCCGGCTGTGGTATGAGTCTCTGCCGAGGTTTTCCTGAGGGGGGTTCTTCAAGAAAGAAGTGTATTGGTTTATAAAGAGTCGGCAACGCTCATGCGAGTCATGGAGAGCCATGCTTGGGCACGTATGGGCCGGCTCGACCAGAGTGATACCACGGCCTCACAGAAAACCGGCAGTGAAGCAATGCTTGCACTGCTTTTCGCCGAATGAGTGAGGTTACCGGAGGCCCTAACCCTTCCCTCCCCCCTCTTCCCCCCTTCTCCTACTCCCACCTTAAACGCCGGCAACGCACTTGTGACTCTTGAGTTGCAGGTGTCCATGGACGGCGGTAATCATTTACCATCAGTTAACCCGTCTGCTCCTTTGCCCCCTATACCATAAAAAAAGAATAACAATTGCAAGTCATAGGCTTACGGTAACCATTTACCATCAGGCGGGTCGTATGCTTGTTTGCTACAGACGTGGTATAATAGAAACCTATCAAAATACAGTTCTTCACGAATAAAAAATAGGATAAATGACTGAGATTATTCACTCCTTACGTACATGCGTGGTTTACTTTGAACATCATCACATCACAGAAAACCGGCAGTGAAGCAATGTTTTCATTGCTTTTCGCCGCCTGAGTGAGCTTACTGGAGGCCCTAACCCTTCCCTCGCCCCTATGCCCACCCTTCCCCTCTCTCCCCCCCTCACACCCCTCTTCATAGTAGTAGTACTCTGACATGTAGTCATTTACCATCCATCAAGTTGTCAATATTTTTTTTTTATGTTATAGGGGGCAAACGAGCAGACGTCGTTTGCCCCCTATAACATAAAAAAAAAAACTTCAGCCTAATGTGCCTTTACACTTGCAGCAACTTCAGCCCGATGAGACTGAATGGACTAGGCTCACAGTAATGTCAAGGAGTTCTTAAACTTACCCTTCCTCACAATAACAGCCAGGCACGAATACAGACATGCAGTTCTTAGACTTCAATGTTATAGTCTCCAGTCTAGTGAGAGATGGACGAAGCGAATAAGGTCTTAGTTCCCTCTTCAAGAATAGCAGCATGTTCTCCATCATATTCCCGTAGCGGAAGTTCACATTGCTTAAAATATGTTTTAGAATGATCTAGAAACAAAATTACGTTACCAACTCTACTAAGTTTTTTTTTTGGGTTAGGGGGCAAACGAGCAGACGGGTCACCTGAAGAGTCACAAGTGCGTTGTAGTAGGAAAACTGTGGAAGAGGGGGCGAGGGAATGGTTAAGGCCTCTGGTAAGCATTGCTTCACTGCCGGTTTTCTGCGAGGCCGTGGTGTCACTCTGGTCGAGCCGGCCCATACGTGCTGAAGCATGGCTCTCCCACGATTAATTTGCTAGGTTCTGTTAGTACAATTGCAGCAACTTTGTTATTATGTATGTTTGTAACGTGGCATGAGTAAGAACTAATCATCAATACTCAATACAAATAAATAAAATTGAAGTGGCTGTTTGTAATGTCAAAATAATAGTTATTTTTTAAACTCAAACAGTCATTTGCACGATACCTATACCTAAAAATCAGTTTGTAAAATTTTTTTCTGTCTGTCCGTCTGTCTGTCTGTTTGTTTTGGCTAATCACCGGAACGGGTGGACCGATTCCCACCTGACTTTCACTGGCAGATAGCTGGTCTTATAAGGAGAACTTATATATATGGTATAGGGGGCAAACGAGCAGACGGGTCACCTGATGGTAAATGACTACCGCCGCCCATGGGCACCTGCAACTCGAGAGTCACAAGTGTGCGTTGCCACCCTTTAAGGTGGGAGTAGGAGAAGAGGGGGAGGGGGGAGAAGAGTTGGGAGAGGGGAAGGACGGGAATAAGGGAGAGGGAAAGATTAGGGCCTCCGGTAACCTCACTCACGCGGCGAAATGCAAGCATTGCTTTAGTACCGGTTTTTCTGTGAGGCCGTGGTATCGAGCGGAGTCGAGCGGGCCCGTACGTGCCGAAGCATGGCTCTCCCACGTAAATTAATTTAGTAAGAAAACTTTAGATACAGTTAATTTTACTGACGTAAAGTACTAGGGCGCCATATCTGTAAAGTAATTAAGTTATGAATAAAGTTTAACTGTAGATGTACTTACCAGAGTCATGGATGCATCGAACAGATAGTGGGGATGAGCGTTCTTAGTAAAGAGTTTTAAAAATCTTTTCAAAATGCACCCTTTGCATACGTCCCCCTTCGTGCAATCATTCAGTACTTTCCGCAGCAACCTGTTAAGAAACGGAATACAGTGAGTCTTCTCTACGTTTGAACAAAAATTTATAAGTTCACCCCTCTCTTTTGCTCTCTCCCCCTCTCAATCCCCTCTCCTCTTCTCGCCCCCCTCTCTCCCCCCTATCTCTCTTTCTTTCTCCCCCCCTCTCTCTTTCTTTCTCCCCCTCTCTCTTTCTTTCTCCCCCCTCTCTCTCTTTCTTTCTCCCCCTCTCTCTTTCTTTCTCCCCCTCTCTCTTTCTTTCTCCCCCTCTCTTTCTCTTCCTCTTTCTCTTCCTCTCTCTCTAGAGATGTTGTGTGCAACAAACAAACTTTTATATTAGACTAATCACTACATACTATAAAACAAAGTCTCTTCGCGATAAACTGAAAAACTACTGAACGGATTTTCATGCGGTTTTCACTAATAGACAGGGTGATTTATGAGGAAAGTTTTGGTGTATAATTTATACCCGTGCGAAGCCGGGGCGAGTTGCTAGTATATAATATTTTACTGGTTTATCTTCTAAAAACTAAAAAATACACGCTTTAATAGAGAACCAATTTAAAAAGATGGAAAGAGTTCAACCATCCACCTCCCGTCTCCATCATCAGACCACCTTTACTAAGCCTAATCTGTTGGACTCGTCAAAACAAATCATATGAGCCCCAACTCGAGAGGTTTACAAGTAGCCACTGACACTACACAAAACAAACTTAACTTTGCAGTTCTAAAAATACTCTCCCGTACATCGATGTACGACAAAGTCAACTTTCCAACCGCAAAATATAAGTTTGTAATTACAAAAACTGTTTTTTTTATGTGATATAACAAATTAACGACTTTCGGATTTTTTCCTTCAACTTGTTCTATCAGACGTTGCTTCTTACCAAATTTGCGAATTAAAATTTGGTAAAATCTAAGTGACCATATCTTTTGATTTCGTTGACTTAGAAGTTTGATTTTTTTACAGCTTCAAGGGACCACAGACATAAGTATGTGGTATTAATTTCAACTTGATGCGTCCACGGGTTCCTGAAAAAAGGGTCTTGACAGACAAACGGAAACGGAGTGATCCCATAAGGGTTCATTTTGAGGAACGGGACCCTGAAAATGACAACTAACCTTGACCTATCCGCATTGACGTAACAAGTCATATTTAACATGCTTGTCAAATTTAACAACTCGACTTTGAACTCTGCCAAAAACTCTTTTGATGCCTTTATATTCATGAACGCAATATATGTTTGGGCATATTTGTCTTCGGCAGCTGAATCTCGTCCGCCCCCTCGCCTCAGTGAATATTTATTGGTATCCGTCATATTAACATTGTACGTCTTGCCGCCATGTTCGTTGACCAGACTCTGGTAATCGATTTGTTTTAACCTGAAAATAGCATAGTCTAAAAACCCCTCTCTTATAGAGGGGAGGAGATTATTGACTCCTATTCTCCTCATTGAGTCGTGTGTCAAATGTCGACACAATCCCGAGTGTCGTAATTTTTACAATACTCTTTCATGGACTGTTTTCCGCCATCTTGTCCTGTCGGGAAAGGCGTGGATGTAATCGTGGACTGTGGTAACCAGGTGTGACCAACGTATGGGGGCTTCTACCACAGGGTTTTTATTCGTATACTTTGTCTGCTAGTAGTTTTTCAACGTTTAGATTTTGAGATTTATTACTTATATAATGAACTTCGAATGTACAGAAAACTGATGAAAAATATTACCTACTAGCTACGCCCCGCGGTTTCACCCACTTAAGTCCCGGTGCCGTGGGAATATCGAGATAAAAAGTAGTCTATGTGTTAATCCAGGTCTCCAGCTATCTACATACCAAGTTTCATCGCAATCGGTTTAGTAGTTTTTGCGTGAAAGAGTAATAAACATTCATACATCCTCACAAACTTTCACGTTTATAATATTAAGCAGGATTTTTTCTAATGGGTACCTAATATTGTTAGCAATAATACTCGCTCATAGGTAACGGTATTCCGTTACAGGTATACAGGTTTTTATCTGCCGGTAACTATTGACCTTCGCATAAACACTTCCGTCCCGTTCCTGTACTATATCTTGAGAAGAATTTATACAATTAAAATATTGCTTTACACAGCAATGTAAAATTGTGTGCTTGAAAGATTTTAAATTACCAATTAAATAATTGTCATTTGAAGCAAAAAAAAAATGAGTTTTGTGACCTTCGTTCTTGCAATACAACAACTCGCGTAACTGTTATTCTATGAATTTATATAACTACATATCTATATGTAGTTATAAACTTTGAATAACTCAGTTTAAAAATTATATTTATTTCCAAGATTGAAAATAATTCAATGTTATTATCAAAAAAGAAAAAAATATTCATAATAATTAAGCAAAAAAGAACGAATGCATAGCGTTTCGATTTAAGTAGCACATTATGTCAGACAGTTGTAATAGCCCTCGTCGAGTCTTTAGCGAATGAGTTGCTATCTATTTATAAGTTACCACTTTAGTGTTTACTGTTCTATATGGTTTAGGTTACTTATTCAGCGTGTTTGAGGATAATAAACGTTGAAAAGTTTACTTGTATTTATCAGAAGGTTACAAATTTAGTTGCACAGTTAAAAGACCTCCGCCTCATGCCGCCCTGAGTGTGTGCGCGGGTGGACGAGGCAGGTTTTCCCCTCCACCCGCTATAGTGACCAGCCGCGAGGAGGTGACATCTGTGTGTGTCCGGACAGTGGCGGCCTTAGGGGGTGGCAAGCAGGGCAACCGCCCGGAGCCTCGCTCTTGCAGAGGCCTCGCGCCCTCACACATCCACCCACGGAGAGAAATCTCTTTGCTGACTCAAGTCAAAACTGCTATCTGAAACTACGTGGGAATTCTGGGTAGAGTCGATAGGCTGTTAAATATCAACTAAGCGATATATGCGATGCTTTGAAAGATTTAGCGGAAAATAAAACAGATTGTCAATTGGTTAGTGAATACCGTTCCATAGAAAAGTGAAGGAAATTGACATAAAAGTTTTGTCAATTTCCTATGTACAATTTTTTTATTGCATTTTTCATTAAGCATTATCATTAAATATAGGTTCAATTCACATAAATTCCTCAAAGGACAATAGGACCTCGCAAAGATCTATCGCCCGGGGCCTCGCAATGCCTAAGGCCGCCCCTGGGTCCGGATGTCTTATTTTAGGGGCAGTACGGCACTCCGTGTGGTTTTAATCGGTTTGATTCCGACACCGCCCCACCGAAAACCCCGATGGGGTGACAGCCCGAGGGAGTTTCATACCCAAAAAAAAGGACACACTAGCACACGACACGGCAGTTATGAGACAACTCTTCTTGCCTCTAAGCTAGCTAGTTACTATGTGCCTATAATTCGATGTGGGTTTTAAAAAAGATCTCTGGTTTATTTCAACATATAAAAAATACATGTTTTTAATCCTGCTTGAGTTATAAAATTTCCCTATGATAGCATAACCAAGATCTACAATTCATCACCGACAAAAAACATTGTAATGAATAATATTTATGTATGTGTGTAAACGTGTTAATCCTATGTATAAACGTGATGGAGTTTGTGTATCTTTTAACGCTGTTAAGCGCTGTTTGACTTGGTGCTGGGCTGTAAGTTGTGATGCAGCTTGGCAAATAAATATAAATGGTTACCTGTTGATTACACTAAAGATAGTATTACATGTAATGGTGCAGGAAAACCCAAGAGGTTGCCATGAAGATGCATGTTTGTCGTGGCAGAAAACTCTAGCTTCTGTAAAGGATAGGAAAGTTATTGAAGTGAAAACTTCTTTAGCGGCGTTGTGCAGTTTTTGGGAGGGGTAAAAAATGTTAAACTCGCGTCAGGACACGTGACCCTGATGTCCGAATGTCCTCTGTCCTGTCCTCCTGTCCCCATCGAAAATTCGTACGACGGAGCCGAGTTTCTTATATTTACATGTACAGCGTCAGAGAGACATGGAGAGGGAGGGAGGGAGGGACAGGGACAGAGAGAGAGAGTAAACTAGAGACTAATAGATCCACTAGAGCTCTTTATTAATTAATGTTACCAACCTGTTAATGTGACATTATCAGTTCGTCTTTTCGTTTAAGTTTTCACTTCTGTCGGCAGTCCCATGACTGCCTATTTTTTTTTATAGTGTAGGACGTTACCCAGACATACCCATACCCATGTATAAAAGGGATTTCTTGAATTGGTCCCATTAATCACAATAATAAAGTACATAATCCAAGACACATAACACAGCTCATTGTAGACCCAAGAAAGACCATGGTCCAAAGCGACAGTGCATGGGATTTTCTCGCCTTATTTTACGAGAAGCTGATGTTGGCTAAAGATGGGATCAGAATAAACGATCTCCAAGCTTCATGAGGGCTCGCCGGGGAGTAATGGGTAGGGCTGCCAAAAATTTCTAGCTCAAGCAGGACTGAGACGGTGACTTCTTCTCACAAGGCTCAACCATTTGGAAACGGGTGGTTATAGATCGACAAAGGCAGATACGGTATTATCTGTGGTGATTTTTTTAAATTATACATTTGACAATGATATCTATTATTGCGGTGCCTCTGTGCGTGTTGATCTATAATTTGTAAATATATTTCTTTTTTTTAATGGACGATCTCGAATAAATTATGATCAATTTTTTTGTTTTTTATGGCATAGAGGGCAAACGAGCAGACGGGTCACCTGATAGTAATTGACTACTGCCGCCCATGGGCACCTGCAACTCAAGAGCCACAAGTACGTTGCCGGCCTTTAAGGTCGGAGTAGAGGAAGAGGGAGAGTGCGGGTAGGAAAGAGGGGGAGAGGGAAGGGTTAGGGCCTCCGGAACATCACTCACTCGTCGGGCCGACTCGACCGGAGTGATACCACAGCCTCACAGAAAACCGGCAGTAAAGCAATGCTTTCATTGCTTTTCGCTGCGTGATTGAGGTTACCGGACGCCCTAACCCCCTTTTCCTCTACTCCCACCTTAAAGGCCGGCAACGCACTCGTGGCTCTTGACTTGCGGTTACCCATGGGCGGCAGTAATTGACCATCAGGTGACCCGTCTGCCCGTTTGCCCTCTATACCGTAAAAAAAATAACTGAAGAGTTTTTTTTTTCTCTTTTTTAAGGGACAACTCCCACGTTAGGAATATTAAACAACGGACACAAAGAATACCCAGACTCGGGACAATTATTTGAGGATCACATAATTTTTTGTCCGGCGAGGTGACCACTTAAACCATTGCGCCATCCGTGGAGTCAACGTGTACAGTTTCAGTCTCCACCTCCGGGGTTCATCATCAGATCAGCTCCAAGATGCCAAATTGTAGTATTGTCATCCGAACTACATCACTTATTATAAAACAAAGTCCCCCGCCGCGTCTGTCTGTCTGTCTGTCTGTTCGCGAGAAACTTAAAAACTACTGAACGGATTTTCATGCGGTTTTCACTAATAGAGAGAGTGATTCATGAGGAAGGTTTAGGTAAATAATTTGTAAAGGTTTTGTGTAAATTGGTTGAAATATGATGATGATTGTTGAAGATAAAGATTTATGTGGGAGAGCCATGCTTCGGCACGTATGGGCCGGCTCGACTCCGCTCGTTACCACGGCCTCACAGAAAACCGGCCGTGAAGCAATGCTTGCATTGCATTTCGCCGCGTGAGTGAGGTTACCGGAGGCCCTAACCCTTCCCTCTCCCCTATTCCCGTCCTTCCCCTCTTCCCCCTATTCCCACTCTTCTACTCCTACCTCAAAGGGCGGCAAGGCACTTGTGACTCTCGAGTTGCAGGTGCCCATGGGCGGCGGTAGTCATTTACCATCAGGTGACCCGTCTGCTCGTTTGCCCCCTATATCATAAAAAAAGAAAAATGTCTGCTACCCGTGCGAAGCCGGGGCGAGTTGCTAGTATACATACAGTTTCATTTCGATACGACAATTAGAAGTAGGTTAAAATTTACTCACAAGACACGTTTACATTTTTAACCGACGAAAAAAAGGTTCTCAAATCGACCGCATATATATATATATATTATTTTTTATATACATGTTCAGCCCTCTCTCCGTTATTTATGAACCGATTTTGGTTATTCTTTTTTTGTTAGATAGGGTATACCTCAAGGGTGGTCCCATGTCAAGGAAGTCAGGATCTGATGAAATTGAGGGGAAATTCGACTCAATTCGACTCAAAATTAGTTTAAATAAAATTTGATATAGTTTGCTTATGTAAATAAGCTCAATACTTAAGACTTACAAGGTTTATTTATTTTTTGCTTTTTAGTTCGTTTCGTCGGTTAAATTTTTTAACCGACTTCAAAAAAGGAGGAGGTTCTTAATTCGACTGCATGTTTTTTTTTTATGTTTGTTACCTCAGAACTTTCGACTGGGTGAACCGATTTTGATGATTCTTTTTTTATTTGAAAGCTGGTGCTTCCCGTGTGGTCCCATTTCAATTTGGTCCAGTTCTGACAATGTCATTCATGAGAAAACCATAAAAGTCTTTTATGGAATAGTTTTTGTTTTGAAGTCGGTTTTTTTTTTAAAGAATTATTGTTAAAAAGATTTTTAGTTACATTTGAAGCTAATTTAAGGGTGTTTAAAAAAACCGTACCCAATAGCCGTTATTAGTTTGAAATAGTTTAAAAAATAACTGAAGAAATACCTGCCATGTTGATTGTTAGCCCCACTAATGATATGACAAGCATGGTGCTTGTGGTTGTAGTTTTATCAACATTAATGACGAAATTTCGCATAAAAACGGCCATCAAACCTTAAAGCAATTATGGCGAATTATGGTTATATTGGTTGACTGATTTGTGGGGGGAATTTAAGTAAAAATATTAGTACTGTAGCACGGTAATGTTATCTTATTACCGTGACTGTAGTGTCGTATCTCGGAATTCCTACATGTGTCCAAATTCAGGTTGTTCTGGGTAATGTATGACTATATAACAAGATAGCAGACTCATTTTGACACTGAGGCGAGGGGGTGAACGAGATCCCGCTGCCGAAGTCAAATATACCCAAACGTATGATATTCATGAATATACAGGCGACAAAACAGTTTTTGGCAGACTTCAACGTTAAAACATTACTGCGAATATGTCAAGGTTAGTTGTCATTTTTAGGGTTCCGTACCTCAAAAGGAACCCTTATAATATCTCTTTGTTGTGCGTCTGTCTCTCTGTCAAGACCCTTTTTCTCAGGAACCCCTGGACGCATCAAGTTGAAACTAACGTCAAATACTTATGTCAGCGGTCCCTTGAAGCTGTAAAATCAAGCTTCTAAGTCAACGCAATCAAAAGAAACGACCTTAGATTTTAATAAATTTGAACATTTCGCAGGAAAATCAAAACCTATAGGGTGTTTCCCATTGACCTAAAGCTATGAAATATGGCAAGAAGTAAGGTCTGAAAGCACAAGTAAAGGAAAAAAATCCGAATGTCGTTAATTTGTTGTTATACCAAATAAAAAAAAATGTTTTTGTGATTACAAACTTGTATTTTACGGTAGGAAAGTTGACTTTGTCGTGTATCGGTGGATGGGAGAGGATATTTAGAACTGCAAACTTAGGTTTGTCTCTCATAAAAGACGCGCAAAAATCTTCTAGAATTGATTCCCGAGATGGACGTACTATCTACATAAAGTTTGTTTGCTTACGGAACCCTCGGTGCGCTAGTCAAACTCGCACTTATCTTCTAGTTGTCACACTAAACTAAAGTTGCCTTCAAAAAGAGAATTGTTTATTAGAGGTTTATAAATCGGGACTTATTCACGATTTTTTTTTTCACCTGCTTTTTATGAGAAACGGGGGTAAAAATACCTGGAAATCCATACATTCGGGCGGGAAGGTTCTCGCTGCTGAGTATGTCGGCAGGGCACACGTAGCTTCAAGACCCGCAACAATGTCCCCCTTTTTCGCCGGTTCTTGAATTTATCACCAACAAGACGTTTTTCTTGATGACGGTCCTATTTTACGGTGTCAATTATTTTTTTGATATTTTTATGCAGAGCTCGTGCGTACGCGTCGACACATTTTTAGCGAGAGAAAGCGGAAACGAGGTGTTATGCGTTCGGAAATGTGTTGTGAATTTTTACTTATATATCATACTTTATTTTATAAATGCGTGAATTAAAAACTATGGGGTAAACGGCGTTTATAGTATCAAAACTTGTAAACGCATAGTTTTTTTTTTCAAAAAAATATTTTCGTAACTATATGCTAGAGTCATGTAATGATCTTTTATTTTGCACTAGCGCTTGGTGTACACGAAATTGACCATTTCTTCCTTCATGACAATGACAACTCACAATTCTTATTCTCGTTCACTCTATAATCATAGACGTACTAAAAGTTTTTGTTCTTTTCAGATGAGAAGCCGTACCAATGCACGTTTTGTGATTACGCATGCAGAGATAATTCGACGTTGAGGCGACACCAGGAAAGGCATATGGGCATCCTCAAGAAATATCCCTGCACTATATGTAAAAAGGTGTAAGTATTGTTACGAGCTAAGGTTCGGAATTAGATTAGACACAATTTATTTCAATAATTCACAAATAACACAATTATAATTAATTCTCACTATTTAAATTATCACTTGTACTTCGCACTTATGTTTCCACTTCTCTATTCACTTGTTCACTCGCTGATCGCTAAACTAGAACTCAATTAATACCGCAACGCAACTGCACTTTTATACTCCGAACTTTATTTCAAAGAGAGTTCATAACATTTCCCGAAAACTTGAAACCACTCTGGAATTTTCTATTAGATTGTGGGACAGTCTATAATAGACTATTAGTTCCGTTCAATGTCAAAAGATGGCGTGCATCTTAATTTAGGTAATCGTAACCCTCTATGGCTTCCTATTCTCGACAATAGATGGCGTCCGCGGGTTAGACTTTCGTTTCAGTATCTTGTTTTCAATGTTGTTATGTACTCTTTTAAAGCAGGGTTCAGCTTATTCATAATTATTTAGAGTATACAGATCTGTATCGCATGAAGTTCGATTTGCAATATCAAGGGTCGCAGGTTCGATGCCCACTCGGTGTAAATATTTATATGCATAAATATGTCTCTTCGCATTGATCTGGGTGTTCCTATGTATAATATGTATGTAGGATTAAGTTACTAAACATTTTTGAAGTGTGTATCCAAACAAGGGAGTGTGTGAGTGAAAGGGAATGTGTGAAAAGGAAGGAAGGAGATGAACCTAAGATGGCGATATATCACTAAATGTACGAAGCACGGTGTCAAGGTGTGAAATAAAATAAAACATATTTATTAGAAACTATACGGTTTTACTCACGTTTGTATTTCGGGGATGCCCGAGTGTGACGCCTGACACCATCGCGGTAGGACGCTTCACTCCTTGAAAAAGGGCCCCCGTCGGGTCCGTAACTAGTTGGGCATCCCCGAAATACAAACCGTATAGTTTCTAATAAACATGAATACCACTCACGAATGTTTTTTTGTTTTAATAAAACATATTTTCAAGAAGAAATTGTTTTTCTCTGGAAATTCCCATTCTACATGTATGTATTTACAAACAAGTATAGATAAAAGATAAAAAAAATACCAAAATGTTCTTATTTTTTTTCTTCTTCGCTTACACACATACATATATAGAACATAAATTAAAAGTAAAAAAAAAAAATTGTCAACAGATTCAAAACGAATGCTACAAAGAAACTACACATAGACGAGGTACATTACGGACTGGACACGCGAAGGTTTCCTTGTGGTAAATGCGACAAAGCCTTTAAGACTAAAGCCGCATTAAATTTGCACGTGGTAAGTAAAGCTTGGGTTTATTTTAAAAAAGGTTATGTGTAACCTTAGATCAAAAATACCATAGATAAACGAGCTCCTACAAAAAATATCCGGCCAAGTGCGAGTCGGACTCGCGCACCGAAGGTTCCGTAAAATATGTTTATTAGATGATGTAACTAAAAATTTACGGTTTTCGCAATTTTTCCTTTATCTGTGCTATAAGACGTTGCTTCGTACCAAATTTCAAGATTCTGAGCTCACGGGAAGTAGGTTTTGATTCCCTTGCGAGTGTCGAAAATTTGCGGCATAAACGGCTGTATCTTTTGATTGCATTGGCTTAGAAGTTCGATTTTTTCACAGCTCCAAGGGACAGTAGACTTGAGTATTTGATATAAATTCCAGCTTGATACCTCCACGCGTTCCTGAGAAAAAGGGTCTTAACAGACAGACAGACCCAAGGATGGACGGACAACAAAGTGATCCTATAAGGGTTCCGTTTTTTCCTTTCGAGGTACGGAACCCTAAAAATCGCGTCAAATATGGCACTCGATAGTTCCACATACTTTACTTGCAAGCATTTAATATGCCATCGTAATTATAAACCAACAATACATTGAATGTTTCTGTAAATACATGTTGTAATAGGTTGATACAAAAACCGCAATGTATAGCGTGTGTAGTATACTTACCACAGCGGAGCGCATTAGACTCGTGGTACGTATTCCGCTCGCGAGAGTTTTAAGGACGGGTACGAAGATATGTGTTTTAAAAATAAACTTCTTTAGAATCGTTGTGGATTTGAAATTCGATGAAACGAAAAAGCGACAGTAAAAAGAGACAAACATATTCATAAATAGGATTCAGCCTGCGAGAGAATGAGATAGAATACGGGTATCAGTGTTTCCTATAATCTTTGTTTTTGCGCCTGCGTACTACCAAGCCTTCGGAAAATGTGTCAATGTCAACGTGGTGTCATTTTTGTGCATTTGCGTATTTAAATTCGTTGGTTAATTAATTTATGTTAATTATTTAACACATCTGTGTTAATGTGACCAATAACTTTTATATAAATTATCTAAAATTAAAATTATTAACATTAGTAAATTATTTGTGTTGTTTTTATATTTTATTTCTCATTCTCTCGTAGGCTATTTTTCTGAAGTTTCACTTCTGCCGTGTGTGAATTGCACACACACACACATACACACTCTTTTTTGAAGTGAAAACTTTTTTAGCGGCGTTGTGCTCTTTTTGGGATGGGTAAAAAAAGTTAAACTCGCGTCAGGACACGTGACCTGATCAAAAATTCGTAAGACGGAGCTACTTGCGTCAGGCTACGTGACCTGATCTTCAATTAACAGGCATAAAAATCATACCTTCTCGAAATAGCTGTTTTTGTATTATGACACTTTTTTTGCCGGGAGGCGACATGTTTCCGTACTCTCGAACTAACACGTTATATAAATGCATTGATGTGATGGCTCTTTTTCAGAAAACAGTCCACGACAAAGCTTGTCGTACCGAGTGCGAGATCTGTGGTCGTAATATCAGCAAGAACAACGTGATCACTCACCTCAAATCGCACGTTGACATCAGACCTTACAAATGCAGCTACGCACCCTGCTCCAAGAGGTTCAAAGATCGGGTAAGATGACTACAGTACTTCAACTTTAGTAATGGTTAAGGAGTCGGGTATACGATCCAGTGGATGGGGGTACGAAGCGAATACCCTACTGTGGTATGGTTTTTAAGCAACACCCTGCTGTGGTATGGTTTTTAAGCAACACCCTGCTGTCGTACAGTTTTTAAGCCACACCGTACTGTGGTACAGTTTTAAAGCTACGTCCTACTGTGGTACAGTTTTAAAGCTACGTCCTACTGTGGTACAGTTTTAAAGCTACGTCCTACTGTGGTAAAGTTTTTAAGCAACACACTTCTGTAGTACACATGTGAAAACTAAACAGAGAGACGAACATAGCTACTTTCGCATTTATAACATTAGTATATATAGTACAGATACCAGGACGACATATCTACAAAGAAATGTTTAATATTGGATGTTGTGTCTACAGAGCACTCTCAAGAAACACACTTTAATACATTACCCGGAATATCAATATCAGTGCGATTTGTGCGATAGTAAGTTCCCGCGTAAAACGAGACTCAGAGAGCACAGGATGAGGCATGTCACTGAAGGAGGGTACAGATGTGACTATTGTGGGGTTTCGTAAGTATCCTTTTTTATAAGTTATACTTCTTTTGGCGCGTTAGGGAAAAATAATAAGAAAAAATTTTTACGATGCGCGCGCACACCGTCGCGAAAAACCTACACCCTGAAGTTAGCTAGTCAACAATTTGGTTTTTCAAAATAAGTTACCACCTTCACGATAGTGATAAAAATGCTTTTTACATATAACTTTGAGTACGTTTGTAGAATTTGAGGTTTGTCGACGGTATGTATTATTTATTATGATATTTAAATAAACTTTATTTAACTAGATAATGCGTTATAATAAAATTTTCAATGTATTAAATACCTTTTTTTCTATTATTAGTGTCGTTTTTTCTACAAACGTAGGATAACGCGAAGGATAAAATTTTTAGAAAGATTTTTATCTTGTTACGCCAATGAAGTATAACTTCTTACGTGCGTACATAAGTACATACACACTTTTTTTTTATTATAGTAAAGAGTAGTTTTCGTCCGTGGCTGCTCTAGCGCTGAAGTAATTCTTATATCAGACAGATTTTTTTCTTTCCGGATATAAAGTGCCCTATGCCTATGATGATGGAAGAAATTTATTTTGGCAATTATAATGTTAGTTAGGATTAATTTGACTAGATCATAGTGATAGTCGTCATCACCATTCTTAATTACGACAATCTTTTAAGGGCTAAAAAAGATACAAAGTATTTGGTCCTCTTCGGCAATTGTTGTGTACGAGAAAACAATATACTAATACAGAAGTTTATAGTATAGTTTATTCTTCTACTTTGACTTTAGTAATAAGAGAAATATAATTATATGTTAGGCAGTTTCAATGTCACCGATATTGCATTCCATAGCTGATCCACTTGAACTGCGAAAGAATTATTCAGTGAACTTGGTAGAATGCACTGGCATTTTTAATCTCAGGTTCGCTGACAAAATTTTGGATGCGTGTCACGCACGAAAGTAAATCCTACCAATATTATAAAAGTTTGTGAGTACGTATGAATGTTTGTTACTCTTTCACGCAAAAACTACTAAACCGATTGCTATGAAACTTGGTATGTAGATAGCAGAAGACATATATTAATGCATAGGCTACTTTTTTATCCCGATATTCTCACGAGATCGGGGACTTACGCGGGTGAAATCGCTGGGCGCTGCTAGTAATATTATAAACGTGAAAGTTGATGGTAAGTGACTACCTCCGCCCATGGACACCTGCATCTCAAGAGTCACAAGTGCATTGCCGGCCTTTGAGACGGGAGTACGCTCTTTTCTTGATTAAATAAATGACTCACGTATATTTCTTAAACAAATATAATAAATTTGTTGTTAATAAACGCAACATGAAGTAAAGAGATTATCCATTACAGGTTCGTAAGGAAATCATACCTAACTTATCATATCAGAACGAAACATGGACCGAAAAGTGAGAAATTCATCTGCGATGAGTGTGGTTTAGTCAACTATACCAAGAAATGTATAATTCTTCATCTTAGATACGGACATGGGATTGAAAAGGTTAGTGATCATCTTCCTGGAGTTTTCCCAATTTTTATTAGGGTCTGCGCAATGTGTGACAAAACTTCTTTACCGGCGTTGTGCACTTTTTGGGATGGGTAAAAAATGTTAAACTCGCGTCAGGACACGTGACCTGATCGAAAATTCATAAGACGGAGCCGAGTTTCTTATATTTAAAAAAAAATAACATTCGAAATTCAAACATTTATGAGCGGCCAGGAGCGCAGAACTTCCAGTGTACCCTATGTATACATTTAGATATGTTATTACCTACTTTTCAAAAGCCAGTTCATCATAAAAATGCGAGATTAAGGATTTACAGTCAATAGTTTGATTTTGAACTACGCAATGTAACGCAACACACGTACGTGTACGGTCCGGTGAATGACCTTCAGCGCACGGTGCCGTCGAAGCAGCTGATTGCATAAATGTTTTACATTGCTGTTTTTGGCCGTATGATGTATTTACTGTTTTTTTGTCGGTAAAATGTTCTGTTTACTCATTGTGATATCACTTTTAAGCAAAAAAAATTAAAAAATGATAAAAAAAAAATATGAATTTTCCGGCAGAAACTTCCAATGGTTTTCCACTCAGAATGATGGTCTGAATACACTATTTCAGGATTCGGTACGGTGTCACTTACACCCTGTATATACAGATGTGTGTGTGTGTGTATGTATATGCAAATACATTGTGAAGTCATGTTTTCACTTCTGACGTGCAGTCCTACGAGTGACTGTTTTTTTACGGCCGGCCACCTGTCTGACGACTAACCTTCTTGGAAATGTAGTCGTTTTAACACGGGAAAGATGGAAGAACAAAAATTTGTATGAGTGGAACCTAGGGTAAGAGATACCGCCAGTCTCAGATGGGGAACGGGACTGAGATTACAGTAGCTCAGAGGCCGGGGTCGCGTACCCGAATATCCTGTATTTCCTATGACTGGAGAGGCACACCTTAGGACAGGAACACCAGCTGGTATGGTACCTACATATATGGCATACTGAAAAGGTATTTACAGTTTTTTGACGACTTTGACTCGAACGTCAGGGGTCGTGGGTTCGATTCCCACTCAGTGCAAATATTCGTATGCATGAGTGCCTCTTTGCATTGGTCTAGATATTTCTATGTATAACTAGAAATCGCCTGGTCGTCGAAATTAGACTTTTTTAAAGTAACTTTAAGTATTCCATAAATACAGCCGTTCTTTAGTGCACGATGTTAGCTAAAAAGGGACAATTTCCTGGGCTCGACCGGAACAGACAGACAACCGGCAGTGAATCAATGCTTGCATTGTGTTTCGCCAAGTGAGGTTTTCGGAGGTTTTTTTCAAAATCCGTATTTTTTAAGCTGAATCAACTATTTATCGGCTATATATAACGCTCCTAAAATTTATCTATGTATGTATATAAATGACTGGCTTGTTGGTCTAGTGGTTAGTGACCCTGACTGCTAAGCCAGAGGTCGTGGGTTCGATTCCCACCCAGGAGAAATAATTGTGTGATGAGCTGGATAATTTGTTCTGTGTCTGGGTGTAATTTATCCATAATATGTATGTATTAAGTAATATATAAGTATGTTTATCAGCAGTCTGGTTGCTATAGTACAGGCTCTGCCTAGTTTGGGATCAGACGGCCGTGTGTGAGATATGTGAAGTTAATATTAATATTTTCTAGAACCCACAGTACAAGCTCTGTTCAGTTTATGTGTAGATGGCGCTAGGATCACACGCCGCGTCTCCAAATAATGTTCCAATGCTCGTTTTGATTTTCCAGGACAGAAAGTGTACAATATGTGGGACAGTTGTGAAGAACATCAACAGTTTAAAGGAGCATTACTTCTCATTACATAGCGTTAAGTTCGTCGTACAAAATAAGTGAGTGTTAACTTAATCTATCTAAATATTAATATGTGAAGCGAAAACTTTGGATCCCTTTTTACGAAAATTGGGCGAACGGAGGAGTATGAAATTTCGCACACTTATAGTTTATACAGAGAAGAAGTGACGAATGCTAAAATTTTTGAACAATATTTGCTACAAAGTTAGGAAAAAAATGCAAAAACGGGTACATACAGCTATGAGTGTCCAGTATATATTTTGACCTGTCATGGTACAAAAGTCTATACAATGACAGGTCAAGTAATATTGACCAATGAAATAAACCATGGTCGAAATTCGACCACCACGCGATCTCTAGTAATAATAATAACATTATAAAGCTGAAGAGTTCGTTTGTTTGGTTGAACGCGCTAATCTCAGGAACTACTGGTTTGAATTGAAGGCTATATAACATCACGCTACGACCAATAGGAGCGGAGCATCCATGAAAAATGTTGCAATAACGGAGCAAATTTACAAACGCAGACGAAGTCGCGCGGATCAGCTATTTATTTATATTATTTATTTTAATAATTTAACTGTGGGAGAGCCATGCTTCGGCACGTATGGGCCGGCTCGACCGGAGTGATACCACGGCCTCACAGATAACAGGCAGTTAAGCAATGCTTGCATTGCTTTTCGTCGAGTGAGTGAGGTTACCGGAGACCCTAATCCTTCCATCTCCCCCTACCCGCACACTCCCTCTTTCCCCCCTTCCCTACTCCCACCTTAAAGGCCGGCAACGCACTTGACTCTTGAGTAGCAGGTGCCAATGGGAGGCGGTAGTCACTTACCATCAGGTAACCCGTCTGCTCGTTTGCTACTATTCCATAAAAAAAAATTCTAGGTTTTGCCCATGGCTTGGTTTACATGAATGTAGTTTTTGTCAATCAATTCAGGTACGAGGGCTACACTGAAAATTTCGGGAATCAAGGAAGTGACACAACATTACTATTTAAAAATGTATTTATTGCTTTTCGAAGTATTCTCCGCGAAATTTGACATTCCATTCGGAAGTTGGGGTCTCCAAAATGGCCGTTTTGTAGGCGTCCACAGCTTCTTCAGGTGATTAAAATCTCTGACCACGCAATTTATTCTTTATTTTAGGGAAAGTATAGAAATCATTAGGGCTTAGGTCGGGACTGTACGGCGGATGGTCCAATAATTCTATGTTTTCTTGCTCTAAAAACTCTTTTGTTCTGTGCGCGGTGTGAGAACTCGCATTGTCGTGATGGAGGATGATGCGGCGGTTGCAGTTCTCTTTATGGAGTTCGTAAACGACCTGTGGCAAACAAATGCTAGCATACCATTCTGCGTTAACCGTTCTTTGTCCCTCAAGAGGAATAGTCGCAACATGGCCGGTTTTGGAGACATACGTGGCCACCATTTTTTTGCGTGAACGAACAATTTTAGTTGGCTTTAACTCATTTTCGAACACCCAAACTCGTGACTGATTTTTTGTTTCGGGTTCATACGCGTATATCCAGGATTCGTCACCTGATACAATGTTGTATTGTAATGTGTATACAGCATTTGAGGATCCTGCGTGGAATCTTTCGAGAGTTCTGACGCACCAAGTAACGCGAGCCGCTTTTTGCTCTTCACAGAGCAAATGCGGTATCCATCGGGAAAACAACTTAGCTTAGCTTACGCACAGTATCAACGTTTTCTTGGGTGACTGCAGTTTTTGGACGACCTTGACGGGGATCATCACTGAGCTTGACACGTCCACGTTGAAATTCAGCAAACCAGCGATAAATTGTGGTTTTGAATGGGGCTTCATCACCAAATGCACAAAGCATCCGGTCAACACAGTGTTTTTGTGTTAAACCGCTTCGAAAGTCATAATAAATCATCGCCCTTGAATTTTCTCGAGTCAATTCCATTTTCTCAACGACTAAACAAGTTTGAGAAGACCTTGTGAGAAGACCGAGAATCTTTTTTTAAATAAATAAATGGTATTCGATTTTCAAAAATAATAGAAATAGTGGAAATATTCCATTCCCGATACTTTTAGTGCAGCCTATGTATAACCCATGAATTTTTTTTTCGGAATGAAAGGTACTTTGTCTTTTGCATTAGGGGCCATCCATAAATTACGTCACACGGTTAAGGGGTCAACGAAGTGTGACAAAGGTGGGGGGCGTCATAAGCTTCGTGACGTCACATGTCAAAATCTAAAAATCTAAAGTATTAAACACAAACATTACTTGTAAACGAAAAGAAATTAGACACATCATACCAAGGAGGGAGGGTTCCACAAATTTGACCACCAAGGACGGGGGGGTCAAAAAATCATGGAATTTTCGTGGAAGAGCCATGCTTCGGCACGTATGGGCCGGGTCGACCGGAGCGATACCACGGCCTCACAGAAAACCGGTGTGAAACAATAATTCGTTGTGTTTCGCCGAGCGAGTGCCCCTCCTCCCACTTGAAGGGCCGGCAACGCATGTCATGCGCATCGGCAGTCACTTACCATCAGGTGACCCGTCTGCTCGTTTGCCCCGATCTCATAAAAAAAAATTAATTCCTCATGACAACGAGTTATATAAAGGCTTAGAAAAATTTGATTTAACTGTCTTACCAAAGACTAAATGACTTGATACCGAACTATGACGTCACAGGCCGCTACTTTAAACAAGTGTTTAACAAAACTACCTTACTATATTTGATAAAGGTTTTATATTTATTTAAGCTAATTATTTTAATTATAGGAAAAATGATGGGATAATTATCAAGGACGAGCCAGTGGAAGTTAATGCGGAGTTTGAATTTAATTACGACGTTCAAAAGGTTGAAATAGATGGTGAGTATATTCAACATCATAATTAACACTTAAAGGACTGTGTATAATAATGTTGCGGTACCTGAGACGGTGGCGCCACTTGTTAACGAGTAGCGGAACTAATGGAATGTTCCAGAAAAAGTTCGAACATTCTAGAAAGTTTCCTGCTTTTAACAATAATGTTAATATTGAAATATTATGTCGTGAGAAATGGTAGATTACAGCTTAATCCGAAACCGTTTTTTTTTTAAATTAACAAACCTCAATAAGTCCTTGGTGAAAGTATATACGCAAGTACGAGAATCATTGCAGATGTTTGTAGAAGCTATGAGCGTTTGCCCACATCGCACTTCTTAGTTGATCTCAGTTCTGTGGAACTTTCGCGTTCCATGATTCGAGTAGAACAGTCATCTTAGAACCTGTCGCGCATTCCGAAGGTGCCTAAATATCTATCTAGTTACACAGTGACTTCATTGTTACGTAATTACTCGATGATAATTTGACTTTTTTTCACTTTCTGCCCACAATACCAAGACCGACGGACAAAATGAAAATAATGTACATACGTTTATTACGTGAAGAAAATTTGGAATATTTATTATTGAAAATCATTTTCCGAAAATATTTTCTTTTCAGACTCACTCAACAATATATCATCAACATATAACAATCGTCACTACATATTATAAAACTAAAGTCCCGCGCCGCGTCTGTCTGTCTGTTCGCGATAAACAGAAAGACTACTGAACGGATTTTCATGCGGTTTTCACTAATACACAGAGTGATTCATGAGGAAGGTTTAGGTATATAATTTGTATCCGTGCGAAGTCGGAGAGGATTGTTAGTAAATTATAAATAATTGTACTTCTGTTCACCTCTAACTTGTTCTCAATCGTTCTGTGACAGTTTTGGCATTGTTTCTTCACAGAACACATCCCTGATCCAGAATACGAAGAAGAATCCACCACCCTCGCGTACTCCACGAAGGTTTTAGAAGAAGATATATCCAGAAGTGCAGAAGAAGCCATACCGGAGAACGAGTTTGATAAGTTCTTTTCTGAGCAACTTAGAAATCAACCTTCGCGGCAAGGTAATGTTTGACGAGTGCAATATCGGGTGTCGGGGTTCGATTTCCGTTCAGTGCAGATATTTGTATGCATGCTCACCCACCGTAATACATGAACATATTTTAGTGTATTTCAAATTTTAGTTTAATGTCCCAAAGGTTAAACAAGAAAACTCGAGCAGCTTCGGGTCCGACAAGGGTCCTTTATCAAAGAGTGAAGCGACCTGTCGCTGCACTAATTAATTATCTTTGACATTTGGTACTTGCCTGCCTTTCCTTTTGCATTGTGTGTTATTTTTAACCGACTTCAAAACAGGAGGAGGTTCTCAATTCGATTTTTTTTTTTTATGTTTGTTACCTCAGAACTTTCGACTGGGTGAACCGATTTTGATGATTCTTATCTATTCCAATCCCATTTCAATTTGGTCCAGTTCTGACAATGGCATCCATGAGAAAACCATAAAAAATTTTTATGGAATAGTTTTTGTTTTGAAGTCGGTTTTTTTTGAAAGAATTATTATTATTACACTAATGCATAACGACCTATTTATTCATCTTATCTAATTCTGTGTCTCGCAATACTAGTGGCGCCATCTGTAATACTATTTTTTTTTCCTACAGAAAATATTCCAGAGGACATAGATGCCGACACAACCCTAGCTTATTCTGAGAGAGTTCTAGAGGAAGATCTTTCTAGAAATGTGCTGGAAAGTGAGAAACAAGAGGGCCCTGAGAACTCTTTCGATGAATTCTTTCTACAGCAAGTTATGAATAAACCGAAGATGAAAGGTTAGCTAAGTATTGTATTGATAACAATTTGAGCAACGCGTCTTTCCATTAGAAAATAAATTATTTTGCTAACCCTTTTAAATGACCTGGTCCAATAAAAAATGTTCAAATGTTCTAAATAAAATCTAGTATCTATATATTAATACGTGAAGCGAAAACTTTGGATCCCTTTTTAAGAAAATTGGGCGGACGGAGGAGTATGAAATTTCGCACACTTATAGTTTATACAGAGAAGAAGTGACGAATGCTAACATTTTTGAACAATATTTGCTACAAAGTTAAAAAAAATGCAAAAACGGGTACACACAGCTATGAGTGTCCAGTATATATTTTGACCTGTCATGGTACAAAAGTCTATATATACAATGACAGGTCAAGTAATATTGGCCAATGAAATAAACCGTGGTCGAAATTCGACCACCACGCGATCTTTAGTAGAGGGGAAATACGTGTCGAAGTATCATGTCTGCTTGCATGTCTGTTGAGTAGGATTGCACATCAGTTTTGGAGGTTATCTGTCTACCTGGATTGACTTTCTTGCCTATGGCTCTCTCCTCAATTAATATTTTTTAAATTAAAAACTACCCACACCTGGCGAGTTGAATTGAAAGTGTATTTACAAAACAAACTATCTCAATATGTTTATCCGTGTTCTAGAGCTTACTGAACAAGTCATGCTATGTTTGGGTCTAGATAGTGCTGTCATATGTACTAGAATGAATATTCTTATTATGACTGGCCAGACTCCTGACTCCTGACACCTGCAAGAGTCACAAGTGCGTTGTCTTTAAAATGGGAGTAGGTTAAAGGGGGGGGGGGGTAGTTAGGTAAGCATTGCGGCCGTGGTATCACTGCGGTCGACTTGGCCCATACGTACCGAAGCATGGCTCTGTCTAGTTGGGGTTCTGACGGTCGTGTGTGAGGTGCCCCAAGTTATTATTAGTTATTAGCGCTTTGAACCAAGCTTTTTATTTTCTAGATCCGCCAAAACAAATATTCAAAAAAGGTGACAAACGTAAACTGGAATCTGTGAAGAAAAAAATAAAGAAAATGCTCAGCGAATCAAGATTACGTAGAGAATTGGATAACTTGGAGAAGATGAGACGGATGTATAACAAGAGAATTGAATTGGCGCATAACAGTGTTGGGAAGAAAGGTGAGATTGTTTTTACTTGTTCAAAACATAGATTAGAATTAGTTTTTAGACAAAAATTTGCATATTTTTTGCTTGTGGCAACACCACCTTACCGAGAAAAGTGGTTATGTCGAAATCAAACCGATGAAAATGATACCGTGATCCATTATAAGTGTCTATGGCTGGCTCAAGCGGGACGATTTGATTACCTGAAGCAATCTTGGATTATTATGAAGGAGCCATGTCTCTTTTTACCCGACAGTGGCGAAGCGGAAGAGGATTATGTATTCGACTTGTATGTATGTCCGTCCATATTTATGCTCTCGTAACAACTAAACGCCTGAACCGATTTTTGATTAATGATTTTGTCATTAGATTGGTCTTTCTTGCACGAATGTAATTGAGTCATCCTCCTCGCCTTTTCCCAACTAAGTTGGGGTCGGCTTTCAGTCGAACTACGATACGGCCGAACTTCGATACTTTACATAAAGCGACTGCCATCAGACCTCCACAACCCAAGTACTAGGCGATATCGAAGTTCCGTAGTTAGATCAGGTTGTCGGACTTTTTAGGGCTCCAACTACAGGTAACGAATGCCACAGATGTTTGTATGGCGACCGGGACTGACGGCTTAGCGTGCTCTCCGAGGCACGGAGGGGTCTCAATGTGTTAAGAATGGTCGCCCATCCTAATCCTAAAACCTACTCGGTTACCACTTAGCCACGAGCCGTGGCCGTAGCCGAGCGTCATTCAGCATATCAAAATTATAAAAAAAAATCGATATAAAAGGTTTTACGAGATGGTTACAAAAATATGTACAACTATATGTTAATTAGTTAGTATTTAAAATGCAGTCGGGTTTTTGTTTCGTTTAATGATTTACGAACACAAGGGTAGGCAGGGAAGGGTAGGCAGAGACCTATTAAACTTCCACATTTTGGCTAACTATAATTTGGTCTCACTCCAACTGGACACTTTGGTAATTAAAGATGAGAAAATTGGGAGTATTTTGAAAGGGTCGCCAATGTAGTCTTACTCCGATCAATTTTTGCAGTCTGCTATCTGTTTTCAAAGGACCATGCTATCCCTTGTTTTAAAAACTATAAAAATGATATGGACCTTCGAACACAATTTAAAGCTTTCTAGTCACCCCTGTAAAACATGATCTATGTTATATTTTTATCAACGCATAGATATTTTTAGTTAAGTGATTTTTTTTTTTATTTTAGAAGCAACGAAAATTACTTATTTTAAAAAATCACAAAGCGTTCAAGATAATTATAATTTAGAAAGTGGTATTATCACAGAAACCAATGAAAATCACAACGACAATAGTGATATACCACAAAATGATGTACTTAATAATGATAATTCTGACAATGATACACCACAAAATAATAATCCTGATAATGATTCTTTACGAAATGATGAACCTTTTAATGATACATCACAAAATAGTAAACCGGATAATGATAAATCACAAAATGATTTACTTGAATATAGTATAAAACAGAATGACAAAACAGAAAATGGAACTACACAAAATGATATGAATGATAACCCGGTTAATAATAAAAGTGCAGGTGATGTGATACAAAATGATAACTCTTATATATCACAAAATGATAAACCTGATAGTGATGCTTCCCGAAACGAAAAAACCACATCAGATATCACAGAAATCGTACAAAATGACAGAAATGAAAATAGCAATACAATGTATGATATACCAATCGCTCAACGTATCACTTTCAAGAAGAGAAATAGATTAAGAAAGAGCAAAGTGATAAGATATAGAGACAATGGTGATAAGAATGATAGTGATTATGTGTGTTCTGATATTGAGGATACAAATAAAAATGGGAAAATAACATTTGATGGACACGAATGTTACATTTGTTTCAAGGTAAGTTGTCTGGCCTCTTATTTAGTTGGAAACCCTCAGGACCTTATGCCGGAGTCTCAAGTAATCAGAGGCAGACGGCGTACTCCTGGCGGGGTGAAGTATGTCGTCCTTATGCTCATTCCCTTTGAAGAAACTCTCACGGACTAACAGACAAGCCCCACCTAGACAAATCACAACTAGAATTGGCCTAGTACAAATTAAAAAATAAAAGATATTTTCTCGTCCATAAAAATATATTTTTGGAGTTTACTCTTTTTTTTTTATGGTATAGGGGGCAAACGAGCAGACGGGTCACCTGATGGTAAATGATTACCGCCGCCCATGGGCACCTGCAATTCGAGAGTCACAAGTGCCTTGCCGCCCAATAAGGTGGGAGTAGAAGAGTGGGAATAGGGGGAGACGGGAAGGACGGGAATAGGGGAGAGGGAAGGGTTAGGGCCTCCGTTAACCTCACTCACGCGGCGAAATGCAATGCAAGCATTGCTTTACGGCCGGTTTTCCGGTTTTTTTAAGAAATCGATGTACATATAAGGCCTCCGGTATAGAAATTTTATGAGGAGTGAAATTAATAATAGCGTTAACTCAAAGTGTTACGTTTTCTGTCACTTTGAAATCATATAGGTATGTATAGAAAAGTGTGTGTGTGTAAATGTAATTGTACTGTATTACAAACTCCAGTCGTGGGTCGAATAAAAGATAGAGATTGAGAGAAAGAGGGAGGGAGAGAGAGAGCTCGACGCATATAAGTATGTATGTATGTATAATGTCACCATAAGATTGTAAACTCCAGTCGTGCTGACAACACACACACTTTTTTACTTATAAATAGGACGTTATTTGCGGTAATGCATTTGACTACCAAGTCAGGCTGGTGTCGCGAGTACGACTCCCGCTCCGTTATATTTGTACATAAGTATGAATATTACTATTTAATTTTCTCTGGGTCATGTAGATCTTGATGGTGGCTGAGTAATGTGTATTGGAATATTTTTTTTATGGTATATGGGGCAAACGAGCAGACGGGTCACCTGATGGTAAATGACTACCGCCGCCCATGGGCACCTGCAATTCAGGAGTCACAAGTACGTTGCCGGCCTTTAAGGTGGGAAGAGTGGGAGAGGGGGGGGGGGGAGAGGGCGAAAAGCAATGCAAGCATTGCTTCACTGCCGATTTTCTGTTAGGCCGTGGTATCACTCTGGTCGAGCCGGCCCATACCTACCGAAGCATGGCTCTTCCAGGTCTTTATAATTATTATTAACATTTATCTTATCCTCTTTTTCAGCTGTTCAAAACGAAAGATGACTTAAAAATCCACTGCAGAGAGCACTTCGACATATGTAACGAAAAAATGCTAAAAAAATGCCCGTTCTGCGGTTACGTTACGAATCTTAATATTAAAAGACACGTCGAAATTGTTCACAAAATAAATATTAGTTACTCGTACGGACATATCACAGAGAAAGCTAGTAACGGCAGTAACGGGTCTAAATACGTCTTTGAATTAAACAACGACCGCGAGTTAGAAGTGATACCTAGTGTAAGTAATTTAAACAAAATAGCTTGTATGAAAAACGATGAGAAAAACCGTCTTAATAAAAACATGTTTATCGGTAGAACAAAGTTGGTAAAAAAAGGCGGAGAGTGGATAGTTGAAAAACAAGCAGTCAGTCTAACTAACGAATACTTGTTACCGGAATTTACCGAAGAAGAATATTTGAAGTTGAAAATTGAGGGTGAAACTTATTTAGACAGGATAAAAAAGCTCAGTCATTTGGCCAAAAAGCGTGGTGCCAAAATGCTATATCCCTGTGGAGGTTGTGAAAAAATTTGTCAAACATTGGCCGCTCTTAAATTGCATAATAGGAAACATGAGAAAAACCCTAAACGATTTAAACCAAAGGTTTGGGTCAATAGACATGTTGAGTATAAGACGAAAAATCGTAAAAAACAAAAAAATAAGATTAACGAGAGAGTGTCTGCTAAAAAACCGGTTCGGTATATACCGGTCAAAAAATCCGGTAAAGAGTCTACCGCTACCGAAAATCGGTTCGCGTCGCCCCAACCGGTTAAAAATAAACATAAGTGTGATAAACAATTAATTGAATTCTACAAATCTAATATCAAAGGAGGTGATATTGAATTCTGGCAATTTTTAAAAATATTCAACAAAATGAGTCGAGAAAACGTAAACGATTTTGAAGATTTAGAAAATAGAAATGATTTACATTTTGGACTGCACTATAAAGAGAAGAACCAACCGGTTAATACCGAAATTGAACCGGATATTTCAATAAACCGTCCGGTATTAACTGAAAAAGAACCGGTACATACCTGTAATGAGCCGGTTGTACCTAAAACTATTAATAGGAATAGAAAAAATAATAATAAAAAGTTTACTAGAGCAATAATGATTAGTAAAAAAGATTATATGAGACGGGAGGAAATTAAGAACCAATTGCGAAAGAAATTAGAAGAGAATAGAGAATAATTTACTTTTTTTACTTCGTATCATTTGAGGTAATTAGTCAATCTAGTTCGGGAGAGGGGGGGGGGTTTGTCACGCTCACCTTCCCACCCCTATTAGTCAAAGGGTCAGGGGTTCTCCAGTCTAAATAACATATAGGGCATTCACGTGAAGCGGACAGAGTACGAGGTATTTGAAGCAGAAAGGAAGAAAAAAAAATGAGTTTATTTTATAAGACAAGGTATGAAACTCACTTCTCACTAATGATTGATGATGTATTGATTATTTGAAGGCGAAATACATCTTCCAAAGAAACCCTTACTTCCTTGTAAAGTTCATTCTCTTGAAAGTATAATTCATGGTAATATGAACGAATTATATAACCTCAGTTTTTTGGTGGAATGCACATGTGACGTTTGTTAAATCTGGTGTTTCAGACACGGGAACCTCTTTCCTACAGACGGCCCGTGTGTTTGTTCATCACAGACTAGTAAGACTTCTCGTAACTTAAATTAAAATAAGGATGGAATACTCAATATGTCTATTACTTCTTATATTAAACAGAAGATCTTCTGTTAAGTAAATAATAATAAATTTAAGCTGGCATTTACAATTTATACTAGAATTGTGTTTGTTTATAGAAGAGAGTTGTATTTATGTTTTATTTGTATCGCTTGAAAGTATGTGTTCATTTGTATTTAATAGTAATTGAAAAACATAGGCAGTTATGGGGACAACACTAGTGTAAATTTTTAACGCATTGGCGCCAGACAGTTTGGCGCAATACGTCACATTAGCATGTCGTTAACGCAAACCTATCAGTTTTGCCAAAAATCGCTCAACGCGACTAAGAATATATATTATTTAAATACAAGCTTCAGGATCACATCAGATTGAGTGGCAAAATGCTGCAATATTGCAAAAACAGGCAATTTTTTTACTGCAATACGATACGTGGTTAGAATATTGTTAATTGTAGTAAGGCTATCACAAAAACATTTTAATGCAGATAATGTCTGAATAATATATATCTCGGCAATTTGTCTGCATAAAAAGTATGGCTCGTATGTTTGTCTTATACACGCGCTACAAAGTCAGGCAACAATGGCCGACGAAATCATCCGCGAACACTCACGTCTCACTCTTGGCAACCTTCATGTCACTTAAGAAAGGGATGCCCCTATGCCAAATAACGAAACAGCAATAGAGCTAGCCGGGCAATATCTCAGTACAGTACTCTGCAAACTTATTGACCGGCCTGAAGTTGGTGCAACCGCCATCTTGTTCATGGTACAATCGAGTGGAAAATTACTAACCCAAATATGACTTCGATTCATCAGATGTGATTCATCAGATGTTGATTTTAATTTTGTACCATCTGCATGACATATGTATTTTGCATTCTGCGCACCGGCTCGCGGCTAACTTCAGCCCGGCCAATAAGTTTAGGGATTGCTGTAGTGTCGTCGTCCTGCAACATTAAAAACTCATCGGCCATACTAAAAATGTGTGGCTATGTGGCCGGGCCACACTCAAAATATTGTATATTGCATATAGTCTGGCTGTAATGTTGCCAGCAACTGTATTGCAGCTATACATTGTAGCAAAAGTATTTCCTGTTTAGACATACCGTTATACTATTAAAATAAAGCTCAAAATCGTATGCAATTAGCATAATCTAGTCCAGCGAACAACTAATATTTTATTCACATTTTAAAATCCGAGTTGAGCCTTAGAGCAATAGTGAGTATTGCAGCTCAACTTTTTTATTGTTATATCCTAATGGTCCCGATCCATCATCGAACGATTCAAATTATTCCTGTAAAGTGCGACAAGAATGTTTTGGTGCTTGAAGAAAATTGTATAACTAAGAGTGAAACGTCACTTCAGTGTTGTCAGATACTCCGCTTTAAACCACCCATTTTTATTAACAAAAGATCCTTCACATAAAATAATTGTGTCAAAGGCAAGCCAGTTATTATAACCATAGAAAAATAAAATAATTACATGAACATAACGTATTCCCTAGAACTAAGTACATTTTATTAACTGGTAACCCTTTCTCACGTGTGTATTTTCTTATTATTATTTAATTCAAACACAAAAGTTGTTCTCGAATAAATATACTGAAGACTTGCCTGATGGCATCAATAAGGGGCCCTGTTTAGATATCACACTCTAGTACTATTAATACTTTTCACATTTTGTCAACTAAAATATTTAGGCCCCTCGCGTATTGCGTAAGGGTGGCTTACGCAATAGGCTTTATTGCGTCAAACAGGCTCTTTAGAAATTAAAGATGGAAAAATTGGGTGTATGTTAAAAGGGAAAATTGGGTGTATTTAAAAAGGGAAAATTGGGTAAGAAAGAAAAGCAATAAAAGGCAAGGTATACTGCTTATATAGAAAGATTGGAGATTGTAAGCAATGACAGTGGATTTACACCATATGATCACAACAGAGACAAGAAATAAATAGTAATTTGTTTTAATTGTGTTAAAGTACTGTTTTTATTTAAATAAATAACATTTGTTATTATTACATTGTTTTATTTATTGGATTTTGTACTTATATTATGGTCTGTCAGTCTCCATGTATCTGAAAATGACAAAACTATAATAAAGATGGCACATTTTACTGCGACAATTCTCTGAACCTGTTGGAGAGGCAACTAGATGGCAAGTGGTAACCTGGGTCTTAGTGATACTAAAACCCATTGTATTGTCGTGTGATGCGACGCAGCCCGGCCACAGTTGATTTCGTAATTTATAGACATATCAATTAAATGTTCTTAAATTGTTCTTGCAGTACCAATGAATAGATTAAATGTACCACAAATATATCTTGTTAAAAAACACTTGTTTGTGGCCGGGCAGTACCGTATACGTTGCAGCCCGGCCACATGTATTTTTTCTGATAGGATGCTCAGAATGTTCTAAAATATAAACCAAATAAATGTTCCTTTTGTGTTTTTTAATTTTTTCAACGAAATATACCAAGAAAAACGCTTATATAAACAAAAAAATATTTCAAATAAGAATTTGCACTAAACGCCTGTACAACTGAAATAGAGCAAATGTAAGTATGTAAACAATTAAACACTAACAAGGCCTTGAGGTACATATTACCTCAATGTAACAAGGTATAGGTATGTATACGATACTGCCTGGCCACAAACAAGTGTTTTTAACAAGATATATTTGTAATACATTTAATCTATTCATTGGTACTGCAAGAACAATTTAAGAACATTTAATTGATATGTCTATAAATTACGAAATAAACTGTGGCCGGGCTGCGTCGCATCACACGTATTGTCCGAATGGAAAGCAAATGGACGGAAGCGACGTTAGAGAGGGGTTGGAGGGGGTACTTGTCAAAAAAAGAAATATTAACAATGGTTTGAAAATGCATTTAAATTTATGACAATTTTTGAGGGTGGATTTTATCAAACCGGATAGCATTGATACACACAATAACTTGCACTTATTAGAGTTTAAATTTCGAATGCCATCCCATTTAAACAATTTTAACTATATCCGCCCCCCTCTTTTTGGGATCGTTTCGGACGGGTACGTTAAGTGGGGTTCAGTATCTCTAGATTACCAATCGCCAACAAATTTGATGTGCCATTACTTTAATGAATTTGTTTCATGTGGAGATATTAAAAGGAGGTATCGGTACGAATGGAACTACTGAAAAAATACTTACTGCTTCACTTATATCAATCCAGTCCATAGCTCGGACTATGTTGTCATTTTGTGATGGTTCCTTATTCCAGTTCCAGTTGATAAACTCTTTGAAACCACCAGCAACCTTCAAGAATAAGATTATAGATTTCAAAAATGTATCTGTATGTCACAAAATACAACAATCTATAACTATTACTTTTTTATTTTACTAGCAGTTCCCCCGCGGCTTCGTTCGCATATTTAGCGTGAAACCCTAATTCTTTTTTCCAAAATAAAAGTAGCCTATGTTATTCCTTATAATACCCGCCATCTGTCAGTGAAAGTCTCGTGGAAATCCGTCCAACCGTTCTGGAGATTAGCCTGAACAAATAGACAGACAGACAAAATTTTAAAAACTGATTTTTAGACATAGGTATAGTGCAAAAAAACTGTATGAGCTTAAAAAACACTATTATTTTGACATTACAAACAGAGACAGTAATTATTTACCTGGGGCTTGGTATATATTTTTAATACTGAACTTTCTTTAACTTTTAATTTTTTTTCCTCTTTTTTTGACACTGTACTTGATAAAGTATTTAGTCCTCACTTTCTTGGACTTCATCCATCATCATATGATATATTGATGTTGTAGCTATGAAATGTAGGTTTTGTAAGTTGGACACTACTACTACTATCTTTCACCCTGAGGTTTTAGTTATACCTGGAACTTCCTGTCTTCATTTTCAGCAAGTGGCCTCTTCGCTTCAGTCACTACTATGGCGCTATAACCTTCAGGGACTGGAATTCTAGCGCCATCCAAAGGGTGACCTCGAAATGATGCAGATATTTCTAAAAATTACAACAGGTTTGTTTTCAAAAGAAAGACCAAATCAAATCCATTTATTTCAATTAAACCAATAACAGGTATTTTTGAATTGTCAAGAGTAGGAGTCAGTGGTTAAGCTAGTTGCCTATTCCAATATGTAGATCCCATGGAGAAGAACAGACAAGAAACTCCAAGGGCACTCTTTTACAAAATGTTTTTTACAAATTTTTGGTTACATTGCTTATAAGCGTAAATGAAATGTGAGGACAATGTACCATACCTATTATTCTAAAATATAAATAGATGCGCTAATTACTACTATACATATTTATGTAATAGCAGTCCAGAGATGACCGGCCCCAACCAATGGCACCTGTTCACGAGCATGATGCACACACTAGCCATCATACAAGTCAACCATATTGAATGGAACCAAACTATGCCACCATCGGCAGGACTTCTAGCCAAGCATGAAGAAAATGGGATCAACAGGATTATTTACAAAAAATTAAAAAACCAAGTACTAAACTGTTGGCTTGTGTGTTGAAAAATTCCTTCTCAACAATGCATACTTGAAATGTGCCCAAGAGTGGCAGCATTAAATGGCCTGCTGGCCTAGTGGTTGGTAATCCTGAGCCAAAGATTGTGGGTTCGATTCCCACCCAGAACAAATAATTGTGTGATGAACATGATCATTTGTTCTGGGTCTGGGTGGAATTTATCTATAATATGTATGTAATATATAAGTATGTTTATCAGCAGTCTGGTTTATCAGCAGTCTGGTTTATCAGCAGTCTGGTTTATCAGCAGTACAGGCTCTGACTAGTTTGGGATCAGACAGCCATGGGTAAGATGTTTCAAGTTAATTATTAATGTAGTCAGTTGAAATACCAATTCTTCCTTTTTTATGGGATAGGGATAAACAAGCATACAGGTCACCTAATGGTAAGTGACTAACGCCGCCCATAGGCACCTGCAACTCGAGTCACAAGTGCCAGCCTTTAAGGTGGGAGTAGGGGAAGGGACGGTGGGGAGACTGGGAGAAGAGAGAAGGGTGAGGACCTCCAGTAAGAGAAGGGTTAGGGCCTCTGGTAATTAAATTAAATAAAATGCTACTAATATTATAAACATGAAAGTTTATGAACATTTATGGACGTTTGTTACTGGTATGTAGATAGCTGGAGACCTGGATTAACACATAGGCTACTTTTTATCCCAATATTCCCACGGCACCGGGACTTACACGGGTGAAACCGCGGGGCGCAGTCTGCCCTTTATTCATAGTAGCTACTAATCTGATACAATCATACATATAGCTTAGATAGGATACCGATTGTATTGTTTTTAACTTACTTAAGGCATAGACATGGCTCGTCAAGAAGAAACCAAACTCCAATGAACTTTGAAACAAATAAATGTGGCTAAAGATACGCCAAACTCGAACATTTCAGTATTATTTACCTCCATTTTTGTCCACAATGTAAGGTTCAAAGTATTTCTCTACGTTAGCTGGTCCATCATCTTCTATCTTACACGGTATATAATGTGCTTTCTGATCAAATACTTCCTTATTTTCAGTGGTTTTTAAATTATTTTCCACAATTATTGACATTTTAGCTTCTGCAATAAAATAAAAACAGAATTAACTACAAAACCGGTGAGTTTATACCTTTCCCGCAAAATAATTTGACATTCAACTGAAAGCAGTGTCGCCAACACTTGAAATTTTATCCCCCTAAGAGTAAACTCAAAAACCCCTAAAACCCCCTAACTGACAATTTGAAAAATGTAGGTTCTTATCTAATATTAAAACGTTTAATTTTGACGTGACAACGTCTTATAAATTGGTTTGCCGGGTGACACTTCAAGAAACTGCGTTACGCTCCGCTCACGTTATGCGCTCACAATGAGAGCGAGTGAGAGGCACGCGTTTTAAATATAATTCTTTGTATAAATAAATGTTTTAAATTGTTACTATTATTTCATCCTTCTTCCTACTATACGAATGAATATTCACATTAAAATTATTTTACCACTCAAAGTCGTTGTCACGTAAAACTTTCGCCCGTATACCGACTTTACAGGCAACCAATTTTTTAATTATTACTTTTATTTCAAATAATTACAAGTGTTGAAAAAAAACTTATTTATGGTTATTATCATAAGAATTATTATTATTTATAACCATTTAATAATAATAATAATAAACTGGCAACACTAACTGTTAGCATCATTTTTTTGCAGATTTTGACGTGACAACGTCTTATAAATTGGTTTGCCGGGTGACACTTCAAGAAACTGCGTTACGCTCCGCTCACGTTATGCGCTCACAATGAGAGCGAGTGAGAGGCACGCGTCCCTTCCACTCGGGCATGGTTTTTCATCCTTCTTCCTACTATACGAATGAATATTCACATTAAAATTATTTTACCACTCAAAGTCGTTGTCACGTAAAACTTTCGCCCGTATACCGACTTTACAGGCAACCAATTTTTTTATTTTTTAAATTATTTAATCCGAAATAAATTGAAAAAACCAAAACCAAATGCAGAGAACCTTATTAAGCAATAGATTTCATAATAAAATAACAAAAATCACCATATATAAGATGAAAAAGTACAAAGTCAATATTTTCCAAGATGACAGATGTCAAAGCAAGAAATAATATACCAATGAAAATGAAAAAAATGCTAACAAGATCTAAAGCTAGAAATAGAGATGCACACCCGTTATCTCCGGACTCGTCGCACTGCTCCGCCTCACAGCCAACACACACTTCGGTGACAACGGCAAGCAATGAGACGTCGAGCTCAAGTTCCAACGACGAGTATTTTTCCCCGCCGACGTCGCCAACACCTGTGCGTCGGCAGGGGAGAGCCCGGCCACAGACCTGCTTGGGACCCAGAGGACCACTGACCTCGAATAGGGCCCCCGCTGCCGGTGGTGATGTGCGCCGCATCAAATGAACTAATTCACTTAATGAAAACGTCATGCGGGCATATTATCGGGCTACAGAGTTGGGAACTAACCTTACTGCGTACCGTGTTCGTTTGGTGTTTCTGTTTCAGGAGCTTGAACCAGCTGTCAACATGTCAGCACAACGACTATCGGATCAGGTACGGGCTATACAGCGCTGCCACCTGCTGAATGATACCGTACTTGAGAGGATACGCTCTGAAATACGGAATAGCTTTATTGTCCCTACTTCGTCGCAAAATGTGAGTTTGATTACTAACGACACACCACAGTTACTAACTGTTGATGAAGTAGTGGAGAGTGAGGCTTTAGTCGTAAATACCCAATACAATGAAAGATTAAGGAGCGCTTTGGAGGATGCGATTCTGGAATACAGGTTTGTAAACTACCAAATTAGACCACGTTTACCCCGTTTGCCTATGCATAAAAGAAATATAGCGCTGGTGTGTGCCCTGGATTCGCTAAATAGCGAAGATCTTAGTGATACACACTATTCTCTACTGTGCGGCTGTTGCAGTATGCCGAGTAGCGGGAGTTAATTTTTATGTAAATACCACTACTACCCGACCCAAGCCTGCTGTGCCAGCCTGGCAGTGTAGAATTGAGCGTCGTATTGCTAGGACACTCATTAGTAAGCTAATTTGCTTTCGATTAGGCAATACACGGCCAAAGGTGATGCGCTTTGTGAAACAGGCATTTTTGGGGACTGACATTAGTCCTTAAAAATACATGTCATGTGTCACAGAGCGCATAGACTTCCTAAAGCAAAAAGTTTATGTGTGGGCAAATAGCATACGACGTTACAAAAAGCGAATTTATCGGTATAATCAGAATCGCATGTTCCAAAGAAATGAGAGGTGGGTTTACCGAAGATGGGAACAAACAGATCCATGTGTGAGTGATGGGCACTTTCCGGATGATGATGATACAAATACATTTTGACGTAACATCTGGTCGGTGCCTGTCATTCATACAGAAGGTGATTGGATGCGAGATGTTAAACGATCATGCGAAAATATACAAAAAAATGGAACCAATTACCATAACAACAGAGGACATAAGTAGTGCAGTCCGTTCATTATCTAATTGGAAATCAGCTGGACCAGACGGACTGCACAACTTTTGGCTGAAGTGGTTCCGAAGTTCGCATGCTCGTTTGGCATCCCAATTCCAAACAGCTTTAGACTCTGGGTTATTACCCCATTTTATGACCACTGGTATTACCCACTTACTCTTTAAGTCCAGTAGTGCCATGGATCCCAAAAACTATAGACCTATTACGTGCTTACCAACCGTGTATAAGCTTCTAACATCTATTCTGAGACTCAAAATTACTACACATTTAAATAAAAATTCGATCATTTCTGTTTCTCAGAATAGATGTAGAAGCGGGACCCGTGGCACTAAAGAACTCCTTATCATGGATATGGCCATTAGCCAACAGATGCGTCGTAACCGTAAGAATCTGTCGACATGTTGGATAGACTATAAGAAGGCCTATGACTCGGTTCCACTTACGTGGCTTTTGAGAGTGCTAGAGTTGTATAAAATTGATACAACTCTTTGCACTTTCTTGAAGTCATGTATGAGGCAATGGAGGACGGTACTTCGCTATCCAGGATGTCGGCAGATTGCGGCAAGCGATGTACCAATAAAGATTGAGTGGGGCATATTTCAAGGTGATAGTCTGAGTCCCTTGTGGTTTTGCCTGGCTTTGAACCCTCTCAGTACTCTGTTAGAGGGTTCAGGGCTAGGCTATAGGTTGCAGAAAGATGATCTAGTTATATCTCACCTTCTATATAAAGATGATTTGAAACTACTAGCCCCTACTAGTTTGCAATTGATAGCGTTACTGAATGTGACTGAAAACTTCAGTAACTCTATCAAGATGGAATTTGGTGTGGACAAGCGTGCAGTCATGCATGTAAAGAAAGATGTGATAGTAGAATCTGAAGGAGTCGAACTTTCAGATTCAACAAAACTCAGATCTCTGTCTGCCACCGAACCCTACAAATATCTAGGTATATCACAAACATTGGGAATACCTGAATCGAATGTGAAACAAGCGCTGCAGGAGCGTTTTTTTGGCCGCCTGAAAAAAGTACTAAAAAGTCTTTTATCAGGGGGTAACAAGATTCGTGCCTGCAACGGTTGGGTCGTACCGGTTTTGCTGTATTCCTTTGGCATACTTAGATGGACTCAGACTGAATTAGATGCCCTTGACAGGAGAGTCCGTACACTGCTGACTGCATTTCGGATATCCCGCGAAAGTTTGGGGGTCGTGGACTCTTAAACATTAAGACTTTACACAATCGCGAGATATACAACCTTAGAGAATATTTTCTGCATACTGATGTGGGAGTGCATTGTAATGTAGTCGCAGTGGACAACGGACTCACTCCGCTCGCTTTGGCTAAAGAGAACTCTGTAATACTTAGTACTAATGATCGCAGGGAGGTATGGAAGAGCAAATCACTTCTTGGTCGTTTTTATTGGGCCCTAAGTGGGCCTGATATAGACTTAAAAGCGTCCATATCTTGGCTACGGTTCGGTGATCTCTTCGGAGAAACCGAGGGTTTTGTCTTTGCAATTATGGACGAAGTTATTATGACAAATAACTATCGGAAATATATCCTGAAAGATGGTACGGTGGCCATCTGTCGGGCATGCCACCGTCCCGGTGAATCTATCAGGCATATTATTTCTGGTTGTTCTCGTCTTGCTAACGGTGAATATTTGGACAGACACAACCACGTGGCCAGGATTGTGCATCAACAACTTGCCCTTAGATACAATCTTGTGCATTCAGAGGTGCCATATTACAAGTATGTGCCCGACCCAGTTCTGTAAAATGGTCGTGCCACATTGTATTGGGATCGATCTATCATCATTGACAGAACTATAGTTGCTAATAAACCTGATATAGTGGTGATAGATCGATCAGAGCGCCGCGCAATGATTGTAGATATCGCTGTCCCTCATGACGAGAATCTCGTGAAAGTTGAAATAGAAAAACAAATCAAATATTTGGATTTGTCTCACGAGATTGTCGATATGTGGAATGTCGATTCGGCAATCATTGTTCCGATCGTCATATCTGCGCATGGATTGATAGCCAAAAGCCTCGATCAACACCTTAAGAGGCTCGCGTTAGACGGTTGGATCAAGGGACTGATGCAGAAGGCAGTTCTCCTTGACACGGCCCGTATAGTGAGGAGGTTCCTGTTTTTGGAGCCCTAACCACCGGTGTCTTGGTCCCTGTACCCGATGTCGGTGGTATACTATTTTTATATTTTTAAATATATATTTTGTTTTATAGGTATTTAAAAATGTAATTAATAAGTTTTACGATAAATAAAGAGAATAATAATAATATTATCATAAAATGATATTTAATGATCTAAAAGATTTAAAAGATATGATTTTTCCAAGTCTTTAAGCAAAATTTTATAAATCTCTAAAAAAAACCCCTATATTTTTTTCCCCCTAAAAAAACCCCTAAACATTTTTTCCCGCTAAAAAAACCCCAGTGCAATTTTTTTTACCCCTAAATTTGGGGGGGAAACCCCTAAGTTGGCGTCAGTGACTGACAGACAGAATTTGACGTACAAAAAAATTAATGTAACTGTTTGTGAATGTCGTTTGGTTTATGAAAAAATAAAATGATGAATTGAAACTCATCGTTTTCTGTAAAACTGCCAAATATGCAGCATGCGAACATCAAAATTTTCAAATAACAATGTGAAATAAGTAGGCGATTAGGCACTAGCTTTTGAAAAGTTTTACTTGATGGTGCGTTTACACGCACGTCGCGCAGCCTGGCATGCAGCCCGGCACGTAGCCTGCCACGCAGCCTGCCCACTAATATCATGCAAGCGCAAGCATGCACAAATAGCCCTTTCACATACTTGTGCCTGTGCTTGTGCTCGTTGAATGTATCGGTTTGAACGCGAGCGTGTAAACGGACTAAAATGGTGGGTTTACACGCACGCCATGCATCCAACGCACTTACTTATTCACGCAAGCATGCACAAACAGCCTGTTCACATAATACGTGTGCCCGTGCTTGTGTTCGTTAAATGTCGGTTTGAAAGCGAGCGTGTAAACGCACCATTAAATTAGCATGTAGAAAGTTCGGTCTGAACATATTAATCTAATCTCTATGGGATTATTTTATGACTTTGTTCCTGAACTTGATATGATGAACACGGCCAAATTTATACAAAGGATTTGTAAAAATTTACAAAATGTGGTTAGGAAGTCAAAATTCATTCAAAGTGGTTCTCCACTCATAAAGAAGGCTTCATAAATTCAAAGTTTTTATATCTTTCGAACGCATCTTCGATCACAATAAATTCTTGCCATCTAAAAAATGACGGCTGTATATTAGAAAATGTCAAACAAAATATTCAGTGTAATTCATGACGAAATTTTCGCGATTGTAACGTAAATCTTATCGGATTTAAACAAAAGTACCATTATTTTCTATTTAATAACAATCGTTACTTATCGCGTGACGTGTATAGTCGGATAAACAAGTACAAGAGTAATGTTCTCTGCTAGTCTCCGTGGGTTGTAGTATACATAATATTTGTTCAGTTGTAAATGTTTTATTTACGTCATTGTAAATAATTTGGCTGTGTTCCTGTGTTTGTGGTGTGTTTATTGACTCACAATACACTCAGAAGTTTAGTTGGCAACAAGCTGTTACAGCGACCTTGACTATAACAGCTGTTACTGTGAGTACCTTCCCATTTAATTTAATCAATTTAAAAAAAAACATTATTTTTAATTTAGTGGTCTCTGGAAACCCACTGTTCATCATATTATTTTATAAAATAAATTTTCGCGGGTTTATGTTGTGTTTGCTTAAGACCTTGAATCTAAACAAAGGTGATTGCATTAAGATTGCATAAATGAAAGTCATTTGTGTCACTTGTATTATTAGGTACACATACAAAGTTATTGTAACAAAGTTAAGAAAATGAATGTAAGTATATAAATAAATAATGTGTATGTGTAATAAATCATGATGAAATCTTTAATTTTTTTTTTTCTAAATCTATTTTCATAAATAAAATTATTGATTATAACATCACAAGCCTTGTTAAGTGGAATAAAAAGTAACATTTTTGTAAATGGATGACTTTGTGTTTTAAATTGTCTATTTGAAGGTAATAAATAAACAGAAAATAAGGTTTTCCCTCAAAGTTTGAGTCAATATGCAGTAATTTAAAAAAAAAAGTGAAATACAGACCATAAAGTTAAAAATTATAAATATTTTCTTAATAATGTTGATGAAATGATGCAATAACTGTTTGATTCTCCCAAATGATTACAATATAAAGTTTCTATAGGCTATGGTAACCGCTGACCATCAGCCTGACCATCATGAATGTACCTATGAGAAGGTAGGGCAGATGTCCTCCCTAGCTTTGGTATGCTTACATAGCTAGTATTTAGTTTATTGATGTTTAAGTCCAAGGAGGTAGCCTACTTTTGGGCTCACACGTTACAGAAAAAAAGAAATAGTGGAAAAAGAAATGTTATTTTATGTCAATCCAAAAACACAAAGAGTAACTTTAATTTACAGTTGCTAAATAAAAACATTTGTATTTTTGTCAATACGTCCACGTGGCCTGAGATGTTTTTCGTGCATTCTAAGTTTAAAAACATACTCATAGACAGAGATGTATATGAACTGTATAAAAAAGTTTGTAAAGGGTGCTATTACCATCCTTTTTTTTTATGGTATAGGGGGCAAACGAGCAGACGGGTCACCTGATGGTATATGACTACCGCCACCCATGGAGACCTGTAACACCTTGAGCGTCACAAGTGCGTTGCCGCCCTTTAAGGTCGGAAAAACCTTCCTTTGCGGCTAAAAAATCCAATCTTGTAGATTGTTGTTTTGTATCCAACCAGATCTTGCAGGTCCTTTGCGCTATATTCATCTTGCAGTCTACCAGACCATGAAAGTAAATTAAAAATAAAATGGACACTAATTAACCTTACCTACATACTTTTTGAATTGCAGCGGCAAAGAGGTGAAATAAAAACGTGTGAAGTATCTTTTCGACGCTCAGTTGAAACAAAGTTCCTTTTGCTATATACAGCGTCTAAGTAACACCGTCGCAAATAATTTACAAATACGTCTTTCTTGGGATACTTATTACAATGCAAAAGCCCGTTCATCATAAAAATGGAATATTAAGGATTTACAGTCAAAAGTTTGATTTTGAACTACGCAATGTAACGCAACACGCGTACGTGTACGGTCCGGTGAATGACCTTCAGCAGCTGATTGCATAAATGTTTTACATTGCTGTTTTTGGTCGTATGGGGTATTTACGGATTTTTTGTCGGTAAAATGTTCTGTTTACTCATTGTGATATCACTTTTAAGCAAAAAAAAAAAAAAAATTGTAAAAAAAAATATTAATTTTCCGGCAGAAATTTCCAATGATTTTCCACTCAGAATGATGGTCTGAATACACTATTTCAGGATTCGGTACGGTGTCACTTACACCCTGTATATATATATATATATTTGATGGATTGAATAAATTGTACAAAAATGTAATACCTAAATCATTACATATTATAAAACAAACGAAGTTTGCACTGAGTGGATATTGAACCACCCGGCGTCTGCGGTCAGCCGAATGCACTAGGTACCGCGCTCCAGAGGTCGTCAATTTATTGTAGGCCACACAACTTTAAACCTTAGTTGATTCTTGATATTTAAGCACAGTGTACATGGAAGTTACAATTTACAAATTTATTTAAGATTACCAGTTAGTTCCCGCGCGTCTTCGCTCGCGTGTACATATTTATATATTTACGGAACCCTAACCCTCAGTTACTCCTTATAACATCAGCTATCTGCCAATGAAAGTCTTGTGGAGTTTGGTATTTGTACAGTATAAACATTTGGATGCATTTAAGAAAATGCTGTTATTATGACATTACAAACAGACATTTCAATTTTATTTATTTGTATAGTTCAGTGCTAACAATTATCTTAGTACATATCTTTGTAGAAACCAAGTTGCAAAATATTGAACACAAACAGTTCCCGCGCGGCTTCCCTCGCGTGTACATATTTATATATTTTGCGTGGAACCCTAATTCTTATTCCAAAAGAAAAGTAGCCTAAGTTACTCAGTATAACACCAGTTATCTGCCAGTGAAAGTCAAGTGGAAATCGGTCCACCCGTTCTGGGAGTTTAGCCGGAACAAAGAGACAGCCAAAACTTATTAAAAAAAACGTGCGTGTCGGGACGCCCGACGAAGTGATAACTTAAACTAATCTAAGTTGAATCCAGACTGACTGGCGCCGTAACGCGTTACGTAACGAAGCGATTTACCCTCCCATAAGAAGTTGTCACTTCAAAACTGATTTTTAGGCATAGGTATCGTGCAAATAAATGTATAAGCTTAAAAAAAACTATTATTTTGACATTACAAACAGCCACTTCAATTTTATTTATTTGGATTGATAAATATATTATTATTCGTAAAAAAATAACATGGACCATTTCCATTTTATCAACACTTTGCCCAAAGAGTTTGTTCTATGACTCAGTTTTTTATTTATCTGAATGAACTTAAATAAATGTCACAACATAATTGTTGTTGATTAGATTGCATTTTGTGGTTGTAGTACTAATGCTAAGAGATATGATAAAAATATAAAATAAGTAAGTAGGGCAAGGCAAAATCCTATCCTGTCAGGGTGGCCAGATTTTTTCAGCCTGTTTACAAATGGTTAAACGAGCACAAAATATGTGATTACAATTGAATGTGCAATTTCGAAAAGGGCATATGGCATATGGCAAATATTTTGATGTTAACGTTATTATAAATGTATATTTCGATATTAAAATTTATGAGATGTGCCCTTTTCGAAATGTACCGCATCAAGTACACATAATTTAAAGAAAAAAGTATATAAATTTGGCAAAACCTTTATTTTATGAATGGCATGTAAAAATAAAAATACTGAAATTAAAGAAATAAATTGATTCTTTTTAAATCCTCTTCTGGAAGCTCTAATATTTCATCATAAAATTCTGTAAATTCAGACGGTTTATTAATGTTGTTTCATGTTTGCATTGATTAATAAGTACTTTGCCATTATAAGCTCGATCAGCTTGGCTTGGTATGTTACTGCAAGTATCTTTTACTCTAGAAAGAAAGAAAATTTGCAAGAAATCGTTTTATTTTTTGTTAGCTAGATATTTGGCCCGCTTTGATGTGTCTTTAGGTATAAATAACTCGATCATACTTTGAAGATAAAACAAAAGAAACAGAAATAGGCGGTTAACGGTCTTATGTCTTAAGTAATAAATTCGAAAAGGGCACATCTCTTACGAGTTGTGACCTTTTCGAAATTATTTCTTTACACGCTATGACATCGACAATAGAACGAATACCATAGGTAAGTAGTAGGTTAATTCTTTTTCGAACATAATATGTGCAGGAAAGCATGTAGAGCGCATTGACATGACAAAACGTATTTGTAACAATATGTGAGATGTACCCTTTTCGAAATTGCATATTAAATTTTTTTGTGGGACAAATGAAAATCAAAATTATCTAGTGATGACATTCATTCAGAAAAAAATTAAATCTGTACATATTTTTGTTCAATTTAATGTATTTGAAAATTACAAATCTTAATTAATAATGGTCATCAATTCGCATTTTATTAAGTATCGACGCAGTTCGAGCTAGGGATGCTAAAAATTAAAGATAATTATGACAAATGAAATTATTAGCAATTTTATTATTGGAAAAACTTTTCATGATCTTCTACTTCTCAATCGTACCCATACTTCTGTCAGAAGATATATCTGCAATATCCAGGCTATTTTAATAAAAATTCTTCGTAAATACAGTCCATATTCAATTAATCTATGCTTACAAAATTCGCAGATTCTTGGAAATGGTTGTAATTTATTGGCGATTTGAACTTTAAAAAGATCTTGAGACCTTGGAGAGAATGATAGTTTCTCAGAAATCTACAGAACAGATAGTCTAAGAAATTATCCTAATATTATAAACGTGAAAGTTTGTGAGGATGTATGGATGTTTGTTACCCTTTCACGCAAAAACTACTGAACCGGTAGCGAAGAAACTTGGTGTGTAGATAGCTGGAGACCTGGATTGACACATAGGCTTTTTATCCCGATATTCCCACGGTACCGGGACTTACGCGGGTGAAACCGCGGCTATAAATGGCATGAATACGCAAAGATAGTTTTTTTTTTTTTGGTCGAAACTGAAGGAGTTAATTATGGGTATGTAGATCCTAAGTGGCGTACAAAAATAAATGTTAAAGTAAATGATTATATTTCGAAAACTAGCTATAGATTGAATAGGCTCTTTTATACATTTTTAATAGGAAGAATATTAAAATGACCGGACAACAATGTACGGGGCGAAAACGTCTTTGCAGAGAATTATTGTTATTGCGTCAGAAGGCTGACGCAATAACAATAATCATTCTCTTCTTCACTAATTTCATTTTTATAGATTCTGATTTATCTAAAATGACAGGTAAAAATTACACATTAACCATGATTTTTTGAAGTGAAAACTTCTTAGCGGTGTTGTGCACTTTTTGAGATGGGTAAAAAATGTTAAACTCGAGTCAGGACACGTGACCTGGTCGAAAATTCGTAGAGCCGAGGTTCTTATATTTAAAGAAATATAACATTCGAAATTCAAACATTTATGAGCGGCCAGGAGCGCAGAACTTCCAGTGTACCCTATGTATACATTTAGATATGTTATTACCTACTTTTTATTTTTAACCTAATTCAATATATATACAGATGTGTATGTATATGCAAATACATTGTGAAGTTATGTTTTCACTTCTGACTTACAGTCTTACGACTGACTGTTTTTTTTTAAACATATTTAATTTGGGTAGTTAGAAAGAAATATGATGCAATAAGTATTGCACAGGAAAATATAACAGTATGTATGTAGTTTCCTATTTATGTATATTCCAATATGACTCACTGTTTCTGTTTGTGAAGACCAGTTATTGCGCCATATCTGACTACATTAACTAATTGTCGTGTGTGTGTCGCTTGTATCGTGGTTAATTTCTTAATACTTAGTATTCAAACACGGGAGTCGTGAGTGCGAAGCACTGGGGCTTACGGGACAAGTGGCGTTTAGTGAAGTACCTACCCCCTTTTCATATTAGGTGTGTTTAATTAAATTATTTAATTTTTACTTTTAAGTAAATGTTTTTGTTGGATTTTTTTTCGTAATTGTGTAGGTTTCGTATTTTCAGTAAAAGTGGTAGTTTTTAAGATTGCAACAAAAAAGGATCGCTAAAAGTAAGTCCAGCCCTTTGGAGGAATATCCCCCATTCACGAACTTAACCTTCATTTTTGCCCTGTTGATTTTTCGTCCAAGTTTAAAAGCAATCGGTGCATAATTGCAAATAACAGGTGTGGTTTACTTTCAAAATCATTCTCATATTTTTAATCTCAAAATTAAAATTCGGGTTAGTGCAGATTCCCCCCGAAAGTTGTCATGAAAATATCACTTATATTCTCGATTCTTCCAATTTAAAAAAAAAGTACAGTTGTGTCAAAAACTGTCAAATTTGAGAGACCCAAATTGTAATAAAATACCTATCACAATATTTTTACGAAGTCGAATTCGACTCTCCGAACTTAATTTCGTAATTAATAACATCATCTTGATTGTGTCACGTTAAGCATTAAAGAGAACGAAATTTTTACAAAAAGAAAAGTTTTTTTTTGTTTATGAACGGTTTTACAGTCTAATTACTTTTTAATCAATTTTATATTGTAGGAGTAGCATTGTAACATAACTAAGCAATTGTAAATTTACGACACCTGTGATTAATTTGTGTAAGAAAAATAAACATAATTTTATTTAAGCCCTTTTTATATCACTAAAACTAAATAATTTTTCTTGGGAAAACGAGAACAAGGGTAATCAGCATTAACCACAGATAACCAAACACTTTTTTTTTAATTTTAGTCTTAATAAATTATAAAAAAATGACTTAAAAAAAACTGTGTGGTGTCATGGGACACCAGATAGGAACGAAGTTCCTTATTATAAAAATATTAATTTCAAGTTCTATTCGAGGTATAAAGAAAATAATTCGGGTATACATTTTTATTATGATTATTTTTTCGATAAAAATCAAAAAAACTACTTTACAAAATTATCTTAACACCTTTATTTTATTTACAATGATTTATAAAAATATATAATAATAATAATAACAGTCATCACGTACACTATACATTAGACACTGTAGAGCCATCATACATAGACTATACATAAAAATCTTACGTTACGGACGTTTTTTGCCGCCTAGGGTACCCCTCCACAACCCCTAATAAGGAACTTCGTTCCAAAAAATTAAAACAAGGTGACGTCGACATTCATAAGGTTTTCCAAAGAAAAAATACAATGGTGCAATTTTCCTTCCTCTATGATTTTATTATAATGGCGGACAATTAGGTGGAAATTATTGACAATAACTAATAATATAATAAATACATCTAGTTATTTTGCTTATAATTAATTGTAGTTTTCATTTTTAATCCAATTTTCCTTTCCATAAAAGTTATTGCAATCGGTTTGATGAAATAATCTGGGTATTTACCTGTTGCGGACCACTGAGTTATTATTACTAGCGTATAGAGTAGACATTGCGAAGAAAAAGTTTGTAACGCGAACTGCGGTCCCTGCACCGCAGTGACAACAAATCTTTGTATTAGTTCGTTGGGCAACACGCGTAAACGCCATGAAAATCACGGCGCTAGGACCTTACGCTCGCGAGAAAACTACAACTCAAAAACGATCGAGCGCTGCTTGTTAACACTCTAGGATTTAACTACAAATTATTGTTTTAACGCTGCAGCGCTTTTTAATTTTAATTTAAATCAAAACGGAACATGTATTTTGTTCTGAGTCTCTAGTACATAATATCTCGATGTTGCGGACTCGTAACTTAACTGTTATTTAGCGTGTTCTGAAGGCCCCGGTGCGTCATCTGTCTTCCTTCAGACAGGTGACGTTTAATAGTACCATCTTTGTCATCATCATCACTTTCCATCAGCTGAGTTGGAAGACAAATGCCTATTCCATTACACAATAAACAAAAAAATATATATTTTATTATTTCCATATTTAAATTGGCAATCCCAAAATTCGATCAAAATGTTGGCTACACTTCACATAGCGTTACAACAATCACAGTAGTGTACACTAAGTATACTGCAATTTTCCACTTGCATAGATTACGACTAAACAAATAAAATTTATAAAAAAAACAGTCAGTCGTAGGACTGCACGTTAGAAGTGAAAAAATAACTTCACAATGTATTTGCATATATATACACACACACACATCTGTATATATAGGTAGCTAATAACATATCTAAATGTATACGAGTACATAGGGTACACTGGAAGTTCTGCGCTCCTGGCCGCTCATAAATGTTTGAATTTCGAATGTTATATTTTTTAAATATAAGAAACTCGGCTTCTCTTCGTCTTACGAATTTTCGATCAGGTCACGTGTCCTGACGCGAGTTTAACATTTTTTACCCATCCCAAAAAGTGCACAACGCGGCTAAAGAAGTTTTCACTTCAAAAAAAGTGTGTGTGTACTTATGTACGCACGTAAGAAGTTATACTTTTATCTAGTTAAATAAAGTTTATTTAAATATCATAATAAATAATACATACCGTCAACTAACCTCAAATTCTACAAACGTACTCAAATAATAACGTAATATGTAAAAACCATTTTTATCACTATCGTGAAGTTGGTTGCTTTTTTGAAAAACTAAAATGTTGACTAGCTAACTTCAGGGTGTTGGTTTTTTGTGACGGTGTGACATCATTTTTCCCTAACGCGCCAAAAGAAATATAACTTCAAAAAATTCAGTCCACATGTATTATGTCTATGCGAATATCCCTTTTTGGTAAACTGTTATATACCTTACTTTCAATCTAACGATTTTAATCTTTGGGACATCAAAACTTGTTGCTTTACGTTGTGTTGTATGTTCGCAAAGTTTAAACCCATCTTATAAGTATACAACGTCAGTCGCAATTACAGTTACATGAAACTAAATAACTTTCACCACTTTGAATATGAAAATGCAATCTACCTCACACGAGAAATACTTTGTTTGGACGAATAAAAGTTTAGAAACATCGAGATATCATGTACTAGAGAAGCCACTCAGAACAAAATACCTGTTCCGTTTTTATTTGAACTAGAGATCGCGTGGTGGTCGAATTTCGACCACGGTTTAATTCATTGGCCAATATTACTTGACCTGTCATTGTATAGACTTTTGTACCCTTAGATTATATATAGGTCCAGATGCCTAATCCGTGCCTCAAAACTGAAGCCAAAAAATACAAGCGTCTAATATAAATACAAGCGTCTCACTCGTCACACGCGAGCGAACGTTCGCCGCTGAAGTACGTCTCGAGTCGCTACTTATAATATTTAAAAATGCCTGCTTGTGCTGTCAAATTCTGTAAAAATTATACAAAAAAAAATCTTAAGTGTCCGAACATCACATTTCATATGAAGTATTCTATTTCCTAATGTATTTATAAACAATAGAACAAAATTTCAAATTAATAAAATTACGACGCCATTACTAGAGATGTTGGCAGGACGTGAATTTCATTTACCCATAACGCATTCTAGCAGTATATATATTTTTCTTTGCCAAACTTGTTATTTATAGAAAGACGAGAAATATGCTTAATGTTAATGTTCGCGAAACTGGAATCCTTCAAATATTCTTAATTTCTAAACTCTAGCACCCGGAGTTCAATGTGTCCGTCAAACGATACTTTAGCTGTGGGATTGTACTCGTATTATAACTTATTATTACTACTCCTAACGAACACAGCTATAGAGCACTTAGGACTTGTAAAATTTTGCTAGTTCCTTGATACTTTATAAAAAAAAATATATATATATATCAGTATAGTTTGAGTGGCTGATTTGATTTGATGGTTTAAAATTCAATAATATTGGGATAAAATGCACCGGTTTCCTGATATGATACGATACGATCGAGTTAAAAATTTAGTTCGTATTCAGTCGTGGGTACGAGACAAACGAAACATTGTTACCTTAAAACAATACCTATTTATATGATAAAGGTATGTGGTTTTCAATGATATAAATTTTAAAATAAGAATAAATGCAATATCTTTACTTTTATAGATTTCCAACTAATCCTGTAGTTGCTAACCGTTGGACGAAAATAATAAGACGAACTAGAAATGATTTTTTCGTGGAAACCTAAATCAAAAACATATATATGTTCGGCGCACTTCGATGTTAAGGACATTTACATAAAAAAAAGTGGTCGTCGTCAGAGAATTCGATCAGGGGCTGTGCCTACAAAGGTATTATAAAGGTATGAAATAATAGTTATTATAAACAAATGCATAAATGTATGAGTAAATATCAGTAAATTGCAACCTTAAACCTTAATAATCTGTTAAAAAGAATTGTTATTAAAAGTTTATATATACATTCTTTAGTATATTTTTGTGTGAGAAGTTGTGTGCTCATTAATTTTTTTTTCGCTTGCTACGTAGGAGGTACGGTACGAAAAGTCACTGCCCACAAATACACTATTAAAAAAAAGTTGTGCATCACTGTATCACTTATACATAAAACGTATTTATTTGTTTTAAAAAACTTTTTTTTTTTTAGGGGTTGTAATGTTGTAAAGCAGCAATGTGTTTCCAAACTTTATTTATTTTTAGATTACATAATTTTTTGATTTTTTTTATAATAATTATAATAACTCCACACATCGCACACACGGCCGTCTGATCCCAAACTAGGCAGAGCCTGTGCTATGGTAACCAGACTGCTGATAATATCGTGAAACTAATAGTGGAGGGATACATTAAAATTAGACTTTTTCATGTAGCGAAAATTGAAAATATGTTACAAAGTTTACCATCTAAAAGACAAGTATTTAGAAAAATTTTACAATTTCAGAGATTGTAAATAATAAAATATATTCTCACCTAAACTCTCATGGTTCTATGAATCTATTCAAGATTTAAATTTTAGTAAGTACATTGACATTTTGCTATATTAAAAAAAATTACATTATTGTCATAATTTTTCATGGTATTTATCTTGATTTTTCTATTGCATCTTAATTGTATCGTGTTCAAAAATAATATTATTTAAGGAGTGTTATGTTATGTAGTAAGTATCTACAAAATGTTAGCAAAAATAATATATGTTATTTTTTATATTTGCCTGCCGGCCTTGCAAGTACCTACAAACCAACTGGTTTTTTAGTTAATCCCAAAACAAACTGATACGACGATTTAAAAATTAATATTTTTTTATTTATCGTCTCGTCCTACAAACCAAGGCAAAACATTTACTTTATTTTATCAAAATACCTTTTGTTACTCTGTTCCTGTGAATAAAGTTGCATTTCATTTTATTACTCAAAAGTGCTTTTATTCTCATATTTTTTTCATACGGCCTTATATGAAAATTGATTCTTAAGGAGGTTGGTTATTCTAAAAAAACGTCTTGAAAACAAACCAAAAAAACATTGTTATAAATAAATAGTTCCTACTAAGTAGTTTTATTTTACATTTGTCTTTTTAACTAAACGAATTAAACGAAAAAATCGAAAAAATGAAATAAACGAATATTTGTAACTGATTTAAAAACATTCAAAATGTATCTATTTAATATTACTTACATAAAAAAAAAAATATGTTTAATAAAAAGTCCCTGAATTTTGGGGTAACCTCTATGCACTGGTAGTAAAACCGTCAATGCACACAAACACAAACATTATACGTAGACACTCGCGTTCGGCGGGGTTCACTCACACAGCACCAAAAAGTGGCTTCAAAGTAAACGGTGACTTTTGTACTAGTCACGGTATCTGGACCTATATATAATCTAAGTTTGTACCATTACAGGTCAAAATATATACTGGACACTCATAGCTGTATGTACCCGTTTTTGCATTTTTTTTAACTTTGTAGCAAATATTGTTCAAAAATTTTAGCATTCGTCACTTCTTCTCTGTATAAACTATAAGTGTGCGAAATTTCATACTCCTCCGTCCGCCCAATTTTCGTAAAAAGGGATCCAAAGTTTTCGCTTCACGTATTAATATATAGATTAAAACTAAAAAGCGCTGCAGCGCTAAAACAATCATTTGTAGTTAAATCCTAGAGTGTTAACAAGCAGCGCTCGATCGTTTTTGAGTTGTAGTTTTCTCGCGAGCGTAAGGTCCTAGCGCCGTGATTTTTATGGCTTTACGCGTGTTGCCCAACGAACTGCCACAAAGATTTGTTGTCGCTGCGGTGCAGGGACCGCAGTTCGCGTTACAAACTTTTTCTTCGCGGTGTCTACTCTATACGCTAGTAATAATAACTAAGTGGTTAGAAAGGTGTTTGATGATTGTAACAACTGGAAACTGAGATAGGTATACTTATTTACAAAAATTGTTGTGTACTAGCGTATTCTTGTTTACAACATCGAAAGCAGCTATTTATAAATGCAGTAATAAAAGACGAAGTTGTTACGCGATATAAGCAATTTCATGAGAATTTGGCACCTATCTGTGGCATTAATTTTGTATAGAAAAATGACGTCCCTCAATATCACATAGCAAAATTCCCGCCAATTCTCTTTGAAACGATTGCCAACTTTGAAGAAAAAACAAGCCAGAGATAGAATTTTATTTTTAAACTTCTTACGATCTGGGAAAGTTCAAAAATAGAACATTAGCTGATTTAATAGCGCAAGTCATAAACATATTTTTGTTTAATTGTAAAATCTATCCCATCAAAAACCATCAAGTGTGTTCAACCACCAAATATGTTGCTAAGCGTAAAACTCGAGAATGGCTCGATCGATTCGGCAATTTTTTTTTTCTAATTTTCTTTAAGGCACAAGGAAGGTTCTTATGGAGAGAAAAAATGTAAAAATGTGAGGAAAATAGTAAAAACAACACTTCTTTTCCCATACAAACCGTAGAGCAAATCTATATATTAATACGTGAAGCGAAAACTTTGGATCCCTTTTTACGAAAATTGGGCGGATGGAGGAGTATGAAATTTCGCACACTTATAGTTTATACAGAGAAGAAGTGACGAATGCTAAAATTTTTGAACAATATTTGCTACAAAGTTAAAAAAAATGCAAAAACGGGTACATACAGCTATGAGTGTCCAGTATATATTTTGACCTGTCATGGTACAAAAGTCTATACAATGACAGGTCAAGTAATATTGGCCAATGAAATAAACCATGGTCGAAATTCGACCACCAAACGATCTCTAGTATAAATAAACTTGAATCGCCAAATGTGTTGCTAAGCATAAAACTCGAGAATGGCTCGATCAATTCGGCTATTTTTTTTTCTAATTTTCTTTAAGGCACAAGGAAGGTTCTTATGGAGAGAAAAAATGTAAAAATTGTGAGGAAAATAGTAAAAACAATACTTCTTTTCCTATACAAATCACAGAGCAAATGATAATTAAAACACATGTCCCCAGCTGTCAAACATTTGACGTCAATTAATAACTTTTGACAGAACGAAGTCTGTCGGGGCAGCTAGTTAAGAATATACGTGGTTATCGACTACACCAACAAAATAGTTGAGATCTAATGGTTGCCAAGTTCCTGTAGATAATCCTGAAGTTTTAACTTAGCTAGGCACGGAAAGAAAGAAAGAAATATTCTCCTCTTTCAATATTCTCCCAATTTTCCAATTATTTCCAATGTACCTTGCCTAGGGCTGCCATCCGTCCGGGTTTCCCCGGATTTGTCCTTGTTTAGAGGGCGTCCGGGGAGCGTCCGGGTAAAACCCGGACACTGTGCCAGAGGCAACAATTATTAGATGAAGATGTTTAATTTAACAAAAAAATTAAATCGGCGTTTTTTTTTCTGTAAGGTGTCCGGGTAAGAATCTCGATTGCACACATGTGTCCGGGATTTTTGAAGAGCTTGTCCGGCGTCGGCCATTTGAGTGATGGCAGGCCTAACCTTGCCTAATGTTTTGGAGAGGGGGCCAAAAGTGTAGTTGGCAAAATGAGAGTGCATAATACGTCTCTGCCTAACCCTACGAGAATATAATATGTATGTACGTATGTAATATTATAATACTCTGTATTTATTACTGGTGTTATGAAATGGTTGGATATACTCATAAATGTAACGAATAGTAACAGTTATCGATAAAAATAATATGCATGAAGATTTTAGATAGCTACGTTTTAAGAATTCCAGCAATACCGTAAATAGGGTTGCCGCCCGTACTATAATATATAGTATCGTACTATATTTTAGCCAATTGTACTATTTATTATAGAACAATAATATAGTATAAAAATAGTATATTTTCATCGCTTATTCAACTGTTGCCCTTATATATATATATAAGGTTAACTGTATGAGCTTAAAAAACTATTCTTTTGACATTAATTACAAACAGACACTTCGATTTTATTTATTTGTATTGATTATTTTCTACTTTTTAGTTAGTTTTGCTATTAAAGCGTGTTTTTTTAGTTTCTTTTAAACTATAATTAATTTTTTACTGCTTTACTCTGAAAAAATATATATTACTAGCGAACTTCGTCCGCGTTTGTAAATTTTAACCAACCGATTTTGTGCAAACTTCACATAAAACATCTACTAAATAGTCCGAACAAAGCCTAAACATTTGGTTTGGATAGGTGAGCCCGTTCTTGAGTTATAAAATTACAACGAAAAGTGGCATTGATTTTTATATATATTGATGTATAAAATAATTGAAAATACACGAAAGTTTGCTGTAAAAAATAATGACGAGAAACTTACGTTCTAAAAGTTAACATAAATTGAAATCTAATTTAATATGAGTAACACATAACGTTAATTATCTACTTACAATCGGCTACGTTTATTTTATAATTGTAAGAAAAATATACATATTTTCTCTACCTTATTTTATGCTCTGTTTTTTTAAGTTCTTATAACACATTTTATTACTAAAAGCGAAATTCTAGCCAAGCTCCCAAGTTTAATACATCCCACTAATATTATAAATGTGAAAGTTTGGATGGATAGGTGGATGGAGACCTGGATTAACACATTGGCTACTTTTTATTCCGATATGCCCACGGGATCGCGACTTACGCAGCAGCGCCCCGCGGTTTCATTGCAATCGGTTCGGCAGTTTTGGCGTGAAAGAGTAACAAACATCCATCCATCCATACTTAGAAACTTTCGCATTTATAAGATGTATACATATGAAATTTCTCTTCACATTCCTTAAGTTTGTTTATATTAAAGTTTATTAAGTTTAACCTTCAAACGACACTTTTACGTTTTATAATACGAGTGCATTGTATTATTGGTACTGGTATAGGGTATAGGTAGGGCTACCATCCGTCTGGGTTTCCCCGGATTTGTCCTAGTTTAGAGGGCGTCCGGTGAGCATCCGGGCGGAGTTTTCCAAAAGTGTCCGGATAAAACCCGGACACTCTGTGCCAACAGACGGAATTATAATTGTTAGATGAATCGTTAACAAGCTAAAAATTTCAATGGAATCGGCGTTTTTTTAAGGTGTCCGCGAAAGAATCTCGATTTCAGCCATGTGTCCAGGTTTTTTTAATTTTTTGTCCGGCGTCGGCAATTTAAGTGATGGCAGGCCTAGGTATAGGGCTCTGTTTCTGCATTTAGACTCACAGACGGTCCATTATGCGTTCACATAAGGCTGGCTAAGAGAGCCTAGCTCCTTCTAGAAGCAATGTAACTTCCTGGGGCGTTCACAGGCTTTTAGAAGCGACCTAGCGCCCGCGAGGATATTTTGCCCGTTGTGCGTTTTCCTCCGGGTTGAGACATAGTCTGCATGGAGGGCTGTCTGTCGCATTGATGGTAAAGAGATGCCGATTCAGGGCCAGTACCTTCTATTATGTTATTCTCTTAAATCATTATTATAAACTGCATCGTGCCACGGTGCCGAGACTTCGCACGCTGTGGTTTTTTGTCCTGTTGAAAATGTTTCCTGGCTACATATAGGTATATTCCGTCCTGTCGTAGTGCTGTCTTTTTCAATACATTCTTACAAATAAATTTAGTGCCTATATCGTACACTTCAATTCATCAAATTGTTATGAAAAAAAAGTGTGTGTGTACTTATTTATGTACGCATGTAAGAAGTTATACTTTTATGTAGTTAAAAAAAGTTTATTTAAATATCATAAATAATACATACCGTCAACTAATCTCAAATTCTACAAACGTACTCACAGTAACTAATAGGTAAAAACCATTTTATCCCTATCGTGAAGTTGGTAACTTTTTTTGAAAAACTAAAATGTTGACTAGCTAACTTCAGGGTGTCGGTTTTTCGTGACGGTGTACGCGCGCATCGTAAAAAATTACTCTCATCATTTTTCCATAACGCGCCAAAAGAAGTATAACTTAAATAATATAATAGTTTAAAAACACACGCTTTTATAGAAAATCCATCTAAAAAATAGAATAATTTTAATCGAATTATTGTATTGTCATTGGTCTTTGACATGTGTGCAAAATTTGAATGAAATATTGCCGTTTAAAGTGGGTCAAAATCGCACCCTAAGGAGTCGGTTACAAACAAACATACAAGTGAAGCTAATATAAAGCGTGTTAAAAAGATTTGATTGTTGATCCTAAATATTTTTACTGAAAATGTTATTTCTGAGCAAGCAAACAGGGCATAACCTTTTGATATTCTTGTTACTTTCATAGAATTAATTTCACGTAAGATAGAATATACATACCCTTATCTAAATTAGCAATCCTTTGATTCTTTATTTTATTCTAAATATATTATAAATTTTAATTATATCATGTTTGTGGCATACATGATAGTTGGTACCATCATCATTGCACATTTGGCTACCCACTCACATGATGGCCTGTTTCACATAAAATGTTTGAGATGAAATGCCACACTGCCAGATAAGCAAGCCTTCATAGGTTTCTGTGACAACTTACTTCTGTATACATGAGTATATATGCTAATTATATTGCTATAATAGAATTCAGAAAGAAGTTGCTCAAGCTGTGGTTACATGGACAGAAACCATTACTAGAATTCGCAGTGTGCTGAAAATGGTGGCAAGAATAACACCAGTGTTGATGAACGCGAAGGCTCAAAGTATGGTGGTTCATGAAGCAATTCTAGGCGCATATTATCCCGTTTTTATTTAATCGCCCTCATACCATCCGTTGCTAAGGAAAGCCGACAGGACTACGCAGGCGCCTGTCAATGTTGACTTTAATGTGTTTTGTATTATTTTAGACTGTTTTTCTATTTTCTGTAAATAATTCTATTTTAGTGTTTATGAGCGCCAACAACAGTGGCAATGTGGCAGTGTGTTCAGGTCAACCCGCTGTGTCAATAAGCAACCTCGTGCGATGTCCTCTTTGTCCTCAGGACCGTTTTTTTAAAGGTGAGCGAGGCTTGAAAGTGCATTTCGGAAAAATTCACAGGTCCCAAAATGTACTTTCATGTCCCACTGTTCCTCCATCAGTTAGTGAAATTTCACCAAACACATCCCAAATCCCCTTTTGGCAAAAGTTAACACATTTAAAAAATTCCGTTCCTATTCTTAAAAGAGTTCCCCGAGGTGCAAGGCCTACTGTTGCTCATCATTTAGCCCATTGTGTAGGTCTTGTTGTCCGGGAGAATTCGATATCGGCCTGGGAACATTTGCTTACCTTCCCTTATAGAGTTTTATACATAAAAAAACATAATAGTACCCAAAAATCTTTGACAACCCAAATTAAAGAGAATTGCCTTAATACTACGACTTATTTCGATCCAAAATTATCATTTTCTTGTAATTATAAAAGCAACAATTTTACTTTCGTGGAAACAAAACTGAGGGAATGTGACATAAGAGGGGCAGCTAGGTTGCTTTTTAGCAGCGATGTGGTAGCACCTTACTCGCCCGATACAATCTCGGGTTTGAAGAGTAAACATCCCACGCCTCAGGATGACCTCTCTTTCCCTGACGCACCTACCACCGATACCGAATATCTAAATATTACTATCAAGGACGTGTTTACAGCCGTCTGTTCCTTTCAGAGTGGATCTGCCGGCGGCCTCGACGGCTTGACACCGCAACATCTTAAAGATTTTGTGAGTTCAAGCGCCGGGGAGGCTGGTGATGCTCTCTTGAAGGAGCTGACGGCTTTAGTAAATCTTATGCTCTCCGGTAATGTGGATGATGGCATCATTGACGTCTTATATGGAGCCAACTTATGTGCTCTACGTAAGAACGATGGTGGCATTCGTCCGATTGCTGTAGGGTGTACCTGGCGGCGTATGGTGGCCAAAATTTGCTGCAAATATTACAGCGCTGAACTTGCAGCAAAATTCCAGCCAGTGCAACTTGGCTTTGGTTCAAAAGGTGGTTGTGAGGCTGCCATACACGCCCTTTCCACGTACCTTGGCAGTAACGAAGGGGAGGTAATCTTGAAGGTTGACCTGAGAAATGCCTTCAATTCTGTTAATAGGGACACCCTGTTGACCCAAGCAAAATTGGAAACTCCTAAAATTTATAAATTTCTTTGGCAATATTATAGATATCCTACAAAATTAGTATACAAGGACAATCTTTTGGAATCGGCCGTTGGATGTCAGCAGGGTGACCCTCTGGGACCAGTTATCTTCAGTTTAGCGATACACCCCATTATTAAGGAGATAAAATCAAAATTCAACATTTGGTACCTTGATGACGGAACCCTAGGAGGGGAAGTAGAGACAGTTTTACAAGATTTAACTTTCATAAAAAATAAATTTAAATCCATAGGCTTAGAACTAAATTCTGACAAATGCGAAATTTTTATTTGTGACAAAACAGACAGACACTCGACTGTACAGAAATTCAATTCATTGGCACCTAACATTAAAGTTTTAGAAAAAACGTCTCTCCGCCTTCTTGGGTCACCGGTCTTGGACGATGGTTTTCAATCTTTCATAGAAGACAAAATTAAAAATTTTGGTGATTTTTCGGATCGTTTACTTAAAATTAATGTCCATTCGGCTTTTAACTGTAACTATACTCCGTTTTTGTCTTTTCGTACCAAAATTTACTCATGCCCTTCGATCATCGCAACTTTGGAAACATTTAACACTTTTAGAAAAAATTGACAAAATTATTCAAAACACCCTTAGCAAAATTTTAAATGTGGCTTTGAACGACCGAGGCTGGCTCCAAGCATCCTTACCAGTTCATTTGGGTGGTCTTGGCGTTCGCAAAATTTCAGATGTCAGCCTTCCAGCTTTTTTGTCTTCGGTCCATGGCACAGAAGAGTTAACCAGGAAAATTCTAACAAACACACTGGTTAATTCTGAAGTGTCCTGCAAGACCGATGCCATAAATGCTTGGCAGATAGCTTGTCCCAATACTCTTTTACCTGTTAATCCATTCTCTCAGAGGCAATGGGACGCGCCGTTATGCACCTTAAGAAGGAATTATTTAATTGACACCGCATCCAATGTTGCAGAGCGCGCTCGTTTGTTGGCTGTGGGAGAATGGGAATCAGGCCTATGGATTCAGGCACTTCCATCGCCCAACATAGGCACCTTGTTGGACGATAACACATTCCGCCTTGCCACTTGCCTTCGTTTAGGAGCTCCTTGTGTTTCTCCGCATCTTTGTCACTGTGGAGAAGCTGTCGACAGTCTCGGACACCATGGCCTTTCTTGTAGCAGAAGCGCAGGCCGTATATCTCGACATGCCAATCTTAATGACATAATCCGTCGTGCTCTTGTCACCGCCAGCGTGCCAGCCGTACGTGAACCTAGTGGTCTGGTACGAGACGATGGGAAGAGACCAGATGGTATGTCGTTACTGCCATGGAAGATGGGTAGGCCTTTGGTGTGGGACGCAACCTGCGTTGACACCCTCGCGCCATCACATCTTCCAAGTACAGCTGGTTGTGCTGGCGCTGCTGCTGCATCAGCAGAAAGCCTCAAACGGCGTAAATACAATAATTTAGTTGGTAACTATGTTTTTGAGCCGTTTGGGGTCGAAACGCTTGGGTCATGGGGTCCGAGTGCTCGTTCCGTTTATAAGGAATTGGCTAAGCGACTGATCGACACTTCTCGTGACTAGAAGGCGGGCCTTTTTCTTGCACAGAGAATTAGCATTGCCATTCAACGTGGCAATGCTGCCAGCCTTCTGGGAACATTGCCAGTAGGCGACGATGTGGAGGAATTTTATGACGCATGCATGTAAATAGCCCATATACAGTTCTTTTTCTTTTTTTATTAGTTTTAATGTGTAAGTCCTAAATATATAGATACGTAATCATATGTTAGTGAAAATGTAACTCCTTTCACCGCTTGACGGTAAAAATATTGTGACATTAAAGTTTTATACATATTTTGAATTAAGAATAGCATTTCTAAACTGGTAACTGGGTCAGCAATAAAACGAGGAGTGTGAGTGAACGACCTCATAAAATAATTTGCATTAAGACATAGCCACACTGGCGTCAATAAATTTTAATATGTTTTAATAAATAATCATGTTACCACTTTTCTTTTCTTTTTTGTGCGTGTGGAAACCCCCTCGGGCCTTCACCCCACGGGGGTTTGTGGTGGGGCGGTGTGTCGGAATCGAACCGAATAAAACCACACGGTGTGCCGTACTGCGCTTAAAATAGGAGGGATCCGGGAACAGCTTCTTCAGCGGGATAGGGGTTCAATTATGAACATGGGTATATACCAACTAAATTAAAATTAATTTAGTGGTTTGTTTTACTTCTTTGAATCGAACACAGTGTTCTGAATTTAAAAAAGAACTTTATATTTGAAATCTTTGTCGAGACAGTTCGATTTCCTTTCTTTTCTATGACAATTAAATGAGGTTTATCTTTGGCTGTAATGTCATCGTTAGGGTTTACAATGTATATTATTTTACGATACATTTACTAAACTATTTTACGATAGATTTGGCGATGCCACGTCTAATCATTAAATTAATACGTGAAGAGAATCCTTTGTACACCTTTTCAAAAAAAATCGCGAACGTAGTAACGTGAATTTTGGAATATTTACAGTTTATATATAGAAGAAGTGCAGAAAGCTAAAATTTTTAAACAATATGTCTTATAACTTTAAAAATTAAGCGAAAACGGCTTAATGAAATTACACGCGTCCAGTGTATGTGATTACCTGTCATGGTAAGTAAGTCTATACAATGACAGCTCAAGTTATACTGGCCAATGAAAAAACCATAGTCGAAATTCGACCATCACTCGATCTCTAGTGACAAGTGTGACAAAAAAGTCGGTCAAGTTCTACTACCTAAACTCACCTGTCAAACGAGTTTCGCGCCAAATAATTTAAAATGGCGTTCATTATATTTTTTGAGATTGTATATTTTGGCGCCAACACAAATATTTGTTTGTTTATCTGTGCTCAGCTCTGTTCTAAAATAAGATGGCACGGCGTTAGATATACTTTATGTAATCTATATATTAATACGTGAAGCGAAAACTTTGGATCCCTTTTTACGAAAATTAGGCGGACGGAGGAGTATGAAATTTCGCACACTTATAGTTTATACAGAGAAGAAGTGACGAATGCTAAAATTTTTGAACAATATTTGCTACAAAGTTAAAAAAATGCAAAAACGGGTACATACAGCTATGAGTGTCCAGTATATATTTTAACCTGTCATGGTACAAAAGTCTATACAATGACAGGTCAAGTAATATTGGCCGATGAAATAAACCATGGTCGAAATTCGACCACCACGAGATCTCTAGTTATACTAGATTGTTCAATAACTCCCGAGACTAACTTGGAGATGGCGTATATATTGTTTTTAATGCGAAAAAACACCATTCACAAGACCAACACAGCAGTGACTTATAAAATATTATCCGGAATCTACTCCGTCTAAACCAACCATTTGTCGGTGGTATGCCGATTTCAAACGTGGTCGTATAGACACAACATAATGATGCTGAACGCTCTGGTCATCCAAATGAAGCAGTGACTCAACAAGACATCAACCAAGTCCTAAAAATCGTGAAGGAAGATCGGAAGTTAAAAATGCGCAAGGTAGCTGAGGTAGTGAAGATTTCAACTGGTAGTGTTTTCACTATTTTACATTAAAATTTCGCCATGAAAAACCTTTTTTCTAAATGGGTGCAGTGGTGTAGCGTGCCTTCTAGGGGCCCTGTATCAAAAATAGTTGGGGGGCCCAAATGAAGGGTAAAGATTTCTCACAAAAGAGACAAAAATGCTTAAAACAGGGAAATTCCGCAATAACCGATGTAGGATGTTGCCAACTTTTGGGCGCACGCTTAACCCGGGAAAAAAGAGATAGCTTTTTTTGACTTTCGTCATTTCTGAAGTGAAAACTATAGGCACGTATGACAGTTTTTTTTTGTGGATAACATTTTACTAATTTTTGCTTACCTACGTTAGGGGCCTCTGTAGCCCAGGGGCCCTGTATCATTGATACGGCTGAAACGGCTGTAGCTACGCCCCTGAATGGGTGTCTTGACAGACAGACAGGCGGACAACAAAGTTATCCTATAAGGGTTCCTTTTTTCTTTTTGAGGAACCGAATCCTAAAAATATGGTTGTCCTCATGTTGTGCTTGACAACGACGCTGCATGTAGCTTCACCCTTTGATGAAAGGTGTCCTGTTGGGCCCAAAAGAATTTAGGCATCGCCGTAAATCTAGTAAACATAAATAATGTTGTCGCCACTTCAAAAACTCTTATTTATTTTATTAAAAATAAGGACAAACTATAATAGATAATAACACAGTTCACAATTTAATAAAATAAGTTAATAGACATTATTTTGACTGATTATACCGGTAATGCAGTGGTATTGGTCGATTGATAAATATTAATGAATAGTGGGGTTATAAAAGGGTAGAAATAAGTTCAGAACGATTGACTTGAGTGCGAATAGAGGTACGAACAACTTGGCAGTTACTGTTAGTTAGTGATTTTCATAGTTTATATCAGTGATTGTAAGACCGTTTTCCTACAAATATCACTTATGTGTATTGTAATGTATAAATGATCTGATCATGTGTCTTTGTTTTGACTCAAAATAATTTGTTTTGACTAATAATAACACTTGTCTTGTTATTTTGTAGGTAGTAAGTTATTTATTGTTTTACTTTTTGTTTAATTCATGTTACCCTTGTATAGCAATAATTATGGTGTATGCTATCCTTGTGTGTAGGTTAACAATTATGTTCTGCAATTGGCTTTACGCATAGCTTCACTTGGGCCCAATTGAAAACCAGCGTCAGGTTTTTGTCTGACACAATGCTGAATTGGGTCCGTTTTTTTGGCACTAGCGGTAACCATAGTTGCAAAATTGCTTATATTTTTTGTGTTGCCAAAAAATAAATATTTTCTTTCTTTCTTTCTTTCTTTCTTTCTTTCTTTCTTTCTTTCCTTCTTTCTTTCCTTCTTTCTTTCTTTCTTTCTTTCTTACTTAGGGAACTTTTTGTTCTAAAAAAAATATGGTATCATAAACTAAACATGATGTGTTTTGGTTCCAGGACCATGGATTCGTTCTTCAGTCTCTTCGACCCTGCAGACGGTAATCAGAACAAGCAAAAACATAAAAACAGACACAAACCGGAACAGGATACCGTCAAGAAGAAACCGGAGATTGCTAAAGGTAGGTTACCTTGTTTAAATAAACTAGCCGTTAACCGTTCACCTGCATTTATGGTCACTGCTGTGCTCCTAAGAGTCGTAGCGTGATTTTAAATTGCCTATGTATTCGTTAAGAATTGGGCTAATAAATGTAAAAAAAAAATTAAGGCAACGTACAGATGATTGCGTTGAAAGCGCGTTTTGATCCGACGCACGCTTTTACGTTTTTAAAATAAACAAAAACATAATTATAATTAAGGTGAAAATTTATAACGCCTATAGTGCTCAATAGCCAGAACCTTTGTTCAAAATTTCAAAATTTCGTCCGAACGTACGTCAGTTTGACGGATGTCACTAGTAGATGGCATCACTCTCTTCAAAAATGAACACTTCTGATCGGCAACTCACAATTACTTATTAACAATTTTTGAAGTGAAAACTTTTTTAGGCACGTTTAGTATGGGGAAAAAGAACTGAACTCGCGTGACCGTCACACTCAGATACATATATACCGATGTGTTTGTGTGAGTGTCTGTATAATAATTATATGTATACTATATGTGTAAGTTATGTTTTCACTTCTGACAGTTTTTTTTTTGTCTTTAGCCTGCAGGGCAAAAGCCTCCCCGAAATCTTTTCATACAGTTTTTTCTTTGGTCACCTCAATCCAGCCGTCACGGTCATCACTACCTATATCTGAGACGGCCTCGCGTCGTTCGTCCAGGCACCCATTGCGTGGTCGTTATGTATCCGGCTAACGTGACTCATTGAATCCCAATTGAGCCTGGCAGCCTTCTACCCTACATCGATAATTTAAATTGTCTTTTTTTTAATCCATTCATATTCCAGGACGCAGAAGAGGCCGCAAATCTAACGGGAAGAACGAAACTTTGCCAGAAGAATCTTCTTTCCTCTGCGAACCAGATCTCAGCACAGACCTACTAGTTAAGGATGTCAGCTACATAGAGAATTTTATTGAAATCAATTTGAAAGAGGATGGTAAGTGTTAATTTCTTTCTTTTTGAAGTGAAAACTTCTTTAGCGACGTTGTGCACTTTTTGGGATGGGTAAAAAATGTTAAACTCGCGTCAGGACACGTGGCCTGATCGAAAATTCGTAAGACGGAGCCGAGTTTCTTTTATTTAAAAAAATATAACATTCGAAATTCAAACATTTATGAGCGGCCAGGAGAACAGAACTTCCAGTGTACCTGCCATCACTTAAATTGCCGACTCCGGAGAAAAATTTAAAAAAATCCGGACACATGGGTGAAATCGGAGATTCTTTCCCGGACACAAAATAAACGCCGATTACATTAAATTTTTTAGCTTGTTAACGATTCATCTAACAATTATAATTGCCCCTGGCACAAAGACCCGGACACTTTTGAAAACGCCGCCCGGACGCTCCCCCGACGCCGTCTAAACTAGGACAAATCCGGGGAAACCCGGACGGATGGCAGCCCTAAGTGTACCCTATGTATACAGGTTTTTTAATGAAACATAAATCAATACAAATAAATAAAATTGAAGTGTTTATAATGTCAAAATAACAGTTTTTAAAGCTCATACAATTATTTGCACGAAACCTATGCCTAAAAAACAGTTTTAAAATTTATGTCTGCCTGTCTGTTTATTTATTCCGGCTAATCTCCGGAATTTTGTGGACTGATGGAATACATGAGCTTATATAGGAATTAATCTAGGTTATCATACGTAGCATGTTACGTATGTATGACATCACAATATTATTCATTTAAAGGAATGAATGAACTTCCGATTTATAACATTATACGTCACAACCTACGTCATGCCTACAGAGTATATATTATTCAATGAATATTAAAATGTTACAAGTAAAGAATCAAGTCCGAATTAAAAAGTACTAGGATATCAGTTAAAGCAAAGAGCCATAAATTATCAAATGTACATAAATGAACATCTTCAAAATGAACATTAAATGTACAGTAATGACATTTTTTTTTAATTTTTATACATATAATTAAAAAGTACCAGGCTATAAGTACAAGCAAGGAGATCCATTTGCTTGCAGTAAAGGTTCAGTTTGATCCTAACATACAGACGTTTAACGAAGCATATTAATATACTATCTGCGCCGCACGGTTTCACCCGTGTAAGTCCTGATACCGGTCGAATATCGGGATAAAAAGTAGCCTAAGTATTAATCCAGGTCTCCAGCTACCTACATACCAAGTTTCATCGCAATCGGTTCAGTAGTTTTTGCGTGAAAGAGTAACAAACATCCATACATCTATACATATATACATCCTCACAAACTTTCACGTTCATAATATATCAGCGCCCCACGGTTTTACCCGCATAAGTCCCGATCCCGTGAGAATATCGTGATAAAAAGTAGCCTATATGTTAATCCAGGTCTCCAGCTATCTACATACCAACGCAATCGGTTCAGTAGTTTTGTCGTGAAAGAGTAACAAACATCCATCCATCCATTCAAACTTTCACATTTATATCATTAGTGGGATAAATTTATAAATATAAAAATTAAAGAAATTGTCAATCAGCTGCCAGCACGTAGTTTGCATGTCATGCACGTAGTTTGCATGTCATGCACGTAACGCATGTCATGCCGCATGATCGTCTAGGGACCACTTAAGATTGTAAGTAATAGAAGTGGGGTGAGTTGCATTTAAAAGTACTAGGCTATCAGTAAAATGAAAGAGAGCTATCTAGATTATCTAGCAGTAAATTGCGAGGCTGAGTGTTAATACCGGGGCTCACAGTACGCTTAAAAGTACTAGGCTATCAGTAAGAGCTAAGAGGTCTATCAAATTCTACAAGATGCATTGTAGATGCCATTAATATAAACAGGGATACGATAGTTTTAAACAAAGAGAGCTGAGCTTAAAACTTAGATAAGCTGATTTATTTTGCTACTAACTGACCCTACAGACGTTGTCCTGTCTGAACTTAAAAAATGTTAAAAAAAATCATTAAAATCGGTTAAGCCGTTTAGGAGGAGTTCAGTGAGATACACACGCACAGAATAAATATATATATAAAAATAGCGGACCCGACAGACGTTGTCCTGCCGTAACGTAAAAAATGTAATCCCTGGAACCCTATCGCAGCGCCATCTACCGGGTCCAATTGTAAATCTAAGCCATTCTTGAAGATAAAATCGGTCCATCCGCTTAGGGGGAGTTCAGTGACATACACACGCACTGAAGAAATATATATATAAAGATATACAGACAGACGTTTACAGTAGAGTTCCACTTAAAAAGTACTAGGCTTTCAGTAAGAGCGAAGAGTTCTGTCAAAAACGAACATAAATATATTCTAGCGTCCACACAGCAATTAGCTACTAGGCCGCCAGTAACCATAAACATATCTAAACAATTGTTTCAGATAAAAACGATTTAAATCAGAAACCAAAACGTCGTAACTCCAGTCGCAAAACACGCAGAAAAAAGAACAAAATCTCGCCAGCTAAGGACTTACCTAGTCCAGGCTGGACTCCAGATACCGAAACAGAGACCAGTTGGAATAACCAATCAGCTATACCTAAGATATGTGATGACAATATCGGCAAGAATGTCAATGATTTGAAGAAAATGAAGAATTTGAGAAACGATATCCCATTCGGTGATAGAGATGTCTATAATGTTATTGAGAAGTTGGAGAAGGTAATCCTCAAAGATGATATGTACCTCGCTGGAGATTTTGATACTAACGAGTTGGAGAATGATGCCTTCTATAGTTCTGATGATATGGACGAATATCTTGATGATTCGTGAGTAGTTTTGCTATTATTGAAGTTATAATTCTTTTGGCGCGTTATGGAAAAATTATGAGAGTAAATTTTACGATGCGCGCACCGTTACGAAAAACCGACACCCTGAAGTTGGCTAGTCAACATTTTAGTTTTTCAAAAAAAGTTACCTACTTTACGATAGTGATAAAAATGGTTTTTAAATATTACTTTGAGTACGTTTGTAGAATTTGAGGTTAGTTGACGGTATGTACTATTTATTATGATATTTAAATAAACTTTATTTAACTAGATAAAAGTATAACTTCTTACGTGCGTACATAATTACACACATACTTTTTGGTGTTTTCTAGCCATGGTCTCCTGTAATTAGTTTATGGTAGAGCGTAATGTTACATCCGGGAACTAATATTGCAGGCCAATCTGTGGATGGGTGACCGTATAAGTCTGCCGGTTTGAATTATCTCCAGAATTACCTACCTTACATTAGTGGGAATGCTTAATTGAAAGTATTCGTAAATTCAATTCTTCTTTTTATTTATTTCTAACAGAACATCAGAGCCCGATGACTCAGGCGATGAGGTGTACGGCAGTCTACCACCGGAACCAAGGTTCGGTAATGTCGAGTACAAATTGCAGCTGGTCTCACTCTGTGAGAGGAGGTTTCAGCATCTAGTCACTCAGGTAAATATGACTTCATCACACATACAAACACAATCACGCACGCACACACTTACGCACTCACGCACGCACACACACACTCACGTACGCACACACTTACACACTCACGCACGCACGCACCGACAAACTCATGCAAGCACGCACACACCGACAAACTCATGCACGCACGCACACATTCACGCACGCATACGCATACACAAATTCATACACACATGCATAACCATATATACGTTTATACACACACGCATGAACACTAAGTAGATTGTCTTTAAAATAACACAAAATGCTTATAAGGTGTTATTTTCCAGTTAAAATGGCGTCTCCGTTCAGGAGGTGGAAGTGCAGTCTACGTAGTAGGAGTCCGAGACTGCGGAGCCCTGGTGGGGCTACGGGCCAGAGCCCTGAGGTCTTCGCTGGTGTCCCTGCGACGAATGGCGCACGCTATCGGAGCCACCCTCACACACGTGACCGCTAGGAGAGTGGCGCCACATCGGGCCGTCGCTGAAGTTAATATTAGAAAGGTAACGGACATCTCCTTTACACATCTGTTGTCCTGGTACTTTACTTTTCTTGACAATGATGATTTTGTTGCCTTTTTTACCCGACTGCAGCGAAGGCCAAAAGGAGGGTTTTCAGTTTGACCCGTATGATAGATAGATAGGTAGAATATTCTTTATTGTACACCATTAATTGAAATTCATTGAAACAGATCATAGCTTAAAAATTAGAGTACAATGGGCGGTCTTATCGCTAATAGTATGTATGTCTACTTGTCCCTATGTTCCCTCGTAATTATCAAACGATTTATGCCCGGTTCGAATAATCAAGAAACGATTCGTTTTGCTTACGGACGGTAAAATATTCGTTGAAAATGCAACGAATTTTAATCTTCCGTAAGCAAAACGAATCGTTTGATTTGATTTGAAAGTGATGTGTGCTTCTTCGCCTAAAAATTGAGTGACGGCGGCCGAAAGACGAACGGGCAAGAGTGTTGAGAGCACACGCATCATCTGGGCGACCAAGATGAGCATGTTTAGAGTGACCTTCAAACCTTCAAGAAAAGAGCATACACCCATCTCAAAGGCCGGCAACGCCCTTGTGACTCTTGAGTTGCAGGTGCCCACGGGCGGCGGTAGTCACTTACCATCAGGTGACCCGTCTGCTCGTTTGCCCCCTGTTTGGCAGCATAACATTGTGCTTTGTAGATAATTAACAATGTTCGTAATTGGGTAAATGCCTAGACTCAAAATTAAATATTTGGGCAATAAAATAACTTAAAATATGAGAATGGTCGTCCAAATTTACTTATGCCGCGTTCCAATAAACAAGAAACGATTCGTTTTGCTTACGGACGGTAAAATTTTCATTGAAAATTCAACGAAATTTTACCGTACGTAAGCAAAACGAATCGTTTCTTGTTTATTGGAACGCGGCATTAGTCAGTCTTTAGCTGTCAAATTGTAGTCTAGTCGCTTCTTACAAGACTAAAACGACTGAGTCTCTTTCATCGCTAGCTGTAACTCACTAACGCATATGATAGATGGCGTTATATACAACTTAGTTAAGACAATGACATCTTGTAACAGTTACCAGATCCTAAGCAGAGCGTTGAGCTGCGAGTGGCCGTGATGGGTGCCAACGAAGCTGGCAAGTCTACCCTCATTGGTGTTTTAACTCAAGGTTTGTTATCTCTCTTGAAAGTCCTATTTTACGGTCATTTACATGACCATCGGTTCTTTGGCAGACGTGGCCAACTCATTGATGCTTAGGGAACGTACCGAACGTATTTTTTATATCCCTCCCCCCCACTCGGTGACCACCCGTAGTATGTGCCAAGAATCCCCCCCCACTCGCATTCTAGTTTTCACGTAGTAATTTATAAATGTGGTTTTAAATCATTTTTTGCCGACAGAAAGTTAAAAAGCGCTAAACGCTTGCTTGTTGCCACATGTGAGTTTAAAAAGCGCTAAACGCTGCGCGCCATACTTGAATATAGCTCGAAAAAGCACGAGGTTTCCCTAGACGATATTGACTAAGTGACGAAAACCTAAGCCGGGGGGGGCTTCCTCCCGCCCCTGTGACCAAGCGTGGTATCTTGAAAACCCCCTCTCCTCCAGAACGGGTCACGTAGTATGGGTACGTTCTCTTAGCATGTCTATTTTGCGAACTATATCGGTAAATTTAGTTTTTATCCAGTGTTATGGTGTCGATTATCAAAATTATTAACAATTACTTTAGGTAGTTATATTTTTCTGTACATGGTTAATTACACTTTATTTGCCGAATTAATTACCTTTTTTGAAGTGAAAACTTCTTTAGCGGCGTTGTGCACTTTTGGCATGGGTAAAAAATGTTAAAATCGCGTCAGGACACGTGATCTGATCGAAAATTCGTAAGACGGAGCCGAGTTTCTTATATTTAAAAAAATATAACATTCGAAATTCAAACATTTATGAGCGGCCAGGAGCGCAGAACTTCCAGTGTACCCTATGTATACATTTAGATATGTTATTACCTACTTTTTATTTTTAACCTAATTATATATATACAGATGTATGTGTGTGTGTATGTATATGCAAATACATTGTGAAGTTATGTTTTCACTTCTGACGTGCAGTCCTACGACTGACTGTTTTTTTTTTTTTTAGGTGAACTAGACAACGGCCGAGGGAGTGCCCGCTTGAACATGTTCCGCCACCTGCACGAAGTCAAGAGTGGGAGAACATCTTCTTTGAGCCATGAGATACTTGGATTTGATGCACAGGTAAAATATTTACAGAAGCTATTTTAGAGATATACTAGGTTTTGGTCGTGGCTTCGCTTGCGTGAACGTTATTTTTAGGGTTCTGTACCGAAAGGGTAAAACGGGACCCTATTACTAAGACTTCTGTCTGTCACCAGGCTGTATCTCATGATCCGTAATAGGTAAACAGTTGAAATTTTCACAGAATGTGTATATCTATTGCCGATTTAACAACAAACTTGACTTTTTTGACTTATAGTATTAAATCTTCTACGATGGTGCGGAACCCTTCATGCGCGAGTCCGACTCGCACTTGGCCGGTTTTTTTTGTTATTCCTCAGGAACAGTACTCTTTGAAATGAAGTGCCTTATCGCACGTTACCCTTTAGACGCTCGGCGGATGGGAGCTAGACGAGAAAAACTGTTAGCGCAATGAAAAATGCTGACCTCGAGTTGATTTATTTTATTTACGCCATCTGTGGATTCTATGCGATACCACTGTAATTTGATGTTGGTTGTATATTAATTATCCATATATTAGTTCGTGCAACTTTCATAGATGGCGCAATTTTGAAGGCACGTAAAACCAATCAAACCCACTTTCGCATTTATAGTATTCGTTAATATTTCCACCAAAAGCGCTGAGGAATCAAAAATATTAAAAAGTTAAATTTTGGAATAATTTATTTTCAAATTCAGAACTTTTTAGCACTTGATTGAATGTTGTTGACAGCGGGGCGCAACTGTCAATTTAGAGTTACCAGTTAATAAAATTTCCCCACTTTCAGGGAAATTGTCATGTATCAAGTAATTTTTATTTTCAGTAGTGTAGATAATTGTGACACTTATCTTTATTGTTTGCATGAATGTACGTGCTCTTGTAATGTACCGTATTTTGAAATGTTATGGAACTCAAAGTCTATAAGTACCATATTGTTTCTTAAAAAACTGTATGTGACTGTCTGTTTCCTGAATAAAATAAAATAAATAAATAAAAATAAATAATTTTCACTTTGTCTTGGCTCTTGGTAGAGAACTAATAATCGTCTCGCTGCCTTTATTACCAATTATTTATCCCTATTTCCAGAAGATAAGAATTTTTGCAATTTAAGATGATAAAATCTACACTAATATTATAAAGAAGTAAAGTTTGTGAGTTTGGATCTCCAGTACTACTGATCCCATTTTGAAAATTATTTTAGTTTTCGATAGCCCATTTAGACTATAGGGCTAAGGGGAAGGCTATAGGCTATATAACATCACGCTACGACCAATAGAAGCGGAGCAAGTTGCGCGGGTCAGCTATCCATACATCCATACAAATAAATAAAATTGAAGTGTCTGTTTGTAATGTCAAAATAATAGTTTTTTTTAAGCTCATACAGTTATTTGCACGATACCTATGAGTAAAAATTAGTTTTTAAATTTTTGTCTGTCTGTCTGTTTGTTTTGGCTAATCTCCGGAACGGGTGGACCGATTTCCACGGGACTTTCACAGGCAGATAGCTGGTGTTACAAGGAGTAACTTAGGCTACTTTTATTTTGGAAAAAGAATTAGGGTTCCTCGCAAAATATACAAATAAGTACACGCGAGCGAAGCCGCGCGGGAACTGCTAGTTGTAAATATGTTGATAGAGAAATGTAGGAAAAAAGGCAAGACAATGGAAGAGAAGGAATAGGTAGCGGGCGGAGACTTTAGGGTCTCCGGTAACGTCACTCACTCGTCAAAACATGCAAGCATTGATTCACGCTGGTTTTCTGTGAAACCGTGGTATTATTCCTGTCGAGCCGGCCCATACAGAAAGAAGAAAGAAAAAAAAGTATTTATCTGGCCTGTTGGCCTAGTGGTTAGTGACCCTGACTGCTATGCCATAGGTCGTGGGTTCGATTCCCACCCGTGTCTGGGTGTTCTTTGTGTCCGTTGTTTGTATGTTCGTAAAGTCCCCCGCGACACAGGAGTAATTCCTAATGTGGGAGTTGTCTTTTTAAATAAATAAAAAAATCTTAAGTGACGTTCATGCTTACAGGGATGAAACATAAAAAAAAAAGAAATAAAAATAAAGAAAAAAACGAAATAGAGTGACAATTGCCTTGCACGCACTTGCACGTCACTTATTGAAATTAGTCACCGCTCAGCATTGATGCTGATGGCGCCAGCAAGGAAGTTGCTGTGCGCCAAGCAGCGCTGATTTTCAGCGGTGACCGTGTTTAGTAAGTAGGTGTTGCCATACGTATATGTGGTATATAACAATATAGGAATATTAACATTATGGGACTCTTATTTATTTAACAACAGTAATTAAATATTCAGTCTGGTTGTAGTCTAAACTTTGAAGATACTGCCTCACAAGATTCTTTGCTTTAAAATAGTTGAGGTCGTATATGGGTCTTTTTATTTATCCTGTTGTAAAGAAAAGGACCCAAAAATGCAAAAAATCTATTTGTGAATACTAATCTCGATTCCGAAAGTGTGGTACAGACAATATCTTTCCGCCTCTATGTGTTAGCAAGGTTAGAGTTATATGTTAGAGTCGTGTGTTGTTTAATACAGTGTACATTATAAATAGTTGGCGCACAGTTATTGAGAAATATGTCAAAAAATATTGTAATTTTTTCAGGGCAATGTTGTAAATTACGGCTGTTCAGAGTTGATGACAGCAGAGAGGATTGGCGAGAGAAGTGCTAAGCTGGTCTCTTTCTTAGATCTGGCCGGACATAGCAAATATCAGAGGACCACGTTACACGGATTGACCGGTTATTCTCCGCATTACGCGATGCTGGTGGTGAGTTTAGTTTCGTTACTGATTTTTTTATATTTAAGAGTTTGTATGTATGTATACTTATTTCTTAGCAACGGTACAATCGATTTGTATAGGGTAGATGAGCCAAGTCACATTAATATATTTTAAGTAAACGTTAAAAATTTAAGATTTGTTCATTTATATGAAAGTAGAAATCGCGTGGTGGTCGAATTTCGACCATGGTTTATTTCATTGGCCAATATTACTTGACCTGTCATTGTATAGACTTTTGTACCATGACAGGTCAAAATATATACTGGACACTCATAGCTGTATGTACCCGTTTTAGCATTTTTTTTAACTTTGTAGCAAATATTGTTTAAAAATTGTAGCATTCGTGACTTCTTCTCTGTATAAACTATAAGTGTGCGAAATTTCATACTCCTCCGTCCGCCCAATTTTCGTAAAAAGGGATCCAAAGTTTTCGCTTCACGTATTAATATATAAATAACAAGGTCACAGTATACTTTTTATGTTGATTTAATGATTATTAATTAAATAAAACCCTTAAAAGTAGGCAGCAAAAATTTTTTTTGTGGTTTAAGCGGTATAAAACAGACGGGTCACCTGATGGTAAATGACTACCACCGCCCAAGGACACCTGCAACTCGAGAGTCACAAGTGCGTTGCCGCCCTTTAAGGTGGGAGTAGGAGAAGGGTGGAAGAGGGGAAGAGGAGGGGAGGGAAGGGTTAGGGCCTAAAGCAATGCAACATTGCTTAACTGCCGGTTTTCTGTGAGACCGTGGTATCACTCCGGTCGAGCCGGCCCATACGTGCCGAAGCATGGCTCTCCCTAGACGCCTAGACCGATTTGAAAAATAGTAGGGGTAGGGGGAGAGGGAAGGGTTGGGGCTCCAGTAACCTCACTCACGCGTCGAAAAGCAATGCAAGCTTCACTGCCGGTTTTCTGTGAGGCCGTGGTATCACTCCGGTCGAGCCGGCCAATACATGCCGAAGCCTGGCTCTCCCACGAAAAAACATTTTTTATTTATTAATTAGGTACTAGCTCAGGAACAATACTTTATCTAGATGAAAGGTACCCCTATGTAATTTTCTGTAGTCCTGATAATGTGTGTGCAAAATACCATGATTGATTGAGAAGTTAAGGTGTAAAAGCAGAACAAACAAACAAACATTCCCATTTATAATATACTAACTGCGTCCCGCGGTTTCACCCACGTAGGTCCCGATCCCGTGGGAATATCGTGATGAAAAGGAACCTATGTGTTAATCCAGGTCTTCAGCTATCTACATACCAAGTTTAATAGCAATCTGTTCAGTAGTTTTTGCGTGAAAGAGCAACAAACATCCACATTTATAATATTAGAAGGATTAGTTAGGACTTATCAATTTTTTTTTTTCCAGATCTCTGCCACGGCCGGCATCATACCAATCACAGAAGAGCACATAAGTCTTCTATCAGCTCTAGACCTTCCGTTCTTCGCGGTGATCAGCAAGTGTGACATATCCACTACAGCCGTCAAGAGTCTACTGGACAGGCTCGCTGAACTCCTCGCGCCGACTAATAAGGTATCCCCTCTTTATACAGTGTAAGTAAAGAAAGTCGAGAATAACTCACAAAAACGTCTTTCTTTGGATACTTATCACAATGCAAAAGTCAGTTCATCATAAAAATGTGAGATTAAGGATTTACAGACAATAGTTTGATTTTGCGCTACGCAATGTAATCGCAACAAACGTAGGTATCATTTTTGTGCGGTACGGTGAATGACCTTAAACGTTCGGCGCCGTCGAAGCAGCTGTTTTTGGCCGTATCGGGTATTTATTGTTTTTTTCTTTGGTAAAATGTTCTGTTTACTCATTGTCATATCACTTTTAACCAAAAAATAAATAAAATCTAAAGAAAATTACGAATTTCCTTACACCCGTTATAATATGTTGCCCTGGTACTTGAGAATCAGGTGAGGTCGGATTTAAAAAGAAATAACTTCTATTTTTATTGATCCAAGTATGTATATGGACTGGCCTGTTCTCCTAGTGGTTAGTGACCCTGACTGCTATGCCATAGGTCGTAGGGTTGGATCCCCACCCGAGTCTGGTTGTTCTTTGTGTCCGTTGTTTGTATGTTTGTAAAGTCCCCCGCGACACAGGAGTAATTCCTAATGCGGGAGTTGTCTTTTGGTATTGGTATTGGTAAAGGGCTCTGTTTCCGCATTTAGACTCATAGGCGGTCCATTATGCGTTCAGATAGGCTGGCTAGTTGAGCCAGCCTAGCTCCTTCCAGAAGCACAGAAGCCTCCTGGGGCGTTCACAGGCTTCTAGGAGCGACCTCGCTCCTGCGAGGATATTTGCCCGTTGTGTGGCCACTCCCTCGCACTCCAGGACGACGTGGGCGACCGTTTCCTCCGCATTAAGACAGCCTCTACATAGAGGACTGTTTGTCGCATTGATGGTGAATAGGTGCCGGTTTAGGGCCAAGTGGCCCGTAATGGTACCTACAACTATTCTGATCTCAAGTCGGTTAAGACTGAGCAGTCTGCAGGTTAAACGTGGTGAGACCTCCGTCAGCACCAGTCTAGATTGCCTACAGCCGGGCGTATCAGCCCAGCGACCGTTGTGCGCTTCACGGGTTCGTTGCCTTACCCATGAGCGAAGTTGATTGAAGGGAAGTGGCAGCAATATAGTTGGCCCTGCCACTGTCGTTGCAGATCCATTTCTTGCCAGCTCATCTGCGGCATCGTTGCCGAGTGAATTACTATGCCCCCTGATCCATTGAAGGGTTAGCCCATTGCCAGAAGCTAAACGTTCGAGTGTCTGGTGGCATTCGTATATAAGGCCGGAGTTCATGGTGTTGCCCTCCAGGGCTTTCAGGACGGCCATACTGTCCGAGAGTATGCGGATGTTGTACTCCTTTATACCCCTTGACATGACCGCGGTAGCGGCGTAGGTTATTGCAACGCACTCACATTGGAATATGGAGCTGTGTCGGCCTAGCGCCAGTGATATTGTTATATTCAAGTCTTGTGAGAAAACTCCGGCTCCAGTCCCTGTCCCCATCTTAGAACCGTCCGTGTATATCCGGACTTCGTTTATGCCAGATTGATCTCGGTCGCTCTCATGTAGTTGTATTCGGTACCTTCTACCGAAGATATGTTGTTTAGGGATCCTATCGCATGGGGCAGCTATTAGTGGTTGGTATTCCACTAATTGGTTCCATAATTTGGAATGAGGACCTTCTTGGTTGTACCATAGACCTAGGTGTTTGAGTCTGATGGCTGCCATTGCTGCTTCTTGTTGTATGTATAGGTCTAGTGGCGCCAGATCTAAAGCTACTTCAAGGGCAGCTGTGGGTGCTGTGCGCATGCAACCAGTGACGGCAGCACATGTGAGTCTCTGGAATTGTTGTAGTTTGTTTCTGACGGTGCTTAGCTCTGTTCTCTGCCACCAGGTAATGGCACCGTATGTGACGATTGGCCGTATGACCGTTTTGTACAGCCATAGTGTGATTTTTGGTGATAAACCCCAGCTTTTGCCGAGGAGTCGCTTGCATTGGCAGAAAATAATGCTGGCTTTGTTCAATTTTGTGTCCAGGTGCCTGTTCCATAGGAGTTTACTGTCTAGTATCACTCCTAGATACTTGACTTCCTTGGTAAGGGCTAGACGGGTGTTGAATAGTTTGGGTAGTCTTAATTCTCCTAAACTGCGTTTATTTGTGAACATGATCAACTCTGTCTTCGTCGGGTTCACTGTTAAGTCGTGTTCCTCACACCATTGTTCCACGACCTTCAAAGCAGACCTCATTCGGTCGCATACCACACTCTCAAAGGGCCCACTGATGAGGATGGTCAGGTCGTCTGCATAGCCCACTGTGAGGAACTTGCGATCATTGAGCCGAGTAATAAGCTCATTGACCACAATGTTCCACAAGAGAGGTGAGAGAACTCCGCCTTGCGGACAGCCTCTGGCCACCACCCCTCTTGTTGTGTTATTCACAGTGAATTGTATGGCTCTGTGTCTGAGCATGTTGTCGATCCATCCTGCAATTGTGGAGTTGACCCCATGCCTTGCCAGAGCTTGGCTGATGCTGGTGAAGTTAGTTTTGTCGAAGGCACCCTCAATATCGATGAAGGTTCCTAGAGTTGACATCTTGTATTTTAGGTTGCCCTCTATGTATGAGACAACTTGATGGAGGGCAGATTCTGTTGATTTGCCCATTGAGTAAGCATGTTGGTTGGGGTTCAGAGGGTAGTTGACTAGTGCAGTGCTTCTGATTTCCCTGTCTATTAGTCTCTCCAGTACTTTAAGTAGGAATGATGTGAGACTGATGGGTCTAAATGATTTCGGTTGTGTGTAATCTCCTTTGCCGGGTTTGGGGATGAAGACTACTTTGACCTCTCTCCATTTCAGGGGGACGTAGCGGTGTGCCAAGCAGCTTCCGTAGATAATCCGAAGATGATCTATCAGTGCCCTATCGCACCATTTTAGCAGGCCTGGGAAAATACCATCTAATCCTGCCGCTTTATATGAAGAAAGCTGTTGATCGCCCATTGCACTTTATCGTGATTAATGATTGTGCGGGCAGTGGTCCAGTCAGGCTCACCCAGTGTATCTTCCTCACTGTCTTCCCATGTGTTCTCCTCGTTTGATATGCGACAACCTGGGAAGTGGGTTGTCATCAATAGTTCTGATGTCTCCGAATCTGTTTTGGTATAGGTCCCATCAGGTTTTTCCAAGAAGCCAAGACTGTGCATCCGTTCACAGCACATGATGTTTTTGACTCTATTTGCCTGATCGTTGTTCTCTATGTTAGTGCAGAAGCTTCTCCAGCATTCAGTTTTACTGATTCTGATCCGCTTCTTGTAGTTTTGTAGGGTTTGTTTGTATGCGTCCCAGTGTTGATCTATTCGTGAATTTTTGGCTTTATTGAACAACTTTCTAAGCTTACGCCGTTGTTTCTCCAGTTCCGGTCCCCACCAGTGTTGTTTACTGCATGGTCCCGTTCTGGGTAATGAAAGTGGGCATGTTTGTTCAAAGCATGTAATTAAGTTGTCGCGGTGTTGCGGGAGTTGTCTTTTTTAAGATGATAAAAAAAAAGATGATATCCGTGTTCTAGAGCGCACAGGACAAGCTATGCTTAGTTTGGGATTAGATAGCAATGTGTAAACAGGGTGTAAGTGACACCGTACCGAATCCTGAAATAGTGTATTCAGACCATCATTCTGAGTCGAAAATCATTGGAAATTTCTGCCGGAAAATTCATAATTTTTTTTTATTCTTTTTTAATTTTTTTGCTTAAAAGTGATATCACAATGAGTAAACAGACCATTTTACCGACAAAAAATTAGTAAATACCCCATACGGCCAAAAACAGCAATGTAAAACATTTATGCAATCGGCTGAAGGTCATTCACCGGACCGTGCACGTACGCGTGTTGCGTTACATTGCGTAGTTCAAAATCAAACTATTGACTGTAAATCCTTAATATCGCATTTTATGATGAACTGGCTTTTGCATTGTAATAAGTATCCCAGGAAAGACGTTTTTGTAAATTATTTGCGACGGTGATACTTACACGTTGTATATTATATACCATGTAATATTGTTATACTTTATTAAACTTTTTCTTTTATTATTGCTTTAGAAACCTCTTCTAATTACGGACGAGAATTTGGCAAGAAATTGCGTCGCACCGCATAATCTAATAATCGATTCATTGGACAACAGACATGATATTAAGAATCAGTAAGTATTTTTTGAAGTGATAACTTCTTATGGGAGGGTAAACCGCTTCGTTACGTAACGCGTTACGGCGCCAGTCTGTCTGGCTTCCCTTTCTCTCACGCATACGGCAGCGTAGGCAGGCTCCTCCTCTCTCACTCTAACACAGCGCAAGTATTAGTTTAAGTTATCACTTCTACCGGGCGTCCCGAGACGCACGAGACGGGTCACCTGATGGTAAATGACTACCGCCGCCCATGGGCACCTTCAACTCAAGAGTCACAAGTGCGCTGCCGGCTTTTAAGGTGAGTGTAGCTGAAGGAGGAATAAGGTGTGAGGAAGGGAGAGAGGAAGAGGGAAGAGTTAGGGCCTCCGGTAATCTCACTCACTCGGCGAAAAGCAATGCAAGCATTGCTTCACTGCTGGTTTTCTGTGAAGCCGTGGTATCACTCTGTACTGCACTGTACCGTATTTAATTTAAAATGTATTTTTTTATATATAAGTTTACTTTATATTATTATTAAGTTTACAAGGGGCTCGTGGCTAAGTGGTAACCGAGTAGGTTAGCACATTACAAAGTTAAGTAATACTAACCATGTCAGTCTAGAATGGGTGACCATTCTTAACACATTGAGACCCCTCCGTGCCTCGGAGAGCACGTTAAACCGTCGGTCCCGGTCGCCATACAAACAGTGTTACTGTGGCATGTGTTACGTGTAGTTGGAGCCCTAAAAAGTCCGACAACCTGGTCTAACTACGGAACTTCGATATCGCCTAGTACTTGGGTTGTGGTGGTCTGATGGGCAGTCGCTTCACGTAAATATCAAAGTTCGGCCGTATCGTAGTTATACTGAAAGCTGACCCCAACTTAGTTGGAAAAAGGCGCGAAGGATGACACTAGTTTATTTTGCATATGCATTTATTTTAAAGGAATTTCTTAGGGCTAATATTGTTCTTTTAAAAACTACTCCTAGCCTAGCCAATAATCACATATTCTAAAATAAAAAAGTGTGTGTGTACTTATGTACGCACGTAAGAAGTTATACTTTTATCTAGTTAAATAAAGTTTAAATATCATAATAAATAGTACATACCGTCAACTAACCTCAAATTCTACAAACGTACTCAAAGTAATGTAAAAAACATTTTTATCACTATCGTGAAGTTGGTAACTTTTTGAAAAACTAAAATGTTGACCAGCTAACTTCAGGGTGTCGGTTTTTCGTGACGGTGTGCGCGCGCATCGTAAAAATTTACTCTCGTCATTTTTCTATAACGTGAAAGGAAGTATAACTTCAATAATTTTTCTTTTTCAGTTGTGCGGAGTCAGAAATTATCCCAGTATTTCCCGTGAGCTGTGTCAAAGGCAATGGCATAAGCGCATTACACGCGTACCTTCTGGCCCTACGACCGCCTGAACACGTGGCCACTCACCGAACAGACGATGTAAGTGCTAATGTAATATAAGAACTCCTTCACTTTACTGCTGCTCTAGTACTTTTTGAAGTCGGTCTTAGCTGTAACGCTCTTCACGCTTGGCTGGCTCTGACCTGAGCACGTGGCCACTCACCGAAAAGACGATGTAAGTGCTAATGTATTTTAGGAAATCCTTCACTTTACTGCTGCCCTAGTACTTCTTGAAGTTGGTCTTGGCTCTGAGGCTGCCGATCGCCCGGTACCGACGATGTAAGTATAGTCTATGTAAAGTGGAGGGTGTAGTGATTAGTAGTGGGGAGGTGGCGCAAGGTCTCGGTGGGAGGGCGTAGGATGACGCGTGACATCTATATAGGTAGAATACTCTACCGTTTTTATGCGAGCCTAGTACATTCAAAGCAGTACTTACGCGCTTTTAAAATGTAATGGCAGCTCCATATGCTTGGCATGATCATCATGGCAAATATATTTGCGCCATCTGTGAAAGTTGCCCGAACCTGGATAATTAGTATACAACCAACAACAAAGTACAGTAGTATCGCA